>CM040246.1:27607774-27643697 GCA_022545495.1 Chrysanthemum lavandulifolium
ATGGTCCTTGAATAAATCTTTTGTTAAATGGCAGAAAATGTCCCTGAACTTTTGAAATTGTCAAGTTTGGTCCCTGGAAAATTTGAAAATGTCAAAACTGGTCCTTGTACTATTGAAGGTTGTCAGTTTTAGTCCTTGTGACAACTTTGGGAAATTGGCAGATTTGGTCTCTCAAGATTGGAAGAATTGCAAACTAAGTCCTTATCATTTACACTAAAACCAAACCCTTGTCAAAATACAATTGAACCCCTGCCACTTACAGACCCCCTGTCACTTTCCTGTTTTTGACCCCCTAGTCAAATACCAGTCAAACACCCAAGCTTTCCCTCCCCAACTGGTTTTCCCCTCAACTTGTCTGCAACCCTGCAACACTCACCTTTTCCACCACCCTTATCCCTGCACCTTTATCACCTCAACCCCCCTCATCATCATACCTACTCCACCTCCCCTAGTTGCAGTTTCAGACCCCTACACTCAAAATTGCTTTTCCCTCCAAAATTGGAAAAGTGGCCAATATGCTTAAAACTCTCCCATTGGTTGACAAAAGTGGTGGGAAGTGGTCAGAGGTGAGAGAGAGACAGTTTGGAGCTATAAAAGAGGAAGAAGAAGGAGAAGACAAGGAGTAGTTAGTTTTTAATTTTCCTTGTATGTCGTTTTTAAGAAAAATGTTTTAGTTTAAGTTTTTAAATGTAATCTTTTGTTTCTTTGTTCTAAAATCAAGTTATTTTATCCTTGTAATCAGCTTTTAAGTATCATTTTCAAGTTTAACTAAAATTCATGTTTGTGTGTTAACTGTTGCAAAGTTCCAATTCAAATTCTCATAGACAAGTTCTTAATAGCTTATTTTTAAGCTCAACCAGGTTAACTTAAGCTTGTTATAGCTTTTGAATAGCTTGGAAAACAGGTTCAATCAAATATGGGTTATGGTCAACACAAGTCAACTGTACAGCAAGAATGGTATGGAAATGGTGTTTTGGTTGATGCAGAGGTGATAATGGGTTGAAATAGAATAGGTTAGGTTAGTTTTGGGTTTGGTTTAGCCTGCAACTCTAGCTGGAAACCTGTGAGTGATTATCTCAGGTTCAATTTTTATCCAGTTTACTTGTTATGCTTATATCTGTCCTTGTAGCTTAGACTAGTTTTAATCCACTTATTAAGTTGTTATTTGGTTAGTTATAATCAGTTTTAGTGTCTGCTATAGCCTAATTAATGGTTAGCTCTATTTTCATTGCAAAACAGTTGAAAAAGGGTGTTTGGATTTAAGACTTAAACTGCATTGGAGGTTGGTTCAGTGGTGAATGCTTATGGTGTCATGTTTGTTTAGCTGTATATAACTCATATCTGTCTTACTTTGGTGCTTGTAACCTGTCAAAGTCAAATTCCACTTCAACCCTCTCAAACAGTTTATCTGTTGTATTTGTGGAAATCAAAACACTTGTTTTGTGTTTTTAAATCATAGAGGTATCTTGCATTAACCTCATTTCATTCATTAACATCAATATCAGTCTACAAATCAAGTTCAAAACTCATAAAAGTCAAATCTTCAAGCTATTGTCAAAAGTCAAAAACTGAAAAAGTGGTTTTTAGCCAACTGAGAGTGATTTTTCTTGGATTCATTTCTGAGCCTAAATAAGTGAATCTTGTTGTTTTAAAACCTCATGTTGGTCTAGTTTCTTATTAGCATTTTTGTATAATTTTGTGAAATTTTTATAAGGGTCAAAAGTGCTTGTCAAAATGGTTGAAATTCCCCTGTGCACACTGCATTGAAATGCACAGACTTCACAGCTTCTTGCAACCCTTGCACCAAGCTCATCCGAGCTCAACTTTGGCTCAATTTTGGTTTACAAGGTCCCAACCAGGTCTAGTACAAGTCCCTACTTTGGTTTTCATTTTCTAGCTTATTAGGTGTCTTATTTTTAAGCTCTAAAGTAGCACCTGAAAACTGTTTTAGCTTATAATCTCATAATAGCCAAATCTTAGCAACTTGCAATCCAGAGGGTATAGCTTGTTGTTTTTAGTTGCCTTAGAGTTCTTTTAGCTTATTCAAGCTTCTGTTACAGTTTGGTGCTTGTTTGTAACCATTTGCTTATTTCAAGTGCTTATTTCTAAGCACTTGACATAGCAGTTTCAATTTCCCCCACACAAGCACCTGTTTTTCCATTTTTCCTAGATTCCTAATATAATTTTAGAGTTATCTTGAATTTTTCAGATTTTTCCTAGCTTGTTTGCTATTTTTCTTGATTTAAATTAGTTTTTAAGCATTTTTAATTAGCATTTAATACAAAAAATTAAGAAAAGTTTCAAAAAAATAATTTTTCATTTTTATTAAGTTTAGATAAATATAAAAAGACAAAAAATATTTTCTAGATTTTTCTTAGTTAAATTTGTATTTTTAAGCCATTTAATTAGTTTTTAATAGTTTTTAATTCCTAGAAAATAGAAAATAATCGAAAAAATACAAAAATAGTTTTGAAAATTCTATTTTGTTATTTTAGATTTTTCTAAGTCAAAATTTTATTTTTCTAGCTTTGCTTCATATTTTCTTGTATTTTAGGTAATTATTTAATAGTTAAAAATAGTTTTAATTAATAATAATTAGATAAATAGTTATAAAATAATTTTCTTTTCTATAAATTTTCTTTATCATTAGGTTTGTAAAATGTCATTTTCATATTTTTAGGATTAATATTGTGTAAGTTTCACGCTTTTATTTAGACGTTACGTAGTTTTTAATTTCGCTTTATAAAACATAAAAACAAAAACATCGCTTGCAAATAGTGATAGCGCTTATTTAATATTTTTATCTTTTAATTTCCTTTAATTTGCATTTAAGCCCCGTAGTTTATGGGCTTTCTTTAGGTATAGATCAATCAATATCCTTTCCGCTCAAATCCTCCGATCACTTTACGCTTGACTATTCTCGCACACTCGTTGGGACTTAACGACCGGGAAACACTATACTCTCCGATCTTTATTGCATTTGTGCTTGTCGCTTTTAAGTTTCTTACATTGGCCATTCACAAGTGGTCAGCTTGCGTAAGAAAACTTGACGGTTTTGCACGGATCAATAACCATTTTAAGAAACACAATTTCTTTGAGATATAAAATTGGGTAAGGGATTTGCATCCTCGAAAGGATCCTATAAAATCGATTTTTGCACGTGATGCAAATAAAACAATTTCGCAAAGGTCGATGATTGATGTTTCTTAGCATAAGAAGTTTTAATAAGGTTTGGCTAGAAAATTTTTAACTCGTAAGGATGAGTCTTTTAGAAAAATGTCACTACACGTTTTATAGTTGAAACGAATGTTATTTAAAGAAAATTTCTTGAAGTTTGAAAACGTCCTAGAAGAAGATGTTGTTGGGTATGTATGTTTCCAAAAGTTATAACGCGTATGGGCAGGATTTAGTTGTTAAGGTTGTGCTTCTCGAATTTGAATGGTATATATAAGAAAATATAGAGTCTTTAAAATTTCAAGGAGAACTTGATGTATGTAAAGAAAGTTGTTGAATTTCAGCTTTTGCGATGAAAACTCGTTAAATAAAGTTTTAGGCGTCAACATGGGATCGGTTCTAAGTTGGAGGTTTTATGTGAATTCAAAAGTTGTTTCTCAAATTCAAATAATTTCAAATACCTTAGCTTTGGTAGATGATGAATCAGTTTTGTTCCTAGCGTTTCCCATTAAAATGTTTATTATTGATTGTTTTCAAAACAAAGCGCTTATTTTTACTCCAAAAATTTGGTTTATTTTCAAAAGAAAAGGTCGGTTATCTTTTAAAGCTTTTCAAGGGAGTAAATAGTTTATAAGGAAATTGCAGTAAAGTTCACGAAAAGGTTTGTAAAACCACTTTATTGAGTAAGAAGAAAATACTTTTGTCATGATAAATCGTAGTTTGTGGTTCGGTATTAAAGCAACAACTTGGTAAGGTGATTTTTAAGACAGCTTACAAGGTAATAGAAAACGATTTATTTATTATTTATAGAGTAGTAGTGAAATCGCAGTTAACTTTGTGATATTTCGGTAAGACGGCAATTCAGGTTGTAAAACAATTCGTGAAATGATTTGTAAAATAGCTTATAAAAAAACAATTTATCGTTTGTCAAATAATAGAAGGTTTCGTAGTTCAATTAATATCAAGGTGGTTTATATGGTGGTAATAAATAGTCAGTAAGGTAAGGGCGAATAGTTTGCGAGGTAAGAGTACCAAGTTTCATTGTTTTAAATCATACAGTGGTTAAAGCAGCTCACCAAAAGGGTAAAATAGTTTATAACTTGCTAGAAAAATTTGTAGTATAGTTTACAAATTGCTATCGCAATTGTTTGTTGTTTCTTAAAATAGTAGTAAGGTAATTAATCGGTTTATCACTCTATAAGAAAATAGTTTGCAAAGCATTAGTAAGGTCATTGTTTATGGAGTATTAGTAAGGTCATAAATCTTTGGTCTAATGACACAGTAGTAAGACTTTTTTTTTTGGAAAAAATGACCGTGAAGTGATTGGTAAAACAGTTGCAAGCAATTCACGTTAGATAACGACGAAGTTTATTATTTCATAAGAGGGTAGTATGACAGACAGTTGGTGTTTCAAAGGGATGAGTGGAAGATTAGGGATCCGTTCTAAGAAAAAGTGACTTGAGTTGCAAGTTGACTCTTGGTATGTTTTTAGATCTTTTAGTCCTTTGTTTATTATTTATGTTAAGCGAGGGGTTCCTTTTTTAGATGTCGAGGTGTGTTGTTCCTAGAACGGCTAGAGATGTAATCCGGTTTGTCAATTGAGTACGAGTTTTGTGGTAGAGGTGACATAGTTACCGCAATGGAGGACGAGATGACATCGATCTCAACATTTAAGATAATGATAAAATAGGACGGGATAATGGATACATGGGTTGCGATGATTCAGTAATAGAGGTTTAATGATTCCGTAATGAAGACGATAAGTCGATGGGATGGGAAACAGAAGACATGGTATTGTAGCGACCCCAAAAATATAATCTAAACATAGAGTAATGTCATGCGGTAATTAAAATATAGTTAGTCGCGCATAATATACTAGGCAAATCTCAATTCCTAACTAAATGGAAAATATAATCGTTAACTCGCATTATGCAACATTTCACTGGTTATGTATTATCTGCTCAGCAAATCTCATACATAACGTAGGCATGGAGGGCGCGAAGTGGTGGTGTAAAGTGGTCCATTTCAACATGGATCATTGTGGTGTCCTTGCGCGAAGTGGTAGTGTGCATCATCTGCCAAGCAAATCTCCATGCACATTGCTAGTAAGATGTAGACGCGGAGGCGTAAGGTAGTGGTGTAAAATGGTCAGTTTAGAGAGTGTAGTATTGAGAAAGGCGTTCCACTTAGGAGAAAAGTATCGTAGTGAGAAAATGTTGTGACGTCAGTGTGTGATGTGTAGGAGTGAACCTTTATAACTCTTATGATGAAAATTTAATCTTTATAGAAGTCAATTAGGAGGTCAACTGGACATACCACTATTATAACTACTTTCAGTATTGCAACATTCACCTCTGAGTCGGACATAGGTGATCAGGCTATGTCCCACTGTCCCTGGTTGAATATAGGTGATCAAGCTATATTCACCCGAGGTTCAATGAATCTTGCAATGCTTAGCTTAGTTATACTAGTAACATGCCCTAATGTCTTTAAAGTTTAGTATAAAAGATTGAGCAAATATTTCATTTATGTGGGGGAGAAGGCGTAGCGTTGTAGTACATAAACATATATATAAGTAAAGCAATCATAGCTAATAGTGAGACTAAGTTGTTGGTAATAAAACACATATCTTATTAAAGATGACTTCAACGAGTCATAAGCGAGGCAATCAGCTTGGCAGGCAGGCATGTGTCGGTCATAGGGTTAAATTTTTGAAAAAGTGGTTATAGTCTAGGTTTGAAAACAAAATGCCTAGTTCTCTATAACTAAGGCTCTGATGCCAACTGTAACACCCCCAAAAAATGGTTGCAGCGAAAGAAAAGGTTTTTGGGGTGCTACTCCATTGGATCATAACACAAGGTGTAAAATAATAGATTTTTATAAAAGATTTCCTTTATTGAAGTAAAATAGAGTTTACAAAGGTTGAATTGTTGCGGAAAATGGCCCATTAATAAAATATGGTCCCCATAAGTAAATCAGAGTCATCTATGACCATGGCATGCCAATGCCCAAACGCCTCCAGAGTTAGCTATCGTCTTTTTAATACCTGAGATAAACATGCTTAAAAAGATCAACACAACGGTTGAGTGATATTCATAGGTTTAGTAAATGGTTGAACACAAGTTAAAGATGATAATTGCTTCAAAGACAATTACCATAGAAAATGAGATTATTATTATGCACTAAGCTCATGATACCAAACTAATCGCATACACCTAATTCTCGGTGTAAGTAATAAATTGCCCCTGCATGTAATAGCCAATTACATAGAGATAATCAAATATGGTGCACCCGGTTATTTCCGATAATCGAGTCGGGTCGTCAATTCCATAGTACTATCCACAATATTTGCGCTCACTCGCAAGTGATTAATGGTTCATGATGAAGGGACTTTTGGCGTGCAACTTAGGCTATAATAATAATAATCGTGCAAGCATACCTTTAAGAAAAGACTTGTGTTCTAGTTTATAGCATGTATCTCCCCCAAAGAGTTTATAAAACAGTTAAAAGAGTAAAAGTGGGGCTATGAACTCACCTTAGTGATACGGTAGGAAAAATGCACAACAATAGCAAGTACGATATGGCAACGACTTCAATACGAAACCTAGATATAATATGGCAAGTCTCAGATAATATATTCCGTTTACGACCCTAAATGGTAATGTTTGAAAAATGATTTCCTATGAGACACTCGTATCGTTTTAACTTGTGTGGTAAAGTTCAAAAATAAATGTTTTCAAATACTTTCTCACGTGGTTGTGTTACGTAGCTTATGTGGACGTTTCATAAGTTAATTTGATTATCGACGTATATAAAATGTAGTGATGAAAATATTTGTAAGTATTGGCTCTTGGAATAAGTATGGGAATATATACAATATATTAACATAAGAGTTGGCTCGAACGTTGGCTTAAGTACGACCGAAGTGGAAATAAATACAAGTCGTTTTGAATTTATTATATTCATTGGGTTTCGAGATGAGAAAATGTATTTATGTTATATATATATATATATATATATATATATATATATATATATATATATATATATATATATATATATATATATATATATATATATATATATATATATATATATATATAAGTCGTGAGTAAATAATATGTTAGGATAGATATTTTAATTATAGTTTACACGGATGTGGTCGTCGAATATAACATGTGTTAAAATTATTTATTTAACGAAAAGTGATAAAGTAATATAAGTTATTTAAACTTTTAAAAGTTTAGGATGAAAAGTGTCAAAACGTTTAAACTAGAGGGGCTGAAATGTAAAAATTCCTATAAGTTACAAACTTATGGAAAGTTTTAAGAAATATGTCAAGTAGTTCAAATTCAAGGGTTGTAATTGTAAAAATCAATATGAGTTACCAACTTGTACAAGTTTCAAGATAAGTGATAGGTTGTTTGAAGTTGAGGGGTTGAAACTGTCAAAACGTTAAAGTGGCAAAAATAGCAAAAATGGGAAAACTACCACTGCTAAGAATCGAACTTGGGACCACTCGCTCATAAGTCAATGACGCTACCATTTGAGCTAGAGGTATTTCTTGTCTATGTTTTATGTTTTACTTACTTAAGGTCGAATTTCTGCGTCTCCTTTTGTAAAACTTTTACTTAGTGTAAACTGAGATCGTGCATGCATTGTGTCTGTGTTTTCTTTGCTTCCGAAAATTTATGAAACATTAAATAAGTTTAAACATATAAGGACTCTAGTTATCAAAACACTTTCAAATCATAAACCAAAATTTGAACTATCTTCATGGTTGCGTTTCGAGTTTAATACTTAGGCCAAAGAAGCAATAACTAAAACTGTTCCATGGTTTGGGTTCAAATGACACTCAACGTGGGCTCATTACTCGACAAAACTCCTAACGACATCTCACTCTGGTTCGACCAAGTCTTAACTAGTTCCATTCAACAAGCCAATACTAAGGTTTAGTTTTATGGTTTCTTTATGTTTACATGTTCAACGCTTTGAATATATATGTGGGCGTATGTCAATTTGGAAAACAAAAATGTGTTAGTTTTCGTGAGTGTTAATCATGTTCAAAAAGGGGTTTACCACACAAGCTTTCAAGAAACGTTAGGTTGGTTCAAGTTCAAATTTATGTGTGTAATGAAAACGAGTTTAGAAGTTTTAAAGCACTTCGCGAGCATGCTTATGAGATCGACACGTATGTTTATTAAAAGGTTAACGAGTAAGAATGAAATGAAAGCGAGCTAAAGAAGCTTACGATACCCAAAGAGTGGTGACGAGATTCCAAGTGAAAGTGAGTGTGATCAAGCAACTTCCTCAACCGAAATGACCAAGTTCTTTCGCGTTTTTCCTTTGCCCGCCTCAATCTCCACAGTAACCGATTAGTGTTTGAGGGTGAAAGATATATTTTTGAAGGTGATTTAGTTTTTGAGAGCTTATTTTCTTGCCTACTTCAGCCGAGAGTGAGAGAGAGTTGAGGGAGCCAGAGTAAGTGTTTGAATTGGTGTCAAATGAGTTAGCTAAGAAGTATTATTTATAGGGACATTTTAGGCTAAGTTGAATGGTATAACCTTTGGTCACATGAGGGTGTATGGTCACTTAAAGAAAAGGCCTCACATGCATGCCTTGTATCGTGTATATGATGGCCCATGTGGTGCAGCTTTATATGTAAGTATGGAAGAGTTTGACTAGCCTAAAAGAATTATAGGGTGGCGCATGGTTTGATCTCAGCCGAAAGAAAGGAAAGAGCTTGTAAACAAAAAACGTAGTCATATATCTTTGGTATATGAAAAGCTATAATAGGTAGTTTGAATGCTTTTTGAAGGCTTCACATGCTCATGCATGCACTTTAAGGGAAAACAAACAATAGTGTGTCATCTTGTGACCTTGAGGGATCGGCCAACGACCAGGGAAAAGGGAAATCACTTTTGCAAGTCAAACTAGGAAGATGTGTGATATAGAAATAGTAATTGTAGTGTTTCCATGTTGTAAAGGAGCATGTTGGTATACCAAAGTGGAGGTGATGTTTGTTTTTGGTTTGGGCAGCGTACAAAGCAAGAGGCTAGAGAGATAGGAGATAAATGGGTGGCAACTGGGAAAATAAGTAAGGGAATGATTTATTTTTGAGCTTACTCCGTGTATTCCGTGTATCATTTGAGCTAAAAATGTAGTCGTGGTATTTCGGTTTGGTATTTGTAAGTAAAATGCGTAGAATACATTTCTGTGATTGTTTTTATTAAAATAATATTAAAACAATATTATTGACTTCGAAAAATAATTATTGGACTTAAACCATTATTAATGTAGTGTCGGTATGTGTCGAGTGCCGGTTTTTATGTTTTACGAGAAAATCTATTGTTTTTTATTCAAATAAATATGAAAAATCCAGGAGTGAAACTTAGGAATTAAATACTATAATTTATTGTTAAAATTTGTTTGAAATTTTACGGGTTGTTATATTTTACATTTCGAATCCTAGCATTCTATTTTATCTTCAGTCTTGAGCTCGTAGACTTTAATTCTTCACTTCCGCAATCTTTGTGCTTAAGTAGTGCAACTTCAAAGTCCGAATGCTTTGTACTTTAAGTGGAGGTCTTTGAACAAATCCACATCTTGATGATATTTGAGCTTTCTTGAGATCATCAGCCACAAAAAATCTCTCTGGATCATCCATAGTTGTGTTTCCTTCATGTGAAGTTGTGACTTTTGGACCGACATGCTCACACTTTCAGGATCATGACATCTTTCCATCGGAGTAGCGGAAGCTTTACTGGTTCATGATATTTGCAGCAGAGTAGCAGAAGCATAGTATAGAAATATCATAACCAAGTTATGTAGATATGCACCACCATGATTTCTTAAATTAAGTGTGGATGTTGTGAGCATGCGACTTTGGATTGACTCCTCAATTCGATCACCGCAACCGTCCAAGTGTACCGCAAACAACAGTTAGCAATAAAACACACGAAAGTGTCTTTGATCACTTTCGTTGAATTGAGGTACACGCCCACGGTTCCCGCTGATCGAGTATCTTGCCGTGATCGTGTATAATTCAAGAATCTCCTTGACAGGTTTCGCGCTTGTTCTAGCCGTTCTCAAACCGAACGCCTCAAAGAAGACAACACGGAGTGAGTGAACCAACAATTGAGATTTCTTGATTGATGAAAATGATTTGAAAACAATCGCGTATTGCTTAGAAGAAAGAGTTTTGCAATACGACGAAGGTTTTATTAGAAAGATCAATTTTCAATCATAAATACTTTTGTATTTGAAAGAGTACACATTCGATGTGCTAGAGAAAAGAAGATTTGCACATCAAATGGTTTTTCCAAAAGTATTTTTTTCAATCAGAGATACTTTTTGTGTTTGAAAATGAATACACATTCGATGTGCTAGAGAAAAAAAGAGATTTGCACATCGAACGGTTTTTCCAAAAGTATTCGTCAATTCATTTCATGGACCAAGGTTGATTCAAGACTGAATCGCCCCATTGTTTCTATCCAGTTGTCACAAGTTTGATCTTACGAAGATCTCACATGTCACCCACCAAGAGCTTGTTTGATGTTGGCTCTAGAAGGATTTCCATTTTCATTGTGAATATTTTTACATATGACTCGGATGTTCGCAATACCACAAGGATAATGCGTGGGACTCTTAATATATTCTTACTTTCCACATTGTGAAAAAAAGAAGTCTTCAAGACTAGTGTCCTAATGAGATATTATGGATGATCTCTTGGCTCTAGACTCAATTGTGCATATCTGGTTCCTATGCGAGACTAGGAGAGGTCTCCTTCTTCAATATCAACAATCTGTAAGAGAAAGTCGATAGATTATGTAGGTTCCCGTGAGAATGAAACAAGTCCTTTTAAGAGGAACTTGAGTAGCTTGGGAAGTTTAGTGTAGTCGTCATCGGGTCCATGACGCCTTGTCTTCAATACCAGTGTTACCTTAGTAGCAACCAAGAGCATATGTATTGAACCCGCTTCGCCCTAAGGTTGAATTATTTGAGGGCTATTTCTTTTCACCTTTTTCACATTCAATTCTTTTCATTCTTCACCCTTCAAGCTTACCGAGACTTCATAACTAGAACCTTGTTGGGTTTATTCCAAGACTAGCTACATCTCATCCGCACTCTTCCCATATTCTCATTTTTCTCCTTTTTCATCATACCTAAGGACTTCTACACTATCTAGTGGATTGTCCCCGGTAGATCCCTCCGATTCGGGCCGGATCGTGGGAACAAATACCTAACCTAACCATCCTTATAACTCCGTACATAAAGTAAAATGGTCGGTCTTTTGGTACAGTTCATTTCTTCCTTGAAACCAATTGAAAAATCATTTGGAAAAACAATCAAGGTACTTGTGATACGAGATCAAAGCATTTTGTACCTTAATAGTTTTGATCATTTAGAAAACCTCCCCCTCAACATGTGCATATGATTTAGAAATTGTTTAGCACATGGAGGCAAGAGGACTTTGAAATATTTTCTTTGATCACTATTTTCATAGAAAAAGCCATTTGATTTTCTTTGGTAAATTCTCCCCCTCAATATGTGCATAGGATATTTGAAATCATTTTATCACATAGAGGAAAGAGTTCTTTTGAAGCACATCCATGAACACAAAAGACATTAAGAAACCATTCGCTCCGCCTCAATATGTGCATCGATATACGAAAGAGTTTGGCACATATTAGAGAGAACTTGCACTTTGAATCAAAACGATCATCTTTATCTTCTTTATCAAATTTCATATTAAATCACAAATTCTCCCCCGATCAAAAATATCAAACCCTTTGAGATTTTGGATCCCAAGTGATTTAATAAGGTTTGGAAAACATGGGAGAATATGTGGTCTTGTTTAAATACTCTTCTGGTTTTAGGTTAAATGCTCCTCCACAATCATGTTTATTATGTATTTCAAAATCGTTAGGCACATGAAGGAAGGAGTGCTTTAGAAACAATCACCCTTTTAAAACCGATTTGAGATTTAAATCACGATCTCTCCCCCGATCAAAAATTCAAACCATTTGAGATTGTGATCCCAGTTGATTTAAATCATTTAGGAAATTTTGGGGAAAGACGTGGCAAGATTTAATTTTTGAAATTGACAGATAAGGATCAATTTAAGACATTAAAGATTGTTAGTGTCAGGTATGAAAGTTTTAAGAGATCTTTAAGTAAAATAAAACAATTTCACAATCAAACAAGAACAGAAAAAATTTCATTTTGAAAGATCTTTGAGTTTTAAAGAAAAACATACCATGACATAACAATAAATCTTTAGATCACCACTTATTATTGTACAAACTGGAACTTTTGTGAAGAAATATCGTTTGAAAATATTTTAATTTAAATCACTCTCCCCTTCAATCGATGACCGTAGTCGATGATTGAGTGACTTAAGTTTTGATAAAATGAAGTCCGGTGATTTTCAAAATTTAGTCCAATTTATTTTCAAAACAATATTTTTCCATTTTCAAAACAATTTAATCAAATTTTTCAAAATTGTTTAAAAGTGGTATCCTGCACAAAGATACGTTAGGTGGTTGAGAAGCTTATGTTGTTGCTGTAGGGCTTGGAAGAAAGACCGTCTGTTGATGCAATGAGACTTCTTACGTTGCATTTTAATGCCAATCGAGGTCAATTAAGCTCCGCTTTCTTCATTTGTTGATGAAGAAAACCATCTGGCGATGCGGTAAGACCTCTTACGTTGCATTTTAATGCCAACGAGGTCAAATTAAGCTTCGCTTTATTTCTTGATGAAGAAAACCATCTGCGATGCGATGAGACCTCTTACGTTGCATTTTTCCATGCCAACTCTCCATAGAAGTCCAATTAAGCTCCGTTTCTTCATTTGTCAACCCAAGATATAGTTACCCTTTCCTTTCGGCATCCAATCATATTCAATTGTGGGATCCGGATCGGGAACATTCTTATATACCAATATACCTGCATACGTTAGTGAACACAAACAGATATATGGTGGTCGACATCACCCAAACAACAATCGACTAATAACAATCAATTCAACATATCAATCAGATCATATAAAGCATGGGATTATGTGTTCATCAAACTCTAATCATCTAAACCTGACAATCATATCCTAGGCACCTAGTCCTTCAACATAGGTTAACATCATTTTCAATTAAGCATATAGGATAATTAGAAAAGCTCGTTAGATGATATAGATTTGAAAACATTCTCCCCCTCAATCAATGACTTATTTTTCTGAAAAGTTTAAAAGCGCTGAAGTCATTGATTGAGTTTTCAATTCTTACGAAAACTCTGAATCTGATTGTTTTGAAAGCAACTCATTTTGCCACCATTTTTGAAAAACAACAAATATTTTTCTGAAGAATTTTAGAAGGAAAAACATTTGTGTAGGAACAGCAGTCCTTTTGACGACATGCTTTCCTTGTTTTGTATTTAGGATAAGTGCACGAAATATTTTGAAAATTGGTTTAGCGCAGCACTTTCCTTCCTTGAAGAACGGGTTGCTATCAGAAATAATAGCAAACCATGGTTTAAGCACGGGTCACAGTCTGAAGTAACTGCAAGCCATTTGATTTGTGACATGTTTTGAAAAGGAATATTTACACCTCCCGCTCGAACTTCATCTATGATCCCGTGCCATTATTGAATGACATTTCTAAGATCGTAGATGTTATCGATACCAGAAGACATGTCTTTGAAAACAATATTTTGGTATTTTCAAATTTTCAAATTTTATGGGTTTTGTTGGTTTTATATTTTCTATTTTCCTTTTGTTGGTTTTATATTTTGTATTTTGTTTTTGATAAATATTTACGATAGAATAGATGATATAGTTTAAGAGAATGATGATACGTCTACCGAGATAAGGATATCGAGCAAAGACGTCGAGAAGATATAATTCGTCATCTCTTAAACTTCCACCCCAAAGCTTCCGAGGCTCCGAATAGAAGATAGAACATGAGCCTTTGAGAAAGAGAGACTTTGGCGACTTCCCCAAACCGAAAATCCTTATGTTGAGCGATTCAAGCTCTATTTCAAGCTTGCTTTAGCCAGGTGTACAAAGAAGCACACCATTATCATCGATCCTGCTGCTCCTTTTAAGAATAATCACCGTCATTCTTCGTTTGAGGTTATATCATCCAATAGAACAGCAGCAACGTATCATCCCACATTTAAATAATCTTCTCAAATTCCATACCCACTGAAGTCTGAAGCAATCCTTACCACAAGTTGTCAAGAAACCACTTCCCCCAAGTAGACGAATTGATGCAGTCAGTCTCTTAGACTAGAGCTCACGAACCCGAATACACATATACCCAAAGACAAAGAAAATTATACCATCGAAGTAGCAGATTAAGTCCAATAGCCAAAGAGTAACCCGATGTATACTTTTCTCTCCCCACGAAGAAAGTGTATGAAGCTCAAGAACCCGGCACCGAATGCCCAAAGAGTAAATAACCGATAACATTGAAGAAGCAGGCGAATCATCGATTATCTCTGCGGATGACAATCTGCGGATGTCAACTCCGGAATAAGTGATTATATCTCCGAATCACCGATTAAGCCCTCAGTGAGACAATGGAAGGCCCCCAATGTACACAATCTCTCCCATGATGAATGCGATATCATCATCACACACTGTGTACCTCTTTATCATCGAAACTAACTCTTCCATCTCTTCCCCACATAGTTGGAATAAGAACACTAAACGCCATGAGTCAAACCTTGAGTGTCTCTGGTAATGACATTCGCCTTCCCGGATATCTTCAATCACTTAGAAGTATTAAGTTCATCAAGTCTACTCGCTTTAGATGGTTGTCTCCTTCCCCTTTTGGTTTTGACACTTGAGAATCGAACATATTATAAGCCCAAATACTTGAAATATTTTGAGAAGAACATCATTAGCTCAAATATATCTCGCGAGAATCAACTTGTCAAGAATGTGAGCAAGTCTAATTGGGGATTAAATATGACTTTTCACTCTCCCCAATTAGTGTTCTCCCTAAACCGACAATCTGCTTGATAATGACCTAGATTAAGAAGAAGTCTTTAGATTGTTAAACGAACTCGTCTTTAGTCTTCTAACATGTACCGAAAATGTAGAATGATCAGACTCGACCTTCTTCAAGATTGTCCAGTTAGGGAATAGAAAGTCAACATCTTCAACTCACCAAATGCATTCCGTTAACATACAAATAACAAATCCCTTAACTCAAATCCTCCCAATCAAACAAGAACGTAAAGATGTTCATCTCGTAAATCACCCAAGAACTAGAAGCACTTTGTCATTTAATCATATCAGCCCATGTGAAGATGTCAACCAACGGCTCTTAGAAGAAAACTCCATGTGAAGATGACCCGATAAGAAGAAGCTCGGTTCTTACATGAGTTTGGAGCCGTTTGACCATTTATTCTCAGAAATCAATCAACCATGTAGTAAATTCACACTTAGTCCGGTTCACTTTGATGTTTGAAAGCGCATGGAAAAAGCATGAAGCATGTTGATGAGAACGGTCATAATAAGAAGATTTCTCTTCTTCCAAAGATAATGCGCACTGAAACGTACACATTTCTTTTCTTTAGAGAACGAGGTTTGAACTGAAGTATTCAAATGTCATAAGAAGATTTCTCTTCTTGAGAAGATAG
The DNA here is from genome assembly GCA_022545495.1 of Chrysanthemum lavandulifolium. NCBI lineage: Eukaryota > Viridiplantae > Streptophyta > Magnoliopsida > Asterales > Asteraceae > Chrysanthemum > Chrysanthemum lavandulifolium. The sequence goes on from CM040246.1 coordinate 27,623,591, forward strand.
AGTGCAATTGAAACGTACACTTTTCTTTTCTTTAGAGTACGAGGCATGAACCGTTGTGTTCATACGTCATTATCTCTCTTTTCAATCTCTCTTGGCAAAACTTGTAATCACCCCATTATCATTCAAGGGCTCTTTGTTGTGACAAATTGATGGAGAAAAACCAATATGATGAATTTGACCAAGTAAACTAACCGAACTCGTGACTTAAACTTGCACATATGTAACAAAGAGCGGTCCGAGACTTCGTCCTCCATTGAATCTCTAAGTACTCTATACTCTTCATCCAACCAACCATCAAGTATAAGACGTACATCACCTCTTGAAAATCCACAATTGAATGTGACACTGAGCACTATAACGTAACTCCTTAAAGTGATAGTTATTTTGTGGTGGTAAGAGCCCGATTCCCCCAAGTGGTAAAAGAAAAGGAAAAGTCACCCAACAATAACTAGATTTCCAAGTCTTTGTTTTTTGATAATAAGCTCGAATAAGGATCTTTAAGAATCTTCATCCAACCATCCCCGATACCTTCAGATACTAAGTACACTCGCCGTGATATTTCACTTCAACCTCAAATAAATAATAGTGAATTAACTCCGTTGTCACATCTTCCGTTAAAAGCTCAAATCTAGCCTCCTTTGACGCTTAAAGTGAACTATGATAATGGTTTTCATCCCACCATGGTTAGAAGCACATAACCCGTAAAACTATGTAATAACCAAACCGCCATGACGAATATCCAAACACACACCCAATTCATGAAGTACACCTGTTTATCCTTCTTCAAGAAGAAACCGTAATATCGACATCGGATAAAATCCGAAATACACTTTTCTTTCACCGTGATAATTCCATCATTACGGATTTTACAATTCTATGGATTAAACCGAAATAGTTTCTTTATTGGATTTTACAAAACCAAGAATAAACCGTAAGATAGATCCGAAATGCACTTTACTATTACCAGGATGTTTCCATTGTCACGGGATTTTACAAGTCTATGATTTAAACCTAGAACTAGGTTCTTTCGCGGGATTTTACAAAATCAAGACAAAACCGTAAACAATGTCAGCTTGAATGTGTTATGACAACTTTGGTTTCAGTGAATATCTGTTTTAGGGGAACATGCAGCGGTTCATCAACAAGTCACCTTCATCATCAACAATTCTTTACCCGAATGTAGATAACTTCACAAACCATACTAAGTCAAGTAGTATAAACTCCTTTTCCCTGGAGGTTGACCGTAACACATCAAAGTACACGTTTCAGAACCATCATAACGTGTACAACCATTTGCACGAGAAGTTCTTGTCATAAGCAAACATCTTGAAAAATCATGAATATTCTTGAAAGATTTTGCTTAGACTGTGAAGTATCATTGACGTTCTGTGGCGTCGAATATCTCATGGGAATTGCTGAAATTGAACCTCCATTGATTCAACGGCTAATAGTAATGACCACATATGGGAGAGCATTTCGCTTCAATAATACCGTACTAAAACCCCGTAGTCATTTTTCACTTTTTCGCTCAAGCCGTGAATTTTGTATCCTCCGTGAAATTGTACCATACCAAAATATCAAACCCCAAAACTCAACAACTCTCATCATCAACTCGCATCAACAACAAGTCTCATAATTAAATTCTCATGGCCCAACAAGTCTCAATTTCAAATCATCATAGACAAATCTTGCATCCCATGATGATACAATATTAGCTCAACATCATAACTCCATATCCGGTTCAAACCATGAAACCTATAAATCTGATTTGATGAGCATGTAACAATATCCAATGAAGACCCGGACCATAAATATATTTCCAATATCACACAACCCGATCCAATTAAGCATAAAACGACTCGGTCCAAAAAGTGCAACAATTCAACTTCGGCCCACGAAAGAAAAAAATTAAGATCTAATACATATCACATATCATCAAATTGGGCTCAAAACGTTAGCACAATTCGAATATCCGATTCACCAAATACTAAGTCCAATGGAAATCTAACACAAACTTTTGGTCCATCATACACCAATTGATATCAAATTCACGAGAAGGCCTGATTGGTTGAATGACAAAGCCCAACTCCGTTCCATTCCATATCACTACCCGTTATAGCCCAAGCATTGATCAGTTAATAACCATCGGCCCACTATGAGAATAACACTTGATCCAAATCAGCCTTTCACAATCCCACTTACAAACCCGGTGCCCTAATAATTAGGAGTATAAAACGCTTATTTACTCCAACTTAACCCTAATATTTCTCATATCTCAAATCCTCCGCCCCCATCATATCCAAGTCCTCCTCTCACCTAAAAATACTCAATCTCAGATGCTAATTACTCTCACAAATTTGCAGATAACTCTCACATAAGAAAAATGAATCGATCTTCAATATCCACAACCTTTACCGTACCTGATGTTACATTTGCACTTTAATTTGGATCAAGAACATGTCTCAAGGGTCAAGATCCGAGTGTTCTTAGGTAGGTTTTCATGTATCTGATCGTTTAAGTGTCATGTTCATGTGGTTATTAAACCGAACCAAAGAAAAGGAATTAACATACATGTTATTATTCTTTTCTTTTCTTGGGTCGGATAGTTAATTGAAGTAAGAACTTCAAACATAGATCGATGATGTTAATTTTTCGTGTTTATGGACCTTTGAGTTCTGATTTATTATTGAGAATCACGAATAAAAATTAAACTGAGATCGTGAATGTAATTGTTATTATTTTTAATTCCGAGTCTTGAATGATCTGAGGTCTTGATACCAAAGTAAAGTAAGATTCATGGATGAGTTTAGTTGGGATTTGAGGTTGGTTGTGGAAGGAGATAGGTTGTAGGTTTTGTTTTAAGTTTGGATACGGACTGAATTTTTCTCGTGTGACTGATGATGTTAATAATGAAACTGATGATTTATCTCGTTGAGTCTTTGTTGTATTTGGTATTTGGTCTTGTGGTCGTGACTATTAATATTCTTATTCTACCTTTCTGTCAAGTCGCTAGCTTAGACAAGTCGCTAGCTTAGACAAGTCGTTAGTTGTGACAAGTCGCTAGCTGCGGTTGACTCAATAGTCAACTCGCTTAGAGTAATAAAGGACAAGTCGCTAAACAGTTAACAAGTTGCTTTCAACAAAGCAAGTTAAGACAAGTCGCTAGTAATAGATGTGACACAACTCGCTAAAAGAAAAACACCAGCAGCACTTATGACTTTTTTTTTGCTCCGGCGAGATTCCGACCACTTTTCCCGTTCATAAATTCATAAAAACCCAGAAAACTGCTATGAATATTCATGTTTGCCCATTTTGAGTTTTTGACCACGAAAACTGACCACCAATATTCCACAGATACGGATTGGTACAAAAAATAACGTCATTAAAATGAAACAAAAGAAAACTGACTTGGCTTAAAGTATACGCAAGACAGATTTTGTTGACATAGACACACCATGTGACATTTTTTGACCAAATGGATACAAACCATGTTTGAAACTGTTAATCATAACCGTACATGGAAAACAAATTTTATGACCATCAAAAAGTACCAAAACAGTTATAACAAGAATCAAAAGACCACAATAAATCAACACAACACAATAACCTGGGCTCTGGTACCAATTGTAGGATCGTAAATATTATTGTGTTGATGATTCAGGTGGCCTTGGATGGTGATTATACAAGTATGCTATGTTTTAGAGAGAGAAAGAATGAGAGGGTGTTCTTGGTAGAGACTTGGTCAAATATGAAAGTTTAGATTGAAAGAAGCACCACCCCTTCCATGGATGGAAGGGGTATTTATAGTTACAAAGCTAACGTCCTCCTATCGGACTGTGGATCAGGCATACAGTGGGTAAAGACCCGTCCTTCCTCCACGGTGTTACACTAAACTAAACTACGCTACAAACTAACTAATAAACTAACAAATAATGTAACTAACGATATGTCTACGAGCTAACTTTCGCTAGATAATATTTGGGGTGACCGACTCTTCACTATGAAATTTCTAATTCCTAACATCATCAGGTCATAGGTTTTTATTTCAAGCCCAATTATAGTATAAAGCTAAGTAGTTATGGGCTGATGACATATTGTTTAAATCCCTATTGTCCTTATCAAGCCCAACCCACTGTAAATTATAAATTTATATATACATGTCATTTCATTAATTATGTCAAACATTTTAAAACTTTATTTTAGATTGAAGAATAAAGATCTTTTATTTTCAGTTCAGTATTTAAGTTGATCAGAAGGATTAAAACTTAAAAGTTTAACACCATACATTTAAAATAATGATAAGTTGAGGTTTACTTTTGAAAAAAAATAAAAAAATAAAATAAAAATAAGCTGGAATAACTTGACCTGAAAACCAAATTTTTTAATAGCATAATTAAAATTATGCGTACCTTAGGCTGCCCCCAATAAGGGCATTCAATCCTCCTCATTTTCTCTGCCACGTCAGCTTTTTCTCTCCAGCGACCTTCAGGCGATCGGGTGCCCCAGTAAGAACGACCATGATCAATATTACTATTATTATTATTATTTAAAAAAAAACATTTTTAACACAAACTCAAATTTTCATTAATAATTAAAACGTTACATAATAATTCAAATAAAATTAAAACATTACGACAATAAAAAGGACTAAACTAGTTTTGATTATTACGATGCCAAATGTCTTCCACCAAATCGGATTTGAGACTAAGATGAGTTGTTTTGTTGCATATCTCCCTGGTAATTTTCAACGATTCCACATGCGTTATTATGGGATCATAAGAACGGTGCTGCTCCGCTGGAAAGAATACTGGAGATATCGCCCGCTCTTCGTCTTGAATTATCATATTATGTAATATGATGCATGTGTACATTACTAGCAGGGTACCCGCGCGATGCGGCAGCGGATACCCTGAAATAAAAAAATTCAATAAACCATGCTTTATAATCTAAAACGTTTTATGTGACGATAAATTTGAGGATGCCAAAAGTTTCATGTCGCATATTTCAATTCTTTAGAATATTATAGTAGGGTACCCGCGCGTTGCGATGACGGGTATCAAGTAAAAAAAATTCGGAAAAAAATGTTTTCAATTTTATGTTTTCTATTACAATAACTTTACCAATATCGAAAACATAATGAGTTTACGTAACTTTAAAAAAAGTGATGGATAATATCAAACTAATTCATATAAAAACAATTGAAAGTGGCGTGATTTTACGTTGCGGTAGTCAATAATGTTATGGGGTTATGGTCAAATTAGTTGATAGTGGTCCGTAGTCACAAATAAGTAAAAACATTTTTTTTATGAAATATATATATATTTTTGAACATGTTTGTATCATTAATATTGTTTATTACATTTGTCCCATATAGATAAAAGATATAAATAAAAGAGTACTTATAATGTATACATCTTGTAAAGTATATATTTATGAAAAAATGTTTGAATCATTAATATTGTTTATAACACTTGTCCCAAATAGATAGAATATATAAATAAAAAAATGCTTAAAATGTAAAGAAAACTTACATGTTTAAGCAATCATTTATAGTTATCCATGAAAAGTATAATAATTAATATACTAATATATTAATCATTATATTAGCACTTAGCACTTTGCACATTTGCATCATTTGTTTTAAAAAAATTGTCCCGACTTTTACAAAAAACCGTTTTTTACTTTTGTGGTTAATTTTATTTAAAATAATTCAAAATTTATTTAGATTGGTTCTCGAAACACTCTTACGATATAATAATAGTTTTGGAACTTTGTAGTTTTGCATGCATTTTAAAATCATATTCATTTATATGTGCATTTTTGCATTAAAACTAAACTAATTCAAAAAGAAATAATAAATGAAACATTAAAATGTTGTGGAAGATAAATTAGTAAAAGCTATTTATTGTGTACATTATGCATTAAAATTTGTAATGTTTAAAAAACACATTAATGACATCTTAAAAAAAATTAGGAGAGAGGGTCATCCCTCCATTATAAGTAGTATAGATATAGATATGTGTAATATGTATAAAATCAAATAAATTATCACTTAGGAATTTACATCTTTGCATCATTTGTCTTAAAAAAATTGTCCCGGCTTTTACAAAAAACCGTTTTTTTACTTTTGTGGTTAATTTTATTTAAAATAATTCAAAATTTATTTAGATTGGTTCTCGAAACACTCTTACGATATAATAATAGTTTTGGAACTTTGTAGTTTTGCATGCATTTTAAAATCATATTTATTTATATGTGCATTTTTGCATTAAAACTAAACTAATTCAAAAAGAAATAATAAATGAAGCATTAAAATGTTGTGGAAGATAAATTAGTAAAGTTGTTTATTGTGTACATTATGCATTAAAATTTGTAATGCTTAAAAACACATTAATGACATCTTAAAAATTTAGGAGAGAGGTCATCCTCTATTATAAGTAGTATAGATATGTGTAATATGTATAAAATCAAATAAATTATCACTTGTGAATTTACATCTTTGCATCATTTATCTTAAAAAATTGTCCCGACTTTTACAAAAAACCATTTTTACTTTTGTGGTTAATTTTATTTAAAATAATTCAAAATTTATTTAGATTGGTTCTCGAAACACTCTTACGATATAATAATAGTTTTGGAACTTTGTAGTTTTGCATGCATTTTAAAATCATATTCATTTATATGTTCATTTTTGCATTAAAACTAAACTAATTCAAAAAGAAATAATAAATGAACCATTAAAATGTTGTGGAAGATAAATTAGTAAAAGTTATTTATTTTGTACATTATGCATTAAAATTTGTAATGCTTAAAAAACACATTAATGACATCTTAAAAAATTTTAGGAGAGAGGGTCATCCCTCCATTATAAGTAGTATAGACTAGCAGAGTACCCGCGCATTGCGGCGTCGGGTACTCTAAAATAATAATTTTCGGTGAACTATGTTTTTTAAATTCACTGCGATTTTTTGACAATAAGTTTACGGATTGAAAGAATTTCATGTTATCGTAAAAGACGATACCCAAGAAACAGAAACTTAAAAAACCCGAAACCGAAAAACCCTTTTATCCGGGTTTAATTTCGAATTTATTTTCAAATATCCGTGGTTACCCGTACCAAACCGTGTTTAATATACATGTAGTTTTAACAAAATATTCATAAAATGTACAAGCATTAGAGAATTAAATTTTCCGCATCACGCGTCACGGTCATGACTACTCATATATTAGTCTTGTCGAATTGAGACAATACCTTTTATATTCAGGCAAATCATGAAAGTGACATTTGAGGAATTTTCAGTGAATTTTCTAAGCAATTGAAAGCTCAATGCAATTACGCACAATCTACAAATTTAAGTCACTTAATTCTTTAGATGTAACTTCATTTTACAAATTTAAGACACTTAATTCTTCATATATAACTTCATTTTGCAAATTTATGACACTTAATTCTTCATATGTAACTTCATTTTACAAATTTAAGACACTTAATTCTTCATATGTTACTTCATTTTCTACTATTAGAAAGTGTGTTGTCTTAAACATTTTAAGACTTCCTTTTATAGGAAGTCCTAAATGCATTATAAAGTAATATAGATATGTGATAGACGCTCTTTGTCAAACCCTTTAGCTGGATGTTTAATCATTAGCCACTTCCTCTTTAGTACACCAAAAGCACGTTCCACATCTTTTCTTGCTGCTCCGTGCATCGTCTTATACAATATTCGTTTGTGATCATTCGTCCCTGGATTTTTAATGGACTTCATAATAACCGAGTATTCCGGATATATCCCATCAGCAACATAATATCCGTGTTTATAAGGCACGCCGTTAGCAACGAATTCCACATCCGGTGCTCTCCCCGTTTTGAGATCATTGAAAAGAGGCGATGCACGTAAAACATTTACGTCGTTATTCATCCCGGCGACACCAAAGAACGCATGCCAAATCCATAAATCTTGGGACGCGATCGCTTCCAATAAAATGAAAGGAGTTTGCCGTGATCACCCTACGAAATTGAGCTTTTAAAGCATGTGGGCAATTCTCCACGGCCAATCTGACAATCAATGCTTCCTATCATCCTGGAAACCCATGACATTCGTAGTGATGAGCATAAAGTTTGTCAATGTCAAGAATCACGGCTTTCATAAATACTATGCACCATATAACTCCATTATGGCCTCACAAAATTTTTGGAGACACTCACGAATTGTTGACGCATCCATTTGCACATATTCGTCTAGAGCATCAGCATTGACTCCGTATGCCAATTGACGGATTGACGAAGTACACTTCATTAACGGAGAAATACCAAGTACGCCTGCACAACTAGGAGTTTGTTGGAAATAAGGTGAATGATCGGTTATATCTCGGACAATTCGTGTGAATAGTTTTCGGCTCATTCGAAACGATCATGGAATGCTTGATCGGCGTGTCGGGGTCTCGCAGATAAGCGACCACTAAACGGTTATGAGCACCCAAACGATCCCTACTAACTTGGTTTTTGAGAGTTTAGTTTGTGACGCTTGAAAAGCCTCGCCAACACTCTTCCGCAAACATCATAAACTCGCTACTAACTTCATTTTCATCATCCGATGACGAATCGGCAATGAATAGCTCGTAAGAATTAAAACTCATAGTGTGAAAAGAATATAGAGAATGTGTGAAATAAAATTTGTGAATTTAAGTGTGTAAATAAGTTGTGTATTTATAGGGTAGTTTAGTAGTTTTTTTTTTAACCCCAAATGGTCGGATTTTTTTTAACGTTCGGATTCTTTTTTTGTTTGTTTGTTTGTTTGAAACTGATTTTGCAACGGTAATAACTTTCCACACTCACTTTTTGCAAATTAAATGCCCAACCCAATCGATCGAGAGGACGACCAAGATAGGGAATAAATGGGACTCGATCTAATCGCCACAGAAGGACGATCGACACTCGATCGATCGAGTAAGTCGATCGTCTCTTCTTATTGCGTCCAACCTTACTTTGAATTTCTAAATCCGTCACTGTGCATGTGTTACTGCATTAGTAAGTTCATTTGTATTGAGAAAAGCTTAGATAACAATAAATTATGTCAAACCACATGAAAGTCAATCTTAAATCTTTTTAAAATGCTTACGCTCCATTTTTATCCGTTAAACGACCTATTTGTTCATCTCAACGATATAGAAAACATATGAACGTGGTTTACATTAAAATGTTTTTAAGAGTAGTGCGGTGCACATGGGTGATGTTAATATGCAATGAAACATTTACTGTTATTAAATTAACCATCAATCAACATAATTTATTTAAAACATGTTAGCGTCTTTTGTTAATCATTTATTCTCTTGTTGGATCAGTGAAATTTGATGCCTTCCCAACGGTCGTGTCCCATAATTATATGACTAAATTCAAATTTTTAAAAAATTTATTTGTTTGTTTATGTTTTGTTTTCTATCTTCATGGAACTTCATACCTTTATATATACACATTAGTACATATATTACACCATGTCCAAGTCTCTAACACAACTCACATATATGGGCAATTGTTCTTACAAAGGTTTTGATACATGTCTTGACCCGATACGGGTCATGACACCCTCGGGTCAAGTACTAGAGTTTAACAGCGCGAAACCTGTCTCAGAAGTCCTTCAAAACTTTCCTGGCCATGGGGTTTTTAGAAGAGATCAGTTGTTGTCGCCATTAGACCACCGTGAGCTACTCGTTGGAGGTAAATTATACTATCTTTTTCCACTGGCTTCAGATGAAAAAGACCAAAACATGAAAGAAAAGGCGTCTAGCGGATTGGAGCCTATTAGAACATCGAGTGTAGCTGAAGTGGAGTCTGTGAGAATGTCGACGAGTGCTGTGGCGTTGCAACTTGTAACCAAAAATTTATCAGATGGGTCGGGATTTGAAGTGCTACCGGCGCCTAGAAAGGGGGTTTGGAAAGTGAAACTAGTGATAAATACAAAACAGTTGGAGGACATATTGTCGGAAGAAGTGAACACCGAGGCGTTGATTGAGCAAATGCGGATAGCGGCAGCTAGCTCAATGACGGTGGGTCCAAGGCGGAGCAAGGGTTATTGGGGTATGAACTTGAAGCCGATTTTTTGTAATGTGATGAATAAGATGGTGGTTGACGATAGTTCATCACCTAAGTCAGTTAGTCCTTTGTTGCAGCAGCAAACCAAATAACTTTTGTAGCAGCAAACTAATGTAATGGAACTTCTTATTCCAGTTTTATGTAGTATAAACTCTCTTGTAGTCACTACTATTTCCTTCGATTTAAACGGCTCATGTAGTTAAACTTCAACCAAAGGAGCTTAATCCAAGTTTTTTGGTAAGCAATGTAGCTTACACACTAATTATTTATAGAAAACAAAAAAAATTATGTGTGGTAGAAAAATTGTTTTCATAACCAACCCAGCTCAGCCAAAACATTTTTTTACCCATTTTGAACTCAACACTCAATTAAACCAACCAAATACATGCATATTTCTCCCTTACTAAAAGAGTCCATGTTTTTGTAAGAATCTTACCGATTTTGCAGCACAGTATATGCTTACCAATAAAAAGAAATTGCAAACTGCGAATATTAATCTACATTCATCTGAAGGTACCAAGTAGCATGGTAAAGTTTGCATAAGAACTAACTATCACGCATGCGTCTACATTACCTGCTTGCAGGTTCTTAACATGCCACTAGCAATGGACGGCAACATAAAAAAAAAGTAATTAAACAAACCATGGTCCTCAGAGTTATACATAACGTTCTTTTCTAGACTAAGTTGCCATGGAGCTCCAAGTTGCATGTTAAGCTGATACATAAATTCCATCAAGTTGCAAGATCAACACTTTGCTTCCATTTTCTTGATGGCCTTCTCGATTGCAGGTACATTCTTGCTGAAGTTTGACCATTGCTCCGCAGTCAAGCTGATACCTAAATCACAGCAGCCAAGTAGAAACTCATTCTTCAATATCGACATACACAACAAAAATATGGCAAGAAACCAACTATAAACACAATGTATCATGCCGAAAGTACTAGGCTATTAGCTAAAAAGTACTGATTTTACCATTGGGCTTGTCATAGACTCAATAATTTTTCTCATCAACCACAAAAATAATATAAATCATTACCCATTATTGTTACTGCAACTAAATCAATATTTTTATGTAAGTACCAATGAAGTCAAACTACAAACTTTTAACATGATAAGGGAGTGCTATATATTCGTAGTGTATTATAGTAATAAAAAAATCCAAAGATTTTATTTCGATAGATATTACATGGAAAATCTTGGGAGCACAAAGCAACAATCTTGATATATTAAACACGCAGCTTATTCGAGTTGTAATGTAAATAAGACTAAGAAGAAAAAAAATAGTAACCTCCTCTAATAATAGTTAAATTACCGTAAATCTTAACCTTACTCCTTCCCTTGATCTAAAAGATATAAACAGATATCCGCTCTTACCTAATGTTGACGAGTGACAGACTTGTATTTTTGTATAAACTAACCAAATCTGACTCGCTCAATAAACTAGGGAACTGATATGGAGAATTGGACACTATAATCTTACAAACAGCAATCTTCAAATAAAATTATAGCCCTTATTAATAAATCAACCAGAACGGCAAATCTAAGATCAATAAAAAATGAACATCCAATACTTGAAACAGCAATACCTTTCGAACTAGGAAGCTCTTTGCCATCTTTCCTGTAGTACTCCCTTATAGACACCAAACTTTTCCCTTTGAATTCAGTAAGAGTCACTCTTCTCTTATCAGAAAGCTGCAAGAAGAAATAATACAAAAAGATCAGTACTAAGACTGATCATATCATAGTTACAACATTTCCTAATAACTTCATGCTACAGTAAGAAGCTTTACAATACAATACCCAATGCACAGATAATAAAACTCAACAGCTATTGTGTCTGACATTGCAATTTAAAAGTGATTACAAGATATAAAATAATCAGAAACAGATGATCATCTCTAACAAAACATGCTGCAGGAGATAATGTCGTCATGTACACTTTGAAGGTGTTTAAAGTTTTGTCAATCAGATAAGCGTTTAGCAAATTCTTTGTTATTTAATAAGTTACATGTATAGCGTGCTGTAAATAATAAATTAATCATTAAGCAGAATCAGTATTGGTGCAGGGTGTAGATACAGCTAGACAAATTATTTAACCCCTAAACTAATCAGATAATCAGAAACCGTTTCATTATACCCAAACACTAGAAAGATTGTCTATAACCATAATAAGATAATCATTCGAATAGGAGTGCTGCACACATCTAAAATCCTTCATCGCACAAGGGCCCAACTTCATAATAAAAGTATCCACGTAATCACATATAGAAACAGATAAACAGATGATGTTTTCCCTCTTCACGTTACTCCGGGCAAGTCTCTAAATAAGATGTACGCGACATAACTGGGGCATCCCCGTGACCGTTTCCAACCCTTTCCCTAGCCACCCCCTGATGTGTATCTAGCGAGGTTAGAACCGTGGGTCTCTTGTGAGGACATTAGGTGCCTAAACACTAGGCCACTTTGGTGGTGGTTAAAAAAATAACCATAAGCATTAATACATAACTCATAATCATTTCAATTGATTCTTCTGATATTTCTCTACCTTATATATCGGAAGGGGTTGTTCACGAAAGCTTATTTGAACAACTTATTATCCTATGAGGAGCAGATAGTGTTTAGATTAGCTTATCGGCTTATTTATGTACAAGCTTGTCTAAAAGTGCTAATATAATGAATAAGCCTCCAAAGGCACAAAAAATGCTCACCAGATGTATCAAACTGCAATAAGCTGCTTTTTACCCGGGCAATCCCTGAATTGTTTTCATCACTTCATCCAAAACAATAATAACACACACTTAACAAACTCACACTTCATAGTTTTTATGTTAAATTTCACTAAATTCAACCTTAGAAAGGGTAACCATTTCCGGCTTTTGGCACTAATCCATGGGGTTTGAACTCATCACTACACAAACTCAAACCGAGTAAAGCCCGCTATTTCAGGAGGTTGGCGTGGTCACTTCAGGGTTGTTTGCATTGCATCTGGCAGGGATTGAACTTGAGACCTCTCACATTTTAGTGATGATAGTCACAAGTCTTTTGCCGTTAGTTAACCCAAAAAATCTTAATGGCCACTAAATTCACCAATGTACAAAAATTATGGTTTTACAAAATCATATTAGGTCTTGAACTTCCAACCACTTAGTGGGTGTTTGTTTAAGCTTATTTGTGGGATTATGAGCCTATCTAATTCCGGCTTAATATTTCATAAGCCTATATTTTCTGGCTTATTTGAGACTTGTTTATATAAGCCTAATATTATAAGTTTATTATAATATAATAAACTTAAATAAACGCATAAATCTCAAACATAAGCTAGAAAAATGTGGACTTATGAAATATAAGCCAAAGTTAGATGAGATCATAAGCCCAAAAAGAAGCTTAGGGGGTGTTTGGCTAAGCTTATATGATGAGCTTATGTGCTTATATGACTCAAATAAAGCCCAAACTAAGTGTTCGCTAAGCTTATATAAGTGGGCTTATGAGGTTATATAAGAGGGTTTTGATAAGCCTTATTAATGTGGATTTTTTAAGAGGGGTTGGGCTTATATAACATACTCCATTACAAATTACTATTTTTACCCTCAATCAACTTAACCTAAGATTTCCCGAAAAGGGTAGGTTTTACCTTGTTTGAGTATGTGTGGCGGTGGGTTCAAACCCGTGGATTAATCGGCCAAAAGGTCGGAAACCATGGTTACCCAAAAAAAACTTAACCTAAGCTTCATATTTTCTTAAGCAATGTCCCTTTTGGTCATATATCAACAAAACCTAAAACCAAAAACTTGAGCTTACATGCTTATTAAAGATATATAAGCAATAAGCTACTCATATAACATAAGCACAAGCCCAATACATAAGCTTAGCCAAAACACCCCCTAAACCAACTCAACCTTGAATAAGCTTATTCGGGTCAGGTTCGGATATGACATTTTAGCCTCAACCCGACTTGACCCAAATTTATAAGCAACCAATATGAACCAAACAAATTCAACCTAACCTAAACATTATAAACCAGGGTTTAACAAAACTTACCCTGCAAATAATAAGATCACCATCATCATCATACTCCTTCCCACCCTTCTTCTTCTCATCCTCACCCTCACTCTCACTCTCTTCAACTTCCTGTTGTTCATCTTCTTTACCCTGCTGTTGCTCCTCAAGGTAAGCCTGAACAACGTTCCTAACAAGCTTCTTCCTGTCAGGCTCCGACAAGTCAATCCCCATCTTCTCAGATGCTGATTTCCTTATTTTGTATTCTGTTGTTGAGTCCATGTCTGAGGATTTTAGTATTTCTAATACTGTTTCTTCTATTTTTGATTTTAATTCTGGCTCCATTTTTGATTATATATATAAAAGGGTTTTTGTTTGTTATTTTTGGGTGTCTGGAAAAGTGGAGTGAGTGTTTTTGTGTTTTTGTGTTTTAGTGCTGATTTAGTAATTTTAGGAAGAATGTTTTGCTGCTATTTGTGTTTTTGGAAGTTTGGGATTGGGCCTAATGGGTTTATTATTGGGCTTATGAGCCCAGAGTCTGTTGTAGTAATTTGACAAATACAAGTATAAGCCCATATTAATTATACCGCAAGGCCAATACTAATATGACAACCATAAATATTGTGGTCACCCACTATCAAATCAGCGTCATATCAGTTTTCTTTTTTAAAACTACACTCAACTACAATTTGCTAATAAAGCGACCTCAACCACAACAACAACAAAAAACATAGCCCAACAAAAACTAATAAAAAAATACACACACAAAAGAAAATGAAACTTTCGGTTGGCAAACTAATCATAATTTTAAAAAGGTTGGGTTGGCTAGTCATCAATTTGATTGAGCTAACGGAGGAAAAGCGCTCACCAATTCAGTTGGGGTCAACCAACTGAGCCATTGATTGCCTGAGCACGCATTTAATTATAAAAATGAATTGAAAAAAAGAAAAAAAACGTAGATTGGTTCAGAAGTAAAGAAATAAATGAAGTATCACGCATCAAACATTGATTGGCATGACTAATTAGCATGCCTAAAGTTATATGGCAACATTCTTCTGCCGGTGACAACAAAAGAACCCACTTTTTCACAAACCAATAAATCAGTGCCATATGCATTTAGGCACAGAATTAGTCACACATTTAGGCATCTAAATCATTTTCTTAACGCGTCAATGGTTTAGACCTGAATTTTTAGAAGAAAGAAAACATGTGCGAGTTAGATAATAAGAGCATACGCTACCACGAACTTACAGTCATGGCGTTAACATAATGATGACGCTGGTGTTATGACATGG
Source organism: Chrysanthemum lavandulifolium (assembly GCA_022545495.1). Classification (NCBI taxonomy): domain Eukaryota; kingdom Viridiplantae; phylum Streptophyta; class Magnoliopsida; order Asterales; family Asteraceae; genus Chrysanthemum; species Chrysanthemum lavandulifolium. The sequence continues at coordinate 27,638,973 of CM040246.1, forward strand.
AGGGGCCAAAATGTTGTCACCCCAATGACGTTGATAATGTGTTTGTTTTCGGTGTCTATGTGTGTATTTTGGTGTGTTTTAGTTAGTCTAGTTTTCATTTCAGTGTTATGAGTGCGGGTAAAGCACAGTACCTAGAGCTCTATTTATACTACTTATAATAGAGGAATGAATCTCTCTCCTCATGGTCTTAAAATTAAGACTTACAAAATACAAAACCTATTGACAATACACAATGACTATTAATGATCTTTCTCATCAATATTAATTTTAAGATTTACAAGTCTTAAAGCTTAATGTACAAAATACAAAGAATATTAATGTGGTTAAGATATTTAACATGTATAATTAATTAACTCATCGATAAATACAATTAATGCAGTTATTAAAACACCCTTACACAAGAAATACAAATTATCAGCGTATTGTACAACCAACTTAAACACAATTCATGCATTAAATGTCACTAATCATATAATAAAGCGCGATTATACAAATATTCAGTTTCTAACGGAACGGGCAAATGAGCCCGAACGGTGCAGTCCAACGGGTCGAGCCCGAACGCAGGCCAAATAGGGTCGAGCTCAACCAGGCGCGGGCAAACAGGTCGAGCCCAAACGGGCGCGGTAACAGAATCGAGTCTCGACGACAGCACGGGTTAAACAAAATTTTGACATCCGTAAATTTTTGTCAAAAAACATAATAATCTAAAATACACGATTCTCAAAACTTTTCTTTAGAAGTCTTACCATGCAACGCTACGCAGATTCATAGCTATAATGCTTCGTTGACAAAGTAGCTCACATTTACCTTGTAATAACTACCCCAGTGATTTTGAAATAGATCTTTTAAAAATAACTCTTATGTATTTGTACATTTTAAGACATGAAGTGCGACTTTATTGTCAAGAGAATGTCTTGGCTTACTTATTAGTTTTAGACCTATTACATCTCTAATAGGCTATTAGCTAAAAGACTATGTTAACCATAAGGTCACAAGTAACTTTACCAATATGGATCCTCACTCCCTTGGACACAAAGATCAAGGGTTCAATCCTTACTCTTTACAAAAAGATCGGAAGGCATTTGGAAGCCTCTCTACCTTCGGGTAGAGGTAAGGTTGTCTACATCTAACCTTCTTCATACTTCGCGGAAGACGGGATTGGGTAACGTTGATTTTAATATCTTGTGATAACAACAAACTTGACACTAAATACACCCTCCAAATGCAAAAAAAATAAAATAAAAATAAAATAAAAATGCTAGAAATGTGCATATATAACTGTATAAAGTATAAACCATTGTTAACGCCACCACGAAGGTAAAAAAATTACATAATCTTCATACGCGTATTTTCGCAAAAAAATCACAACCCAATGATAAAAATATCACAAGCACCGATTAACCCATTTTGGATTGTCATCTGAAATTTTCAGTTGGGAGCTTCTATATTAACTTATAATGAGCCACATTAACTATCTGTAACTGAAATCAGCCATTGAGATCAACTTCTTTGAAGATATCCTATATCATATCTATCTCTTAAACTTCCTAGGCCCTTGTTTCTTCTCGCTGCAAGAATACAAGGATGTCAAAACCATAAGTCTGTTAACAAGCTGCACTTTGACTTTAAAACTCAATATAACAGTTTGATATGATATGATCTTTTAAACAAATTTAGGAAACGGGTACAAGTATCTTGGATTCTATAAACCAATGTTTAGCTTAAGATACGTTTTCAAGTCCTAGATAGTCAGTTTCTAGTATTCGGGTATAGTGATTTTTATTCATATGAGAGTTAACGAATCACTTTTGGATAGTAGGTATAAAAGTAGCTGCAACAAGACTTAAATTCAGTTACTTTGGATTAATATGAACTCGTTTTACACGTCATCCTTATTTCATCAGATTCGCTATCACTCAAACAACTAATTATTTGAATTATGACACTTCAACTGGCAGAAGCATATGCAAACACTAAATCAACACTATTTCTTGGATGGTGTTCGTTTTAGCTGATTGACTAGTTATGATTATTCTATATCACACTCCAGGTGTCTGTATTATGTGTATATCTCCATAAAGCAAAGCGGAAAACTGTAGAATGTATTACAAAACTGTTTTTATTTGTGTTTTATTTGCAATAAACGGAATGGTATATCAGTGGCTACCTTGACTGAGTTTCACTAGCAGCAGGGGCAGGGGCAGCAGCTTTGGCGGTGGCAGTGACAGGTCCAATTCTAGGGACAGATCCAAAGCCAGCAACCTCATCCATGCTCTGGCCTTGTCGGCGGTAACGACCACCAGTGGCAACAAAAGAGGGACAAGGTCTGTAAGCTTTGATAGGCCACCAACCGAAGCCGGGTACAGTTGCAATCCCACCTTGCATCCTTCCTTCACCGTTACATCCCCTCTCTACCTCTGATTTCCCACATGTCTGACAACCCCTACACTCAACACCAATGACCATATATTTGAGGGTCTTTGAGATAGCTTATATTTTGTGCTTAACAGCGTAGCTGCTTGAGATAAACCATTTGGAAATCAAACCTCTTGTCTTGAAGAAAGATAAGCAGTTTTCAATAAGCAAGTTGGAAGGTTGGGAGCTGCCTATCTTAAGGTGTGCTTATTCCTTTAAAAAAAGTTATTTCTCCTTATTTATATACATTTTTTTTATACAGAATAAGAAAAATTAAGCACTATTACCCGAAGTGCTTATTTTTAAGCTTATCTGCTTCTACTTATAAGCAATACCAAACCCTCTTACAATGTTTGCAAATTAGATATTTTCAACAACTATCAGTTTAAACTAAGATATATCAACTTTATTAAGTACCGGAAAGGTATCGAACTGATTGGTTGAGATTGAGAAGAAGTAGAAGAGCTGCTGCTTTCTTCATCTTCTTGTTTCTCCACACTGGAAGGTGACGAGGAAGCTCTGAGGACGAAGACCGGATATTTCAGCTGCTGCGACTTGATGGAAGAAACTGGGTATATTGGCCCGGAGAAAATGGTTGTAGAAGCCATTTCCCCTGTTAAACTTTTGGGAGGGTGATAAGAGAAGGTAGTATCTTTGATGTGAGGCTGAGAAGTGATTTACTTGTACAAAAAGAGGGTGTTTGGATTTTGATTATTTAAAAAACCGTTATCTGCTTTTGGATAGCTTATTTTAACTGTTTACATCTCTCAGTGTCTCAAACTGCTCAAGTAATGCAATTTTTAAAAGAAAAATGTAAAGTTATTTATAGATTTTAAAGATGTTTAGAAAAGCTGGCAGTAGATAATTTTCGTATTTGGTTATCCCCACTCAAATAAGATGCTAAAAACAGCTTATCAAGAGTGAAAACCTTAAACGTAGTTATAAGTTGTACCAAATTACAAATAGATGACATTCATACACCCAAACACCATGTTGGTAATTAGTACCAGACAACCCTAAACTATTTTCTTAAGCAATGGCATGTGCTTAATATCGCAGACCAATGATTGCTCTACTTCTGGAAGTGCCAAAATGACATATTAAAAGTACACATTGCACAACTTTTGATTCATTTCGCCACCTTTCAAAATCATATACAACCTATTTGACTGGGATGCCAGCCAAAATCAAATACAACCTCAGGTATAATACAAACAAACCATCGGTGCACACTTGGAATGGGATGCCAGTCAAAAACTAGATTGACTTCGATAGCGATTAGAGAAATTCATATACGATAATCATATCCAAATTCCAAAGTAAAACCAACATATATCCATCCAGTCAAGAACCCTGCAAACCTACTAAAAATATCTGTACCATTTTCCTTTTTTCGCTTTTCTTAAAAAGGTATCACCTAAACTCATAATAAAAATGAAGCCTCTTGGTTCTCAGTTGTCATCCCAGGATAGCTGGTTGATCAGCAACTTCACCATCAGCAAGCATCACAGAGCTATGATGATGGACCATGAACCATTGACCATTGTGAAGCTCAAACACATTCGTCATGCTCATAGGGTGGTTGTTGTTGTGGTTGTGCTCCATCCCAACATAGGCTTTCATTGTCACCCAAGCAACACCCGGCAGTACCCGCGACCTTACATCTCGAACTTGAAAATTGACACCTGGCTCCCAATTTAAAGCCAGCTGCCAGCTCCTTAAAACCCCACTATACCTGCATTCCAAAACACTTATAACTGAATGATGCTGCAATTTAATATAAAATTTGGATATCAGCTGATATGACATCAAAGTGGAACTAGAACTAAAAGAGTAATAAAATTTAGAGAAAAAAAAAATCAAACTAAAGTAAAGAGTGACAACTCACCCAGAAAAATATTCCCCAGAGGCATGAAAACATTTGACATAATCTGCGTTAAGCCAAAGCTGACCCATATCTGGAAGAGATCTTTCTCTAATGATGTCAAAAAAATGTTGATTGATATTCACAATTGCTCTTGTTGTTGCATAGTAAGCCTTCCATCCATTAGCAGGTATCACACCGTCTTGTTCCGTTGTAAAATCCTGAAAATGTGGCAAAGTTGCAGAGTGAGACACAATCCAAATTAAAATACCTTCATGAGCCAAAACCGTTTTAAACTAGAACACTAAAAATATGCACTAAAAAAAGTAACATATTACGTCTATGAGCAAAACCGACCACCCACTACTTGTATCTACAAGGCTAAACAAGTATAAAATGAAGGAAAAGTTATGGAAACAAGATTAACAACTAATGATTAAAAAAAA
>CM040246.1:27643797-27948047 GCA_022545495.1 Chrysanthemum lavandulifolium
CAACACTTAAGACGTTTCCTCCTTCTTTAGGCACGTTAGAAATCAAGGGTTTTGGGGTAGAATAGTCGGATCCATTAATACTACGCATGAGAAAGGTTTTATTCCTCATTCTTCTATTCAAAGGCGCGTCAATAATGATGCTTCAACGAAATTATGGTATGACACATGGGTAGGTAACGTCTCTCTTCAACAACAATACCCTCGCCTTTTCCGCCTAGCTTCGAATAGGGACTGTACGATTCAAGAATGTTGGAACAACGGTTGGTGTTTAGATTGGTCTCGTCACATCTCAAGTGGTACGAATGCTAATCACTTGGCTTCTCTTTATAATCGGTTGTCTAACTTATCCTTTAATGATTTCAGAGGACACTTGGATTTGGTCCTTAGGGACTTCAACTTTCACAGTTAAAAGCACTCGAGAACATATTGATCATTGCTCTCTTCCTAATGGCGGGCTTGAAACAAGGTGGAATCGTCTTATTCCAAAAAAGATCAATATCTTCATTTGGAGGGTTCTTCGTAATCGACTTCCAACTAGGTTGAATCTTAGTCGGAAAGGGGTTGACGTGGTTTCTCTTTCTCGTTCGGTTTGTGACTGTGGGATCGAAACAACTCATCACACTTTGTGGTTTTGCTCCTTAGCCACCACTGTTTGGAATCCAGTCTTTGTTTGGTTGGATCTTCCTTCTCCTAACCTTTCTAATATCCAAGACTTATAAACTTGGCTAGAAGACTCGCACATTTCGTCTAACATGAGAGCTATCTTGGAAGTTATATGCGGCGTCGTTCTTTGGGCTTTGTGGAACTTCCGTAACGAGATGATTTTTGGTATTGTACCGCCTAAACGTTGCTTCTTATTTGATAAGATTGTAGAATGTTCTTTTAGGTGGTACTCTTCTAGAAACAAATTGTCGTCCATTTCTTGGAACAATTGGCTTCGAAACCCCTTAGAGGTTTCTATTTTGTAATCCTTTTTCTAGCTCCTTGCTAGCTTAATATATTTTCGCTGTTCTAAAACAATATATATACAACCACATGATGTATAAGATAGAGTATGCCAATAAAGTTAAAGGAAATTGACCAAAATAACGAATTTTGTAAACATATTTTACTAAATAATCAATTTTATCTAAAAAAGCAAAATTACCCATAAACTAGTATGATATTGCGATCGCAAGACATTTCTAATTTTTTTTAATAAAATCGTAAAACCTTGCTAATTATTTTTAAAAAATCACAAAGTTGACCTTACTATTTTTTGAAAATTAGCAAAATTGACCTTGCTAAATTCCAACCTGATGAGTGCTTATTCACTCATCGTTTTTACACACCTAAGACCACAAAAATGACTAAAACACCCAATCGATCAAAATATGTCAAAAATATCCTTGGAGTGTGTTTTATGTCTTGCAGTACAAAAGGATTGAAAGCAGGCAAAGCGAGCAAAATCGAGCCAAAATCGGAAAAATCTTTGAGAAATAGGTCTTGGGATGTGATTTTCTACGATCGTTGATCAATTGAAGACCGGACGCGTTTTTGGAGTGGTTTAGGAAAACCGTCTTAAAACCTAACCAAGAACCCAAAATTACCAAATTACCCTCTCTCGAAACCCAAAATGACCATTTCCATTTTAACCCAAAACCCATTTTCATAATTTTGACCCCTCCTCCACAAAATAAAAACGTTTTTAACCCTCGTTCCCTCCTTTTTGCTTTTTACCCTTTCTCTGAAACCCAAAACCTGCTTCTCCCCTTTACCCAGCTACATCAAAACCCAAATTCGTTTAACCAATTCAAGTCCTAATCATGAAACTCAACGACACCGTCAATTTCACACCTCGTTGGGACACGACCCGGGGAAATCACTTTACCGGTATCACTTTTTTCACATTTGTGAGATTTGGCACGTTAACCATTTTCCTAAAAGGTTGATTTGTCGATTTTCACGATTAATTTGATAAATTGATATTGTGTATTTCACCACACTCACAAACAACGAATCAAATTTTGGCGTCGCTGCCAGGGAGGTGTGTTGCGACAATATCGTGAAGTTTTTGCGATTAGTGACTTGAAGAACCTTCCTCGTGAAGTTATTGTTTTTGAAAATACAAAAATACAAAAATATTTTTCTTTTCTTTGTATATATGTAAAGATAAAAATACAAAAGATTTTGCTTGTTGTTTTAAATAAAATAGAACACACAATCAATATAACACTTCTCAACTTGAGTGTTATCATAATAAGTTCCCGAACCAAAGATTCAAAACTTGCCTTTGTGTCACTTGCGTGAATACGCTTGTGATTATTGGTTTAAGTTCCTTGTGTTTTGCCTCGGTCTTGTTTTAATTGAAAGTGTTGTTTTTGAATGTGCATGTGCACTCGTTTTCAAAAATCCAAAAATATTCTTCTCGTTCCTCTTATCCGTATAATTCTATTTCTCTTACCCTCTTTTACCGTTTAATTCTATTCTTCGTTATCCTCTGACCCGATGATTCTTTCCTTTTATCCCTCTTATCCGTATAATTCTTCGTGATGTCTTCGTCTTACCAATTGTTCGCAGATGGTGCGGGACCTCAAAATGGTGGAAATTGCCGAGTTGTAGCAATGTGAATACGGAAAAGGGTTTGTCTACGACCAAAATCCCTACAATGAAACAACCAATTTCTTTAACCAACCCCCACACCATGAGATGGAGAAATATTCTTGTGAGTATTGTGGAGGTCCTCACCCGAGTTTTGAGTGTCAAGCGGGGAGCATGCTTGTCTATGAGCAAGGTCCATGTAACAATCAAAATTTTGGTTTTGACCAATATCTATATGATTCACCGAATCACTCACATCAATCATACGGTTGTGAGTACTGTGGAGGTCCGCACTATAACGCTGATTGTTAAACGAGGAATCCGCTTGTCTATGAGCATGATCCTTGTAACAATTATGACTACTCTTATTATGACCAACCTCCATAGTACCAAACGATTCAAACACAACCTCTGCAAATTCCTCAAGAACTTGTCCAAAATTGTCTAGATCTATTAAAAGATTTAAAAGAATTGGTTAATGAACGTGCCTAAGAAGAGTCTCATCAGAAAACGTATGGACAACTTCTTTCCGAAGAACAAGCAGCTCGCAACGAAAGACTACTAGCCGATGAACGAGTTGCTCAACAGCGTCTCCTATTTAACGAGGCTTGCCGTCTCGATGATGAGGATGAGGAGGATTGGGAGATGACAAAGGACAAGGCGCATATCTCAAGCCCACAAAGTGTTGATCCCAGTTGAGCAAACGATCTAATATAGAAACTGACTTGTAACAAAAACTTATTAAGTATTACGCGGAATTTAACACTTAATCTTAAGAAGAAGAACAATAAACATTCAACACTACAATATTATTGATAATACGAATACTCTTACAATATTAGGGTTTTGCAACCTTGAAGTGTATCGACCTTAGATATAAAACTTAAGTATATCTAATCTAACCTAGGATCTCCTTTTATAGGCTAAGGAGTCCTATACATTATACAATACGTAACCTACAAGATAAATATCTTTTCCATATTTATCTAATACAATAAACTAAACCGACTATTACAATACTAGCAGTGGTTACATATCAATGTCGGTGGTTACATTCTTCTACTAGCAGCGGTTTGTCTTCATCCGTGTTTACATCCTTCATCTGTGGTTATATCAACCTTGTCCGCAGCTCCGAAGACTTAGAGTAATTCTTGATCCAAGGAACCTAAAACCCAACAATCCTCCCTAAACTTGATACATTCCAATGAATTCTCAAGTTTCCTTTAAGCTCAAAACATCCGGATTGGAGGATGTAGCCAAACACTTACTAGCCTTAAGAATGTTCTCATACTTCAAAGAACAAATTGTAAGCTTGACCATCATAGGGTACTAACATCTTGATACAACCAAAGCTTCAACATCCGAGCAATAACTGTTGGATACTTATTCAGTTGAGGATAATCACCTTCTACAAGCATATGAATAATTGCTCCAGAAACAGTTAAAACATGAACTCCACAAGTTTGATATAAAAACCATCTAGTAACTTGACCATTGTAGAGTCCTTTCCATTCAGGTTCATCATGAGTAGGTTCAAATAAAATCTTCAAATGATGGTAAACCAGTCTCTCATGATAATCATTTGGATGTACTTCACCAAACTTTTTCTTGTAAAGTATCCAAAGATTCATCAAATCATCTCTATCAAAATACTGAAGCATCTGTGAAAATTTATTATACTCATAAACTTCATTGTTGAGTCTTTGAATTTTCCAAACTCCTTCACTTCCATTAAGCTCAAACTCATAAGAAATAATTTGATTACCATCTGCAACTAATTTCAATCTTTTAGAATCAGATGTCTCTTGAACCTCAGATTTTCTCTTTCTTTTACTTTGAATCCATTCATCATCTTTTTTAATCCACTCTTCCTCCTTTTTAGATCTCATTGGACAGTAATCATCATGATTAATTCTCATACATCTCTCATAAATCTCAAAAATTCTTTCAAATGAACACCTACTAAGATTATCAGAAACATGTATGCCCGAATTCTTAATAATCTTCATCAATACATTCCTCATCTGAGCAATTGAAGGAGGTTTCTTTCTTACAACTTGCTTCCTATTTTTACTGACCTTCCTTGCCAAAGTACCCAAAAGTCTAGCTTTTCCTCATCATCCAACAAAGCCCATTCTTGTGCGAGATACTCATCACTCATTAATTCGAAGCTTCTAGATAGTTTTGTGATTCATACCATGTAGCTAACCATGTCGACTAGCTTCCTCTTCATCTTGCTTTCTTTTCACTAAAGTCGCTTGATCATCAGCTACAATACTCAAAGCATACTCGCATCATAAGCTTCTTGTTCGCTTTATTTTAAACTTCACTCGACATCGCAATCCTTTTCCTTTTCCAATATCAGTTGAACTACCTTCTTCTTCAAAGGTTCACCAATAATTAAACTTTTGTTTTGGGTTTATTTGCGATAGATGGAACAGATAAAGCAGTGCAATGATGGGTGTAGAAATAGATGAGGTTTTACTTAGGTTTATCAATGTACTTGCGACTTCTTTCTCAACTTCTTTAGTTTTAGGTGGTGATACGAGAGAGTTGTGACAACAATGGAAGTGGTTATGATAGCGATGGGTATGATAGTAGTGGGTATAATTGTGATGTCTGAAACTGCATCAGTGGTTACAAGAGTACTAACCATGGTTTCAGACATACCATCAGTGTTTGTGTCCTTCACTACATCTTCTACAACATTCTTCAAAATTTCAAGAACTGCCTCATTCCCATCTTTATCAGAGACCAAAAATTCATTATCTCCACTATCAACATCTTCATCCATAGGTACATCAACAAATATATCACCGACCTCCCCAATTCATGCCTTCACTCCTCCCTGTTTGGATACATCTTCCACATTCAAGTTTGGAGAGAGTCCACCTTCTTTGTCTTTCTTCTCATAGCTTTCAAAACAAAGAACCCTGTGTCTCCTTACTTTTTCCAAAACCAACACTCTATGCTTCAATCTCCTAATATCCTTTCCACGAAACACACCAACTTAGACACAAATTGTATTCTCCATTTTAGCACACTTAGTCACAATTCATTTAAACGTTCAAGAATATCCTCCCACTTCGACTGTGTTAATCGGTCCGAGAGGTGGTTCATTGGAAAAGTCATCATGTACAAACTCATTATCCGTCAATTCAATTTCATGTTCCAATCTATGCTCATCACTTGAAATGTGTTAATCGCTCAGAGAGGTGAATCACGGGATATAGTAAACATAGCATCGACCTTGCACGATCATCTATGCACCAGAGCGACCCGGTTGGCTAGGGATTCCTCCACTGTGTTAAGTTCCGAGGAACTCTCCACATTAGAGTTGCCAATGGTTGGGTCTTATTTATGTTTCCACTATCCCGACCAAAGATCTAAGCATGAATCGATGGTGGAAGCCCTTCCAATCATGTCACCTCCACTCCATGTGACGACCTCATTAACAACACCACTAACACTAGCTTTGAGGTAGCTTAGTGCCCTTCTTCTTAGTCTATAATATAGGTGTAACGATGGTTTGGGTATGACTATCGGTGGATTGAGGTGTACTAGCGATGAGATCTGAGGACAATAGGTTGAGACACAAGACCTTCATCAAACTCGGGATCAACAGAAAAGTAAGCATGTGAGGAAATAAAGGAACATCTCTAATTAGTACATTATGTGGCTGATTCCTCATATGAGCAAAAACCTTAGGAAGCATATGATATACTTCATACTCCCTAGTATGTTCAACAGGTTCCTCTATTTGATGTTCCACAATCAGTTGAACAAACCTAGGATACAAATAGTATTTACCCTTCTTCCTAATGTTTTGTACTAACCCCTCATAAATCATCCTAGACCAATTAAATTTCCTTCCATCGGATAAACAAATAATAGCGTAGTAATTTTTGAAGGAAAGTCATTAAAGCACGTGGTCTTGTTACTCATACACATCAACAAGGTGTGAATCAAAACTTCCATTGTTGTGAAAACAAACTCTTAAAGAATTGTACCTTTTCACCCCGTGTGTATATCCTAATCTCTAAACCAAAGAACAATCTCAACATGTGAAAGATTATCAACACCATCAAGATCATCAAACTTCAAAACTTCCTAATGATTTCCTCGATGTGAAATAGCATGCTCATCCACGTGAGAACTAAACACCTCCACGCCATCAACCTCTTCAAGTGTAGCATTCCTCCGAATTGATGTATGTAGGCTTTAAGAATGGTGGGTTTAACTCATAAAGCATAGTGAATGGGATGTGAACTAGGAAATCTATCATTTGGTGAAACCCTTCAGATCGAGCATTCTTGGTTAGGATAGCAACTAGGTTATGTGAAGTGGAATACTTTTCAGCCATTGTGATTAATAATGAGTATGAAGTGGGTTTGTGAATTATGCAAAGAAAGTGATTAGGGTTAAGGTTGAGCGCCAATTGAAAGTGGTTTGAGAATCAAATAAATGATCCGTCCGTGATTTGGGAGAGTGATATAGATTTGCCAATGTTACCAAATGACCCTGTAATATCCAAAACTAAGCACCATGCTATCCGCGGTTCAGAATCGCTATCCGCGGTTGAAACATACCATCACGGATACATTGAATCACTGCTTCCAAATGACCAAGAGATATAGCAAGTAAATTTGTGTCACAATAAGTAAGATCTCACAAAATATGAAGAATTACACATTTTTTTTTTTTTTTTTTTTTTTTTTTTTTTCATTCTAACACAAGCAGCTAACACACCAGCTCCTTATGCACACAAATCCTTCATACCTGCAAGACAAAAACACAAAACCAACACAGAGAAGTAGGTTATTGTTGTCAGTGATTAGAAAGAGCCAGAAGTGGTTTCAAAAGACCTATCTGTGGTTTGAACAGGTAAGTCAATATGGTCAACTTCTAGAACTAATATCAGTCCAACGCCCAAGAATCTCATTAACTTCTCAACCACATTTAACCTGCCCCATATTTACTTCCATAACCCTAAACTCCACTTATAAAAAGAACCCAAATCTTACATAACGCACACACCAATCAATATCAAAACCCTAATTGCTCCAAAGTCTCCAATCAACTGCAATCACAATGTGAAACCCTAGTTGGAATAAACCAGAAGTAGTTAATCTAACATCCTCCTCATCCTCATCATCATCTTCATCATCAAGTGAAGATGGTAACCCATGGCAGTTCTACTTTCCTCCACAAGAACCAAGACCATTAAAATCCTCATTTCTTCATCATCATCTGAAGGTGATAGTGTGGTGAATCCAAGTGATGCATCTGAGGACTCTGATGACTCCTCAAAGAAGAGAACTTCAAACTCCTAACCTTCATCATCCCAACCCCAACCAAGACCACGAACAAGAAATCCACCACTCCCAAAAGACAGAGAGATGGTTCTTGGTCTTCCTGCACCAAGTTGTGGTGCTTCTTCACACATCGTAAGGGGGAAGGGAAAAAATAAAATGGAATGATGCTTTTAGGTGAAACCAGTAGATGCAAGTATGATATGACTATGTCCTTTGTGCTTCATCTACTGTATTCATCTTAATCATCTTCGTTTGCATCAATCCATCCTTCCCATTTTGATCCTTAGTCGCTTCATCATCTTGGGTCATGCATATCACAAATGCATATCCAAAGAATCATGCATATCCAACGGTGAGGATAGTAATAGGAAATCATGTATAAGTAGTCTTTTAATTTGTACTTGAAGTTTCATTGTAAGTCGTAAGTCAGAAACTGCTTTGATGAATGAATGAACAATTTAACTTGATGCTTTCTTTAGCTTCTATAATGACTTGTCTTGTATCTGCAAAATGGTTAGTAGAAACACAGAACAACAAGCAGTGGTTTGAACAACACTATCAGTGGTTAGAAACAAAGATAGCAATACTAAGATTACATAATAACAGTCCAATACTTATACAAACTGATACAAAACAATTCGAGAATTTAGAGATTAATCATTCCAATACTAACAACAAGATACTGAAACCTCCCCACATCAAAAGCTTTAGTGAGAAGATCAGCCACATTGAAATCAGTATGAATTTTTACTATTTGAATCAACCTTTTCTCATTACAATCTCTAATAAAGTGATGCCTTATCTCAATATGTTTAGTTCTAGAATGTAAAACAGATTTTAATAATGCAAATTGTACTTGTTATTATCAATGTAAATCTTAGTATGCATAAATTGTACCCAAAATCCAAAGAATTGATTACGAATCCAAAGAACTTGACCACAACAACTAGCAAAGCACCACATATTCGACTTTAGTTGTAGAATTAGCCACAATGGTTTGCTTTTACACCGCCAAGAAATTAATCTGCTTCCCAAGAACCGACATCCTCCAAGAGTAGACTTCCTATCCAAACTAGCTCCAAAGATAGTCACTATCTGTGTAGGCCACCAAATCAAAAGGAGAATCCTTAGAGTACCAAATACCCAATTTAGGATGACCTTTCAAATATCTAAAGATTCTCTTCACAAGATTCATGTGTGAGGTATTTGGTGTGACTTGAAATCTTGCACACACACATCACCGAGAACATAATATCCGCCTAGATGCGAGAAGATACATCAAAGATCCAATCATGGATCTATACAACTTCAAATCAACTTTGGGACTTCCATCATCCGGTAGCGAGGTTTACGAGTCTCCATTGGTGTACTTGCACTCTTTACATCTTGAAACCCAAACTTCTTTAACACATCTCGCTACATACTTGTCTTGACTAATGAAGATACCATCATCCTTTGTTGTACCTGTAGTCCCAAAAGAAAGTGAGTTCTCCCATAGAACTCATCTCGAAACTTATCATGCATAAGTTTCTCAAAATCTCTGCATAGCTCCTTGTTTGTAGAGCCAAAGATAATGTCATCTACATAAACCTGAACCAATAAAATATCATCTTTGTGCTTTCTAATAAACAAAGTTTTATCAATCAGTCCTCTTTTAAACCCATTGTCCATCAAATAAGTAGACATGCACTCATACGATGCCCTAGGAGCTTGATGCAACCCATACATAGCCTTTTTCACCCTATAAACCTTGTCAGGATGATCAGGATCTTCAAAACCAGGAGGTTGACAAACTTAAACCTCTTCATCAATTGTGCCATACAAAAATGCACTTTTAACATCCATCTGATACACAACAAAATTCTTGAATGAAGCATAAGCCAAAAATAATCTAATAGCCTCTATTCTTGCAACAGGAGCAAACACTTCATCATAATCCAAACCTTCAGTTTGTGTGTATCCTTGAGCAACCAACCTTGATTTGTTTCTTACAACAATTCCTCTTTCATCCCTCTTGTTTCTGAACACCCATTTAGTCCCAATTGCCCTTTTACCATTAGGAAGATCAACCAATGTCCAAAACTCTTGAAGCTTGAACTGTAAAAGCTCCTCTTGCATTGATTCTACCCATCCTTCTTCCGATAAAGCTTCTTCCACTCTCTTGGGCTCCTTTTGAGACGAGAAAACAAGCAAACAGCAATTTTGCGGATCTTTATGATTGTTTCTTTGTGAAGTGATCTTGCAAAGAACCCATGTTCGTGAAAAGGTTCGGTGTTCTTAACCACGCTTCTTGTTTGAACCGGAGATTCAAGTTTCAAGTATTTGTTCCTTGGGATGAATCTTGTGAATCCTTGTAGTGGTGATTGGACTTTCATGAATGACGGTTCCAAATTAGACAAATCGACATTGAAGAAATCATCCATGTCTTCATCATCGGTGGGAGTATCAATCTCAATCAAAGCGGGCATATTAGGATCATGTGGATACTCCTCTTCTCCAAATAATGGTTTTCAGTTGGTCCAAAGAAAGTACTATCACGATTACTTTTAACCGGGTTTCACTTGGACTATCGGTGGTAGAAGATTGCTTGTCGTGATTCTGCTTGGCCTATCGATGCTTTCGGTAGGCTTAGCGTTGCTTATGATCGCTTTTTCTTCTTTTCAATTTCTTCTACCGACACTGAGTTATCTTTCAACAACTCATCCTTATCTTGATGATGATCAACATTGCCTCCATCTGTCAGTACTTCATCATCAGTGGGACTTTGCTTATCAATGATGGAAGGAACAGAACCAGCTTTCTACTTTTCACCTAAATAGAACTCCTTTGGAGAATCAGCTTCCTTAGAAGTTGTTTCAGCATTAGAATCCTTTTGGTTACCTGCATTAACATTAGTGGAAGTTCCTGCAATGATAGGCTCATAATTCATAGATTTGGTTAGCATATCAATGTTAAACAGCCAGTCTGGTCCTTTGGTCTCAACACTAGGAGTCTTTTCACTGAATTGAACATGTAGGTTCTCTTCAACAAGTCTATTCCTCCTATTGTATACTCTAAAGGCTTTGCTATTAGTAGAATAGCCTAAAAGTATCCATCATCCGCTTTTTCTTGAAACTTGCCTAGGTAGTCTATGGTATTCAAGATGGTAACAGACACCCAAAGGTTTTAGGAATGCAATCATTGGCTTCCTATCATGTAACAAATCATAGGGGTCTTGTTATAAGGCTTCACTACCTTACATTTTGCACATAACATGCAATTCCTACAACTTCACCCAAAATGTAGTTGGTAACTTAGACTCGACAACATGGTCCTAGCACCTCAATTAGTGTTCTATTTTTCCTTTCACCACACCATTACATTGTGGTGTTCTAGCAACACTAAACTGTCTGTCAATACCTTTAGCTACAGGCGATTCATCACATCATTCTTAAACTCGGTTCCATTATCACATCGATTACTTTGACCTTATGGTTTATTAGATTTTCTATCTTAGTAATGAAACTCTTGAGAATCTCACTAGTCTCACTCTTAGCGACCAAAAAGTATACCCAAGAAAATCTACTATAGTCATTAGTGATAACTAGGCAATCACGCTTATGGTTCAAGCTTCTAACAAAGGTAGGTCTAAATAAGTCCATATGAAGCATAAGCAATGGTTGTGAGATGGTGTTTGATTTTGGTCTTACAAGAAGCTCTATGTTGTTTTCTTTTGACGGGCCACACACAGTTCCTTACACTCAAAACCTTAGAAGGTAACCTCTCACTAAGTTACCTTTACCGCTTTATTGATTGTTTTGTAATTGAGATGACCTAGTCTTCTATGCCACAATATAGACTCATCTACGGATGCTTTAGCAAACAAACATAAGGACCTATTAGGAAGAACATCTTTAAGATCAAAACAATATATATTTTCCTTCCTAGGCACCCTAAGTTGTATAAACTTCTCATCGTGCATCTTAAACTCGGGAGACAACACCACACACTCGCTTTCCCAAAAGTACCCGCTTTTCTTATCACACATATGAAAGCGTGAATAAATTGTACTTAAGTACCAGACCAAATAGACTTTTCAAAGTCTAAATTCCTGCTCGATTGTTCCTCCGCCAAGTATCTTTCCTCCCTTTGGATCATTGCCAAATGCCACATATCCTCCATCAAAGCTTCAAAATCTTCCGTTGCTTCCATCCCAAGTCATGTGCCCAGAGCAACCACTATCAAAACTCCTTTATCTTTTAGCTCGGTTTGAAGATTGCCTGCACATTAAATTACACAAGTTAGTTCTTTTTGTGGACCCAAGCCAATCTTGACTTGGGTCCGCCTGCATCAAAATATTCGAATTTCTTTAGGTCCATTGATGCACAATTGACATGTGGTAAAACCTTGGTCTTAGGCTTCCATTGCCAACTAGTGAGGCCTTAACAAATAAAAATGATTTCCAACCACCGTGTCAGTTAACACCTTTGGAATTTTTAAAACTTGTATTGATTCATTAGTGATGTTTTTCTTATCGGTGTTTTGACTCGCTTAGCCGTGTTTACATTTTGCTTAGCGATGGTTGGAACCCATTTAGGTGCAAAGAAGTGACAATTGATTTTGTTTTCCCATTCCTCATTAACACCGCCCTAGGAATCAAGTTCTTGTTAGGATGAGGGTTTGTTTTCCTTGAAAAGTTTTGATGATTTACCCTCCTCCATGATTCCAAACCGGTGGTCTGCATTTTAAGACAATTTCTCTGTAAGTGTTCAAAACTACCACGCTTATAACAAGCTTTCTTGACACATTGAAACTCATCACCTAATCTGTTAGAAATTATACCATTTAAGCTTCTTTGATTACCCCTAGGTTTATATTGTTTCATCTGCTCCCTAGGTATTTCCACACTCTACTACTTTCTTGGTAACTTTAGCTCCAAATCTAGGTACAAGGTTGACTTCTCGAGAATCAACTTTCTTAACTTTCTATCTCTTCGATTTAGTTGATTCGGTTCTATCTTCCTCGATTCGATTCCCAATCTTCTATTATGGGAGCATCGGATGACTTATCGAACTTATCTTAGGTGTTTTAGTCTTATTTATCTCTTCTACAGGTTTGTTAAACCGAATTCACTACTAAATGACAGCTTCTTTAGCGGTGGTGCATGTTTCATCAAAGAGGTGGTGGCATATTATTGTATCCAAGACCGGTACCATCTTTGAGCAGCTTTTGACCTATTGGCTTATTTACTAGATCGAAGCATATTGTGTTTTGGCAACCCTAACAACATGTTTTTCTTTTTCATCTAGGGCTTTTTGTTTTACACTCTCTCCTCCTCTGCTAGTTTATCTTTAAGCATTTTAATCTCTATCTTTAAGATCAATTTCACCACCTAGTATATTGATCTTTTCTACATACTCAAACTCACATTTAATACAAGATTTTAGCTTCTCTTCCACACCTCTAGACCAACTCTATAACCTAAGTTATCTAGAGTCAATCTTTCTACTTCTTTCCTCATACTCTCGGTGATAGCTTTTGAGATTCTAAGTTATCATAACATGATTTAAAAGAACAAGTAGATGTTTTAGAATCATTAGATACCTCGAATCGAACCGTAAGATGAAGCATAGGCCATTAGAGCAAAGTTATGCTCTTTAGAAGCTTCACTAGCAAGAAAAGTCGCATTGGACCTTCTTCAACTGATCACCCATATTCACCAATCCCATCCCGAGCAACCAAAGTCAAGAAGCGGCAGCTCTTACGTTGTCTTCTTAATGCCTTCAATTCTTTTAGGAGCTTGACATTCCCTAGCAAAGTGACCTTTCTTCTTGCGCTAAAGCACTCCATCTTGCTTTTGTTGAATCCAACTCTCCTTTGACCATCATACTTAACCTGTCTTCCAGTCCTCCTCGTAAACTTCCTTGCTTGGAGAGTCAACATTGCCATTTGCCATTGAAGATTAATCTCTTCAAGATCATCGGGATCAATTTGATCCGGATCTTGATTCAAAGACAAGAACAACGGTAGTTAAATCGGCCCGAGAAAAGCACAGATTGCACCATCACCGACATTATCACTAACGGTGGTATTGTTTGCAATAGCCGTGGTTATACCATAGGCGCGATGGATACATCTTGTGGGCTTTTGTGATTAGTGGATACAAAAGCAATGTTTGGATTAGCGTAAGATGAGTTAGCAAAGTTATTCTCGACTCATAAACCTTCAAGTTGGTGAAGAGATTGTCTAGAGTCATCGTAGGAAAATCCTCCTTATTTCTCCACACAATTGTATGAATAGCCCATTCGGATGATAAACTCCTAATGAACTTCAAATTAATATCTTCTTGAAGAAACTTGTAATCCATCGACTTGATTGGTGATAAGTTTTGAAGTCTATTATATGTGCCATCAAGTTTTCTCCACTAAGAGCGATGAAGGTTTCAAATTGATGCTTGAGCATATTCATCCTTGACTTCTTAGTAGCTTCATTACCAAAGAAACCTTAATTCAAGAGCATCCAATAAATCTTTAGCGACTCATATTGATCAAAGTCCAAGGCAAACTCATTAGGTATTCCGTAGAGAGAATCTTGTGAGCTTTGATCTTCATTTTCCTTTAGCTTTATCGGGTTCACTAACAATAGCTATCTCTTTGCCATCTTCACCCTTCTTAGGAAGAGTGTCACCCTTTTCAACGACATCCCGAGAGCATAGTCAATCATACGAATGTATTGCCTCATTCGCATTCTCCGGTTTGATACTCACCATGCTTGAGCATGGGTACCTTTAAGCGATCACCATGTGAGTTTCACGACATCTTAACTTACTTGAATAAAGCTTAACAGACTTCTTCTTGGTTACGGTTTCTAGATCACAAGCTCGATACCACTTGTTGATCCCAGTTGAGCAAACGATCTAATATAGAAACCGACTTGTAACAAAAACTTATTAAGTATTACGCGGAATTTAACACTTAATCTTAAGAAGAAGAACAATAAACATTCAACACCTCAATATTATTGATAATACGAATACTCTTACGAGATTAGGGTTTTGCAACCTTGAAGTGTATCGACCTTAGATATAAAACTTACGATATCTAATCTAACCTAGGATCTCCTTTTATAGGCTAAGGAGTCCTATACATTATACAATACGTAACCTACAAGATAAATATCTTTTCCATATTTATCTAATACAATAAACTAAACCGACTATTACAATACTAGCAGTGGTTACATATCAATATCAGTGGTTACATTCTTCTACTAGCCGCGGTTTGTCTTCATCCGTGTTTACATCCTTCTGTCCGTGGTTATATCAACCTTGTCCGCAGTTCCAGCACTTAGAGTAATTCTTGATCCAAGGAACCTAAAACCCAACACAAAGTACCGCACATGTCCACTCTCCACCCTCATATTTCCTATCTACCATAGAACCTTCGGATAACCTTTTAATGGGGGACAAGCGTCTTAGCTCTATTCCGGAAACGAAATTGTCTTGTGTTGAGAACCTTGTCCCAACCCCAAGTGAGTCCGAGGTTATTTCCAGTGATATGTGTGATGAACTTCTCGATGATGATTCTTCTCCCACCCCAAAAGAACCTGTTGAGGTGATCTCCGAGTCTGAAAACGATTATACGTCGTTTGATGATTCTTTATCGTGTGGAGACATCGAGTATGTGGAGGAGTACCTTCTGAGCTCGTCAGCTTAGAAGAAGTGAGAGATGTTGATCCCGAAGATCTTGACATGGACACTGATTTTGATATGGATAATGAAGATATTCTTGTTGTATCCGAGAAAACTTTTGCTATGGCGTTCATTAATCCTCTGTTTGACTTTGATTCTGAATTCACTATAGTTTTGGATAATCCCATCTTTGACATTCAGAATGAGGATAGTGACGTTACATCTCCTTCTTTACCCGAAGATAAGAATAGTGGCAATCCCACTTCGGCGTTAGACCTTCTCGAGGAGTTCGCCGATGAACTCGCTCCCGTTGATCATTCTCCACCGGGAGATGATGATGCTCACTTCGACTTTGAAACCGACCTTACTGAATTGGAAAATATTCTTTACAATTGTTCGTCTGATAATTCGTCAAGTGACACTCGTATTGAAGAGGTCGACTTTCTTTCTCCGGATGACTCGATACCTTGGTTTTCGGTGACGATTATGGCTTAGGTCCATCATCCACTCGTCCGCTCGCTAAATCACGGGATGATGGAACCTCTTCTAAGCCCGATACGGATGTTTTCATTGCTACAGTGGTGGATAAGATTTCTGAACATTCGCTCAATGTTTCTCAACCTAATATTTTGCCCAACCATCCCACCCGTTGTCATGAGATTGACACTTTGCCTTCTCCTCCTATTTCTTCTCCATGTCCTCACTCCTACAAGAGTTAAGATACCATCTTTGACCCCGGCATTTCTCGTTCTTTTGATCCGGTTGTATCTCATCGGAGTGGAACTTTCATCACATTCAATGTTTATCCAAACCATTTGAATGAAAGTCCGATCGAGATGTTCTCTTCCACTTGCTCCCCCATGGACCAATGAATTCGGGGTCGAGTCAAGCTAGCGACTCGGTTAACAAAAACAGTAGCATTTCATGGGTGACCACCCATGTTTCGACTTCTTTCTATTTTCTAACAACTAAGTGGGGAACCTCACGTTGTTTGCTTCTTGTGTGTTTGCTCATGTTTTCGGTATCCCTTTGATCGTGATGATTGATGCGCTTGCTTTCAATCCGGTACGCCCAATATCCGATCAATTTACTAACGCTTATTGGGGATATGTTTTCAAAATCCTTTATTTATTAAATTACGATTTCGTCCGCACACTTGGTTAGTGGTATTACCTTTTTCCGTTCGATTGTATCGGCTTCGGCTGGGACTTTGAATATTGAGGGCAATATTCAGTTCTAAGTGTGGGGGGGAATTCTATCAAATTTTGTCACATTTGTACCCTTTAGTCCCTAGTACCCCCGTTTTGACCCAAAATTTAAAAAATTTTGCACGAAAATAAAGTGTTAATACTTGGTATTAATGGTAGTTTAGTCTTGATTAGGTTAGAACAAAGGAATCCCGACTGCTAGAGTGTTGATCTAGTCGCTCTCTTAACAATTAGGCTAAGTTTTTACGCGTTGTGCAAATGAAAATGCTAAGCGTGAGTAGTTGGTTCTCTTTAGAGCTTATATAAGTAATCTATGGCTTTTTCTCCCATAAGCTAACTAATTGAACCTAAAATACGTGCTCGGTGTCAAACTTTGAACATTCAAATCGCCTTGTTACAACAAAAAGTTTTTAAGCAAAATTGATATAGAGTCCAGTTCAACTTTTATTTAAATTTTGGAAAAGCATACTTTCTTAAAATCGAATAATGTTGCAAAATGAAAAGTATCGTAAAAGTGCTTGAATGATGCAAAAATAAATTGCAAGTTAAAGTAAAAAAAAAAAAAAAAAGTGAAAAAATGAAAAAAAAAATGAAAAATGAAAAAAGTTGAAAAATGAAAACTGAAAAAAAAAAATATATGAGTTCCTCAAATAAAAAGTATTAAGTTGCTTATGAATAAATGTGCGAAACCTGCTTTTTCTTAAATTTAAATTGGAAGTTGAACTAGGATTCGTCAAAGTTGTTTAAAAATTTGACGGTGATTTAGAAATTCTTGAAGTCAAAGACCCCGAAAGCTCCGATACTATTCTCGAGGGTGAAAACCTAGCCTCCTTAAATGGACAAGTGAGAAGAAAGTCGCTACATGGAGTGATCTCAACTTTGAATCTCGAACTTCTAAATTATCATCGGTTGTTGTACATTTAGGTTTAGTTTTAACTTAACGGTAGCCTCGTAAATCTTTGGAATCGAATTCCGCTAATTCCTAGGGTACTATTCTCCGTGAGGTGTCAAAAGCCGGCCACCTAAAGCCAACCGGTTTGGGATGTGCGAGAAGAAAGCCGCTACATGGAAGAGGCCCTTTCGATCCTTAGACTTTCGTAGTTTCCGGAAGTTAAGATTTTAGTTAAGTGGATAAAACCATAACAAGGTCGATATTAATGGTCAAACTTTTGAAAATGAGCACACGAACTTAAATCAGATAAATTAGGGAGTAAAAGTTAAGTCTTGACTTACATAAATTATTTGTATAAGTAGTGTTAGCATTTGCCAAAACATTTGCACAATAAGTTTAGACTTAGTTTGAGAGTATAAAAAAGAGGATGACGATACAATTCCCTGGAGACACACATTTTGTGTGAATCCAGTTCCATGATACCACTTTTTGTTAATCAAGCATGTTGTTTACGTTTAGTATAATTTATATTTATCGCATCGAATAAAAGTCAAAATGGGGTATGCTCGTGATTTCTTTCATTACTTCATATGATTGATTGCTAGGGACTAGCAATTGCCTAGTGTGGGGGGATTTGATGAGTGCTTATTCACTCATCGTTTTTACCTACCTAAGACCACAAAAATGACTAAAAACACCCAAATACGATCAAAATATGTCAAAAATATCCTTGGAGTGTGTTTTATGTCTTGCAGGTACAAAAGGATTGAAAACAGAGCAAAACGAGCAAAATCGAGCCAAAATCGGAAAAGTCTTGAGTTTGGTCTTGGGATGTGATTTTCTACGATCGTTGATCAATTGAAGACCCGGACGCGTTTTTGGAGTGGTTTAGGAAAACCGTCTTAAAACCTAACCAAGAACCCAAAATTACCAAATTACCCTCTCTCGAAACCCAAAATGACCATTTCCATTTTAACCCAAAACCCATTTTCATAATTTTGACCCCTCCTCCACAAAATAAAAACGTTTTAACCTCATTCCTCCTTTTTGCTTTTTCCCTTTCTCCGAAACCCAAACCGCTTCTCCCTTTACCTGCCTACATAAAACCCAAATTGTTTAACCAATTCAAGTCCTAATCATGAAACTCAACGACACCATTAATTTCACACCTCGTTGGGACACGACCTGGAAATCACTTTCCGTGATCACTTTTTTCACATTTGTGAGATTTGTACGTTAACCATTTTCCTAAAAGGTTGATTTGTCGATTTTCCCGATTAATTTGATAAATTGATATTGTGTATTTCACCACACTCACAAACAACGAATCACAACCTTACGATTTTTTTAAAAAAAATAGCAAAACTTTGCTAGTCTCATTGGTATTTGAAATTCTGAATAAAAAAATAAATATTTGATAATACTGTATATGTTTGCAAAATTAGTTATTTTACCACCTAAAATGAAATGAAATAAAGTTTGTGAGTACAAAATGAAAGTGTATAATCATCTTCTACTAAACTTAAAAATCAAACACAGGCACAATTCCAAGCATTCTTGGTTCCAATAAAAACATAACCACGTGTCATATACTCCCTAAAATTGGGATCATCTTTTTTAAAAAAGAAAAAAAAAATAGATTACCCAAAAATAAAATAGAATAAAGTAACCCAATGCCACACTATATATACCTCATCACGTTAAACCCACCACCCCACCCCATCCCATATTTTTCTCTCTTTACATAACAAACTACTTTCATAAATCTTTTATAAACATCAAAACCCTCATTTTATAAAACAGAAATGGGTCCAACGCAGTGTATATTGGTGACTGGTGGAGCTGGTTACATTGGTAGTCATACGGTGTTGCAGTTGTTGTTACAAGGTTATAAGACTGTTGTTATTGATAATTTTGATAATTCTTCACAAGTTGCCATTAACCGTGTTAAGAATCTTGCTGGGAATTATGCCTCTAATCTGACTTTCCAAAAGGTTTGTCACATTTTATATGTTTTTATCTTCAGTTTTGTAATTATTAATAATCTTTTTTTTTTTTTTTTTTTTTGTATGTTGTTTGATAAAGATTGGATTTATTCAATGTTTGTTTGATAATTAGTAGTGGGTCTAATTTGTCTTTCTAACAGGTGACATAATTATGCTCAATTTTGTGTTTTTATTTTTGGTCTTTAATTTTGTGTCTTTATGTGTTTTTGTGTACTATTTCTGGTTAAAGATTCAACTTTTTGAATGTTTGATTGATTTTTAGTATTGGGTCTAATTTGTCTTTTTAAAAGGTAACATAATTTTGCTCAATTTTGTGTTTTTTGGTGCTAATTTGGTTAAAGATTTAATCTTTTGAATGGTAGTAAGATGTTTAGTATTGGGTCTAACTTGTTTTTTCAAAAGGTTGGATTTTTATATGTTTTTGATGTTTGATTTAGTGTTTTCTTGATAATTTTGGTGTTTCATATGAGTCCTTATGTTGGTTTTTGGTTTTGATTAAATACATGTAATTTGGTTATTGGGCGCCTGACTCAAAGATATAATGGATTAGTTGACCAAAATGTCCGAAACCATGAGTTTTTGAAAATATTGCAAATTTAATTTCTAAGTTATGCTAATCTGTGTGTAGGAATTATTTTTTGGCAATTTTGGAATATGCAAATTTGGTGATGATTACTACAGTATGCAATTAATTTGATGTTTACAGTTTTGATGTATCTTTAATTTTGAGGGGAATAAGTTGAGTGTTCGAGACGATCTCTTTAATTATTAGGTAACCGAATTAAAAGTTGTAGTCATTTAGGTAATGTCATTTTAATATCTGTCTGA
Organism: Chrysanthemum lavandulifolium; assembly: GCA_022545495.1. Lineage (NCBI taxonomy): Eukaryota > Viridiplantae > Streptophyta > Magnoliopsida > Asterales > Asteraceae > Chrysanthemum > Chrysanthemum lavandulifolium. Next base: position 27,664,296 of record CM040246.1, read on the forward strand.
ATCATCGAGTGTGAAAGGTGATTTGATGGCATAGTTTTGGCATAAATAGGAGTTCCAATTATGTTGGTGACATGTCTACGCTAAACAAGAAAAAATTGGTTTATTTATTTACTTAGTTTTATTTATTATTATGTGTGGACTTTGGGTTGCTGTCAGTCTGCCACAATAAGTTCGGCATAGAATGGATTTAATTAATTTACTGTAAATTTAACCAAAATCACTGGACAATGAATAGTGTTGCATGAATAGGATCTAAAGTTGTTTGGTGTAAAGTGGTTGCATAAGTCTATACTTTAGAATAAGTAACAAGATAATTTCTGATATAATATCTTCACTGCAGATGGACATACGGGATAAGCCTGCATTAGAGGAGCTATTTGCTTCCACAAAGTAAAATACATTTCTGCTAGTTGTTCTTATATCATGCCCTTGTATAAGGTTCTTGCACTAACCACCAATTTTCGAACCTCATCGTTGTGGTATGCAGGTTTGATGCAGTGATTCATTTTTCTGGATTAAAGGCAGTTGGTGAAAGTGTGCAGAAGCCCTTGATGTATTATAACAACAATATCATTGGTACTTTAACTCTACTTGAAGTAATGAATGCCTATGGATGCAAGAAGGTACTTATTTATCATCTGTTCTTTATAACCTTTCTAACTTTTTTTATGAGTTTAAGTATACAGTTATTAATGGACCATTCTTTTCAAACATTTCAGCTCGTGTTTTCATCTTCAGCAACTGTTTATGGTTGGCCAAAGGAGGTACCGTGCACAGAAGAGTTTCCATTATCTGCAGCCAACCCATATGGACGAACCAAGGTATGAACTGGTCAACATTGTATTTGTTTGGTCAACTTGAAATATGGTCTATTGGTCTAATAATAGAAATGAATCCTTACAGCTGATGATCGAGGAGATATGCCGGGACTTATATGCTTCGGATTCTAAATGGAAAATTATTTTGTTGCGATACTTCAACCCTGTTGGTGCACACCCAAGTGGTCATATTGGCGAGGATCCTCGTGGGATCCCAAACAATCTTATGCCCTTTGTCCAACAAGTAGCCGTTGGGAGGTTACCTACACTCAAAATATTTGGAACTGACTACTCAACCAAAGATGGAACAGGGGTATGTTCTGATTTTGATTTTTAAGTTTATTTATCTATCACTAAAGGGGCCATCCATGTTTTGACTTTAGAAAGTCAAACTAGCTACAATACTATTTTAATAAAAATTAGATAAGATTTGTGGTGATTGTATAAATGTTATGTAAATTCGAAGGAACTATATTGTATTGTTTGTATAAACGTTCTGACTTTTTATTTCTATTCAGGTACGTGATTACATTCATGTTGTTGATTTAGCGGATGGACACACAGCTGCATTGAGGAAACTTTCCGACCCTAAAATAGGTATGTCTCTTTTCCTGAGTGGATACTATATGAAATGGTTAATACCATCAATTTGACAGAATGCATAGAGTAGTGAAGAAAATATATACTGAACATTGGATTTTGGATTAACTGAACTTTCTCTCATTCTGTTAGGTTGCGAAGTCTACAACCTGGGAACTGGTAAAGGCACATCTGTTTTGGAGATGGTAGCAGCGTTTGAAAAGGCATCTGGAAAGGTATTATGATCATGAAATTCTTTACGTTTTATGAATGCTCATTTTCTTGGTTATATGTAAAGTTTACACCTTTATTGTATTTTTCCAGAAAATTCCTCTTGTAATGGTTGGTCGTCGACCTGGTGATGCTGAGGTTGTATATGCATCAACAGATAAGGCAGAACGCGAGTTGAACTGGAAGTAAGTAGTGATCTTGTAATTATTTAATACTCCATTAAATATGTAATTACGGGTTAAAAAAGGCATGTTTAGTATGGACTGGGTTGCCCCAAAATGTTTTTTTCCCATAGTTTGTTAACTTATTTTCACTTCTTATAGTGTGTCAAATGATTACAAATCTTATATTGTTTCAGTAACAATCTAATAAATGGGCAAAAGTTAACCCTTTTTGGACTTCTATTTAATTTTAACCCAAATTGACCCGTTCATAATTTCATGGGTCATAGTTTCCACTTTTACTATCAGCAAGTCATGAGAGACAGGAAGGATGCCATGCTTACTTTTCACTCCTGAAATTATGCTTATATGTGGATTCATTGTAATTGCAGGGCAAAATTTGGAATAGAGGAGATGTGCAGAGATCAGTGGAACTGGGCCAGTAAAAACCCGTACGGCTATCTAACCAAAGAGGAAGCCAAAGAAAGTAAAATCTAGACAGTTTGTGTTTTGTGACGGTTATTATTTGGTTACTATGAAGCTTGCATCCGAGAGCAGTTGGAAAAAGTTATAAACTAAGGATCTTCTGAAGTAGCATTAGGTTTAGGTGTTACGAGTGATGTTTTTTCTAGTTTCTTACTCTTTTCTGTAATTAATAGTTGGTTGGTTTTTTTCTTTTCTTTTCTGATTTTATGACTTTATCCATAGAAGTTAAGGTAGTCTGGTTAACGCAGAAAGTACAATCAAGCTAAGAACAGTTGGTCCTTTATCGTACAAATAGATCGGTTTCTTGTATATGAAAGTATTGGTATTTGTGTAAAAAGTTTCTTTTATTCTTTAAATCAATATTATTTTAGTAAGGATTTTCGTTTCTGTATATCTTGTTTGGTTACTGTTTTGTGTTGGTTTCTTTTCGTTATCCCATCTGTTGTAGACATTTATGGTTTAGAAACAATTTTGAACTGGTCAATAGACCAGGGATCATGAACTGACAATGAACGCTTCTTAAGCCAATTCATGACCAGTCGTGCTCAAACGGCTTTTATGGCTAATGGGTCAAACCTTGATCAGGCTAATGGGTTAAACCTTGATCAGTCTAGGACCCGTCTGTCAGTTCCAGAATGGTTAAAATTGGTTCTCACTAAAATATAACCCTTCTATTGGTATTGATTCTAAAAGGGGTTCTTATGTTAATATCTTGCGTTGAGATTCCAAGTTTTCTTCTTTTGGAAAGAAGACTACTTCTAAAGATTCGTCAAGTAAGCGCGTATATCATGATATTGTCTTGACTTTATGGCTAAGTTAAATAGATTTACGTTTTTAGTGTCGAATCTGTTGGAATATACCAGACAAAGAACTAGTGTGATATGTGAAAAAAACGTAGTTTAAGCCGGTTGCATTTGTTTTATGTCATGGTTGTACTCTAATCTCATAAAAAATATACTGCGAATCAGTGATGTTTCCCAAGTTTCATAAACCCGTTGACACTCTAAACATCAACATCAAACCAAATGGAAAGTTGCATCCACAAAAATACAAACGTAAATGAATAAATTTATCTGAACAAACTTCTTCGATACAAATAAAAGGTAGTGAACACCAACAAAGAGGACAAGTGCTGTAGACTTTTGGTTCGAAAATAAAGTAGAATATTGTATTGTCATTATGTAGCTTTCATTGAAATATATGTATAACAAAAATATTACTCATATATGTTTAAGCATGGATTCACTCTCTGCAACATTTTACTAAATACGCAGCGGAGAGTACATTCAGTTCGATATAGATAAACTTATTATGATCATGACTCTATGATAGTTCAAGAAATGTAAGGACTAAGGACTGTGAAATTAAAGTACTCATATATAATCCTGCAAAGATTAAAAAACACGAGATAGTCTTAAACAACCATTTTGTAGGGTATCGTTAATTTTACATAGGCTAAGCCAACTTAAATTGTTTGATTAGCAAATTATATTGTTGAGTAATTGACAAACTTATGATAAGAAAAAGGTGAATGGTAAACCTTGTGTTAAAGAATAGATTAGTCTCACAAAATTTAAACTTGACTAAAATACAAACTTGTGGAAGAAGGATGGAAAATAAACTTAAATTTATGAAAACAATGCAATTTGTGGTCCATTTGTAAGGTCTCCTTATGCTCCAAATCCACATAAATTCAATAATTGAGTCTTTCATGTATATATATAAGTTAGAGTACAACCCTCCAACAATTGAAACTAGGCTTGCACACTCTTACTTACACACACATAAAATAAATGGAGAGTTTAATAAGTTTAGTGAACAAGTTACAGAGAGCATGCACAGCATTGGGAGACCATGGCGATACAACTTCATTGCCTACTCTATGGGACTCGTTGCCCTCCATTGCCGTTGTTGGTGGTCAGGTTAGTTATCTTTCATATGCTTTAATATATGCATGTACCACTTATCTTTCATTTCTATAGCTGTATGTAAGTTGTAAGTTTGGTTTGCTTCTCTAAATGACATACTGTACGTATCTGTTGTATAAATGTGACAGAGTTCAGGGAAGTCTTCGGTGTTGGAAAGTATTGTTGGCAAGGACTTCTTGCCAAGAGGATCAGGTTTGTCAATATGTCAATATGTCATATTATTTTTAGTAATTTAACTGATGTTTGAGATTATATAAAAATTTCACATTGGGCAAGAGCTTAGGATGTGTATTTGTGCTTTTTTCCATGCAGGAATTGTTACTCGGCGCCCACTTGTTTTGCAGCTTCATAAGATAGACAATGGAAAAGAATACGCAGAGTTTCTCCACCTTCCATCAAGAAAGTTTTATGATTTTGGTACGAGTTTTACTTCATAAATAACTGAAAAAAATGTTTGTACATCCTTATTATTCTTTAAGGATTCATGATTTTTTTTTATCAGACTATACAATTCCATATAACACTTGTTTCAAGCGACGCCCCACAAATAATATATTTTATTTACTACACTATGCACTATATAACAATTGTGGCGATGTTGCAATGTGTAGCTGCTGTGAGAAAAGAGATTTCAGATGAGACTGACAGGGAAACGGGGCAAACCAAACAAATTTCAAGTGTCCCGATTCATCTTAGTATCTACTCTCCAAATGGTAACTTTATGATAAATTCAGCACCAATGCAATGTATATTTTACTAGAATAGGCCTAGTAGCAAATTGGCTAAGCATCTTTGATGATAATTTTGATCTTGACAGTGGTCAATTTGACGCTGGTTGATCTTCCTGGCCTCACAAAAGTTGCAGTTGGTAAGTTAAGCAGAAAATGTTTCACTGCTAAAACAAATCGTTGTGGTATGAAACGAGCTAATTTTAACTAAAAATCTTGTATGAATGTAGACGGTCAATCTGATAGTATCGTACAAGATATTGAGAACATGCTCCGCACCTACATTCAAAAGGTAGTATGATTTCATATGCTTACTTGTATACGATCATCGATTTCTTTCTGCTAATGAAATTTTCATGATGCAGCCAAACTGCATTATTTTGGCAATTTCACCTGCTAATCAAGATCTTGCTACATCAGATGCGATTAAAATGTCTCGTGAAGTGGACCCCAAAGGTACCCAAATGCATTTGTGTTATGTTTAAACTCTCAAACATAGCAACATTCGAAATGCTAATTTATAAAGATTGAGTTTTTATTTAGGGGATAGAACCATTGGAGTCTTGACCAAAATCGATTTGATGGATAAGGGTACTGATGCAGTCGATGTAAGTTATCATTTTCTGCTTAATGACAAGTTAAGTGTTATTGGATCAAAACTTATTAGGGTTGATCTTATTCCTTTTTTTTTTTTAGATCTTAGATGGAAAATCTTATCGGCTAAAGTTTCCATGGGTTGGTGTTGTTAATCGATCACAACAAGATATAAACAAAAGGGTTGATATGACTTCTGCTAGACGTAAAGAAAGGGAATACTTTTCTACTACCCAATAATACAAACATTTGGCTTCAAGAATGGGTTCTGAATATCTTGCAAAGATGCTTTCAAAGGTCGGTTTACAGTCACGAATCATTTTCCTGTTTGTTGTAGATAACGAGTGTTGACATATGACTTGATTTTCTCTCAGCATTTAGAAGGTGTAATTAAATCCCGAATTCCGGGTTTACAGTCACTAATCAGTAAGACCGTAGCTGATCTTGAAGCTGAACTGAGTCATCTAGGAAAGCCTATTTCAACCGATGCTGGTGTAAGCCTCCTTCACATGTGTTGTAGAATGAACACAATTTATAATTTTAGTGCATAGTCCAAATAATGAATTGGTGTTACTTGGGATTGATGCTTACAGTAAAAAATGCAGGGAAAGTTACTTGTGATAATGGATATATGCCGTGCCTTTGATCAAATATACAAAGAACATCTAGATGGAATGTAAGTATGCCAACCTTAACCACTGGACAAATTTCGAGCATTTAGTTATGAATGGGTCAATTTGGGGTATGTTTATCCTTTGTATGTGAATCAAAGATTGAGCATTTAGTTATGAATACAAATCAAAGAAATTTTCTTATAAAGGAAATACGTCAAATGGGTATAAGAATTTTAACAATACTTAAAAATGTTTCGGGCCAACTGGAGCTGGGCGGTATCAAACTGCTACTTGAACCGCCCATTTTGCCATTTATAAGTCTATTGTTTCCTGTACTGAATCTTTAGTTTCATGTTGTTCAGGCGATCAGGAGGGGATAAAATTTACCATGTTTTTGAAAGCCAACTTCCTGCTGCTCTTAAAAGTTTGCAGTTTGACAAGCAATTATCATTGGAGAATATCAAGAAACTGATCAACGAAGCTGACGGATATCAACCACATCTTATAGCTCCTGAACAAGGATACCGTCACATTATTGAATCTTCATTGATTACTATCAAAGGGCCTGCTGAGGCCTCCGTGAATGCGGTAACTCAGAAAAACAAAAACTTTTTCTTCTTTTCAATCAATTATTCTTGAAAAGAAGCTAACTTTACAAGATCTCAGGTTGATATAATCTTAAAGGAGCTTGTTCGAAAAGCAATCAGCGAGACCATGGTGTGTTTCTTGTAGCACTCTTTTACATATTAAAATTCCCAACTGACCAGTAAAAAATAAATGCAACCCAAAATGACCCGTATGAAAGTAAATGATCCAAGCTTTCCACCTCCCCTTTTTTTAATATTGTTATTATTTGGTAGGAATTGAAGCAGTATCCAAGTTTGAGAAAAGAAGTGGAACGGGCCGCTAATGAATCACTTGAAAGAATGAAACCGAAAGTAGAAAAGCGACCCTAATGCTAGTTGACATGGAATGCTGCTACTTAACAGTTGACTTCTTTCGCAACCTTCCTCAAGATCTTGAGAAAGGTGGAAATCCGACACAGTCAATTTTTGACAGATATAACGAGATGTACCTTAGAAGAATTGGTGAGCTTCTACTTTTTCATAACTCTCAGATTTAAATTTGTGCCACAGTTTTGAAAAACAAAGTTGGTTGCTAAATACTATTTTGTATTTGAATGCAGGAACAACAGTCTTGCAGTATGTGAATATGGTACTTTCAGGGCTGGTGCACTCAGTTCCAAAATCTGTGGTTTATTGCCAAGTGCGAGAAGCAAAACGCAGCTTACTTGACCACTTCTTTGCTGACTTGGGTCAACGAACAGTACGTTAAACACTCATCCAAACACTCTATCCATTAATGATCCTTTTTATCTGTCCATTTATATTTTAAGGCTTATTGGTATGCTTCCTTTAAGGCCTTGTATAGTAATATCGTTTATTTTGTTGCAGCCAGCTCAGTTATCTAAACTGTTGGATGAAGATCCAGGGATCATGGAAAGGCGTTCATCGTTAGCAAAGAGATTAGAGTTATACAGAAGTGCACAAATGGAAATCAGCAGCGTTTCATGGTGATCCATAAACGGCCATGAGAAAAACAACTTATCCGTTGTGTCTCAAGTTCTACATTTCTATATATCTGTTATTTACATGTTCTTAGTAGAGGATTAAACCAGTTGCAAAGCGCGAAGTGCTAAGTATTTTGGTTATCCGTTAATATATTACGTAATTTTAAATCTGATATCAACAAGTGTTTGTTGATTTATTAGGTGGTATAAGTTGTATAACACATAATATTGAAGGCAATGGTGATCATAATGTGTATTCAATTTTTAGGTTTGTTTAAACTATGAAAATAATCAGCAATTGCTATTAGATTTTTCGAGTACTTATAACTGACAAAAGCAAACAACCAAGTTCACAATATTTAGTTCGCACGAGAGATAAAGTAAGTTTATTATCTGTCACGTTTTTATAAGATATCAAAACGATTAATAACACAATAATATCAAATAATTTTGATTATTTTCATTAAGTTACACTAGTAATTGTATTAGTTCAAAGTTCTACATCTAAGATATATTTCGTATATCTATATCTATATCTATACTACATATAATAAAAACCACAAACAAATGAAAAGTTGAAAGTCAAAAGTGAGAGAATATATCGTAGAATTAATACCTTATTAAAACACCTCATTACTTAAAAGACAATAATTTATTCACATCAGACAACCAATTAAAAACATATCTACCAAATTAAAAACAACCAATTAAAACACCCTTATTAAAAAGATAATAAAATTTTCACAATGTACAATTTAAACAATCTAGAACATAATTCTAAATATAAAATAATTAAACACACTAATTAATCTTATTTTTAAAACACCCTAAAATGAAAAGTATATATTATTGTACACATTATACAAATTAATAAAACACACAAAGCTTCATACAAGCTAACAAGTTGATAGACATATAGTTTTAGAATCGATCGACCAACGGTTCAACCGAACCGTGTCGCCATCGGTTCGCTAACCAATAACAACCATCCGAAAACGAACCAGAGGACCCGTTGAAACCGATACAAACCTGTGAATCGGTCTCATCGAGATCTATTTCTCCGACTATCGTCACAGCAGTATCTGTCAAAAGCACGCACCTACTATACTATATGTAAAGGAAAACCAAGATTTAAAAAGTGAAAAGTTGAAACTATTAATACATATCGAAAACCGGTTGACCCGGACGCCTAAACCCGTGGGTTGACCTGCTTAATTTGACCCGCTTTGACCCAACTGTCGGGTTAACTCGGTTAAATCGACCGTTTTTCGAACGGTTCAACGGTTGAACCACCCGTCGAACCGGTTTCAAAACATTATGTTTAATCCCAAATCTTCAAACTTTTATTATTTTTCGCTTAGAACCCATGTTTTTTTAACACAAAACGATATGTCGCTATATAAATATATTATATATATAAGTTTTTCTTCAAAACGATTATAATGTTTTACAATTAAGAGAAAATATGTGCTGTTAATGACATTTAACTTTCAATAAAATGAATACCCATTTCAAAAAAAAAATATATAAATAAATGTGCCTAAATTTTTCTAAATAATAAAATTAGCCCTTTTTATATTTTGGGCTAATCACATTAATGCTAATTTTGGATTTGCTTCTTCTTAACAACGACACCATTAATCTCATCCTTGTTAGTTTTTACGCGACAAAGAACGTGTGTTGTTAGTTTTATCTCATAACCGATGTAATGCTTACTTTCATTTTCATTAAATGTTTTATACGTTGTTTGATAGATGTTAAGAATTTTGTCATGACTTTAGTTATCGATAAGACAACCGTTTGCAATTTCATTTCATTGGTTCACGCTTATTTTTAACGCTACACAAAACACTCACTACAATATCACAAATCATTAATTATCTAACGCTAAATCATTGCTGCAGCTGCAGATTTCGCTAAGATCTTTTATTAACCACCAACAAATGACTCAGTCGTAAGGTATTTGGTTTTCTTACAAGACATAAAGAGTTTAAACCTTGCTATGTGTACATTTGAGTAGGGCCGAGCATGGAAGGTTTAAAACCGAACCGGACTGACAAAATCGACCGAACCGACAAAAACCGAACCGACCCGACAACCCTTCGGTTCGGTTTTGGTTTTTTACGATTTTTGGTTTCGGGTCGGTTTGGTTCGGTCCGACCCAAAACCGACAAAAAACATGCACAAACACACGTAAACCGAACCGAACCGACGGACCCGACACTAAACCGAACCGAACCGACCATATTCGGTTTGGTTTCGGTTTAGGTTTTTATGGTTTTCGGTTTTTGGTTTTGTCGGTTCGGGTCGGTTTTGGACCGACGCTCACCCCTACATTTTAGTGTGCCATGAGAAGTGTTGAAAACGATCCAGAGGTTAACCCAATGAACCTGCACACAATCTGAGTCAAAAAGGTCGCACTCCTTTAATAACCTGAGAGCATCAGGTGCAACCACTTGACACCGGCGCCAATCCGATGTGTCACAGTGGCAAAGTGGTGTCACTGCACCGACACCACGCGACGCCAAAGCGCTCACGAGAAATTTGGCTTGCGCCAAATGAAAGATAGTTTTGTTTTTTCTAATACACACACTCTCAAAGAGGCCAACAGAACTTAAAAGCCCAAATATAATGGGCCCTTCTAAAAGCCTCACCAGACACCAATTTTCCCGCCATTTTTTTTTCATTAGTCACCGCCAATTTATAAGTCTCAGATCGGTCATTCACCGGAGTAAAAAAAAAATAATAATAATCCGATAATCAGCAAAAAAATGAGCCTGAAAAAAGCAGTAGCAGAAGAAGCAGTTGTACTTCTTCGTACAAGAATCTGTAACCCTAATTTCATCTTTTCCCTCTTTAATGATTCAACCGATAGCAACTACAGGTGGATGGGTTACCTTATTATTAATTAACTTAGGGGCTGTTTGTTTCGGCCTATGGCTTATTTGGTTTTGGGCTTATGTTTACTTTTTATGGCTTATATAAGTTTATTATATCAAAATAAGCCACAAAAAGTAAGCTTATGAAACATAAGCCCAAAACCAAATAAGCTATAAGCCAGCTATATAAGCCGAAACAAATATGTTTTATATATCTTATAAAATTATTTACATTTTTTATAAATATAACAGCAAGTTGAAGTTTATAGTATCGAGTTCGGTAACTGAGGCATGTAACAATTCAATATTGCTTCTAGGTCCTCGTGGTTGCGGTAAAATTGCGGTATGATTGTCTTTGGATATCTAAAAGTATGTCTAATTTTTTGCGTGGCGCCATGGGCAACCAACAGAATGGCGCCACGCAAGGTTTAGGCGTGAAATTAATCATTTCTTTTATTTATGGCGTGTTTAGGTTTTGGACCTTGTTTTAGAGGATTTGCTCAAAGAGTATCCTGAAATGATCTCAGTGGTATGTATATTGCAATTTGGTTTTGTAAAGAATGCTTATATTTGTTAATGTAAATGTCTAATTAAGGATTCTTGTGTTTGTTTTAGATTAAACTGAACGGGCTTTTGCACTGTGATGATAATTGTGCTATAAAGGTGACATTTCTACATTCATTCGTGTCAAGTTCTTCTTAGGTTTTGTGTGAAAAGCTGTTTATAGTTGACATAATTTAGGACGATAAGAACTACTATTACTTAAGAACTTTGTAATAGAGCATATAATGTTCTGCTTGATATGAAAAGATTGTGTAGCAGACCTGACATAATCGCTTTGATAAGAATCTGATCCATGTAATTATGCACATTTTGGTTTATGACAGAGACCTTGAATCTTTCTGTAAGTTGGTTGTAGTTATTGGATATGGTAATAAGTAAAAATCTATAAGACTGTCACTAAGAATAGTTTCACACTCTACACTGGCGTTTACATCAGCAATTTTTCTAAAACTGCAACGATCTTACAAAATAACACAATGCCAACACACCTTAGAAAAAAAACAAGCAAGTTAACCCGTGATATTAGGAGGAAACTACCACATTGGCCAACCACGAGATATGGACACCAAAAACACCAGTGGATCCTCCAAACACCTTACAAATTTACAAATGCATATCATTTCAGTAACTTACGCTACTCAAGATGCATTAACGAAAAATTTGGTGTCTTTTTCTCGTCTTTTTCTCATCTTTTTTCACTTTTGATATCTGTTCATGTTCGATTCAGGAAATTGCTAGACAACTATGTATTGAGCATGAACTGATGTTTTCCAAAATGGTACTATCTCCGATTCATCTATTATCAAATGATACATATAAGCCAAGTTAAGTTGGAGTTAATTACCTTGTGAATGTATTGCAGGCATCATTTGATGATAATTCTCAGTTCATGATAGACATGTTACGGTCAGTTTTTATCTGCATTACATTCTCCTTTTGTGTATTTTTCTGTAAATATATACCCCAACCCCACAAGCTTTAGGGTGTCCCCAACTCCCCATGACAATTACAACATTTAGTTTTAGTTTTAAAACTGTTTACTTGCCATTTTTATCATTACAAAGAACTCATGATGTTGACATGGTAATACAAGACTCCCTACTTTTATATCATAGAACATATTTGGTTGAATTATAACTGTTAAAACACGGGAACAATTAAGCGTTTCTATTTAAGTGGGATGGAAGGAAATACTTTTAGTGATTCCGAATTCAGCAGATGACAGAGTGTTCTCAACTTAATAATGATCTTCATTTCAGAGAATGTGGATTAGCACACAAGACAGTAATATTTGTGCTGGACGAGTTTGACCTTTTTGCTCAGGTGAAGTCACCATACTGCTTGTAGTTGTTGGGCCATTTTCATTCTCCTTTAAGTTTAGAATCTGCTGCTGTTTCCTAAAATAAAACTTATCGTTTTAGGGTAAGCAAAGATTACTGTATAGCTTGTTGGATGCCATGCAATCTGTATCGTCGCAAGCTGTTGTCATCGGTGTTAGTTGTCGATTGGTATGTTAGAAGCCCAATTTTATTACTCGCAGAAACTTGCAGTCTATATACAATGTCAAAATTTGATGCTATGTGTGTGTACCTATGCAGGATGCTGATCAATTGTTGGAGAAAAGAGTACGATCTCGTTTCTCACATAGGAAACTATTGTTTCTTCCTCCCCAAAAGGAGGATTTGCAGAGGTGATTGTCATTCAATCATATGTTTTCTTGGGTTAAAGACTTAAAGTTTGATAAAGTTAGAATTCTTTGATTACATTTGTGTGTTGAGATGCAGACTGGCGAAACACATTTTGTCGTTGCCAACAGATTCAAACCTCCTCCTGACTATGTATCAGAATTTAATTCAAGAATTTCAGTATCCTTTTCTTTCTCTTTTACTCAAAATGAACTATGAGATTAATCATATGTGTTACATTTGCAAATCTATAACAATTAGTTTTATCACAAGTGTATGGCATTCCTTGACATGTCCCAGAACATATTAGCAGATAAAAGATTGATTGAGGTCATTGATAAATTATCAGATTCCGACTCCACGTTTAGTAACTTCTTGAGATTTTTGTACGTTTCTCTTTCTATATTCTGAAAATTTGAACTTTGTTTAGTACTTTTCATTATACTTTGACTGGCTTCCAAACCTTACTAGTCAAGTTTTTGTTTCATTAGGTTTTCTGCGGTAAGTTACATTGATTTGAAAACTGGTTTAATGACACTTGACAACTTTAAATCTGCACTTTCAACCATCCATCGCCAGCCTAAGTTGGATTGTTTAAAAGGTACGCCTTCTGTTTCACGAGCTGCTCGTTCTCTCCTTAAGATATGAAAGCAAGATTGTCATGCTATTTTGATTTTAATCTATGATTTGGTTGTAGATTGCTCAATTCTGGAGCTTTATATAATGGTTTGCATGAAAAGGTTGGAAGTCAAAGAACAAGAATCATATAATTTCAATTCTGTCATGAAAGGTTAGTGAAAATATGACCAACAAATGAAACCTATAACTGTTCTAGTGATTTCTTATAGCTAATATCTTTTGCAGAGTACAAAACTATACATGATTCGTTCCAGACTTCGGATAACTATTCACGTAGTGTATGCTTACGGGTAAATTTTACTACTCTGTATCAGTGTCTGCCATTATATTCTTCCAAGTTAATTTGCTGAATTCATAACGTGCAGGCCTTTGAGCATCTTCTTGAACGTCAGCTAATAGAGTTTGCAGATAGAGGACACAATCAGTCTATTGAGTTTCGTTCAGTGAAGCTGCTAATTGCACCTTCAGAACTGCATCAAGGGTTGAAATCAAATCGTTCATGTCCGTAAGTTTTCTTAGGGTTCTGTGTATGCAAGTCATATTTATGGTTCCATATTGTGGGTCACTGATGCGCAAAATATGACACCAAGAAATTTATCAATGATGGAAATTGGTATAAACAAAACAAACATGTTCATTTGGGATCTACGTGATGGTAATTAAACTACTATTTGGCTATGACTTGTGCAGGCAATCCTTCAGAAACTAATGGAATCATGAAAACTAATTTGCTTCATAAGAAAGTGTGTGCACAATATCAAGATTGAAAGCTCAAGATTTTTAGCATGGAGACATCCAATTAGCCTTATTTAGCCAATGTACTGTTTAAAGTTGTTGTACAGACTTCTTACGACACATTTCCAGTTTTTTATTTGAATTAATCTTCCTTTTAGCGCCAACTTTCTTAGATTCTGTAGTGGTTAATAACTTTCCCTATTATGCATCCCACAGAACTATCTCATCCTGAAACTAGATCAACACTATCTGCTCTCCCAATGAACTAGATACCATTACGCTTAAATTCCTTGTCCAATGTTTGCAACTCGTTAGTTTCCAAAGTTTCTACCATTATTAAAGCTGTTACCTAAACTTCTTGTCTAGTTCTTCTCGAAAATGGTATTTACAATCATAAATTAGACAGGAATTTCCGTCGCCGATGAAACCTATGAAAATAAAAGTATTTTTGCATTTTTACATGGATTTGAGTATTTGACTGTCATTTCGGATTCTGTAAATTGTGGAGGTGATTTGTAAACACATCACATTAATTGATCCATACACTACTCCCTCAGTCCTAAATTTATAATCTATTTTTTCCAAATGAGTTTTTTTTTTTTTTTTTTTTTTTTTTTTTTTTTTAAAATTGAATATGGTGGTTTACAAAAGTGAGGTTTTAGCTTGAGTGACTGAGGGTGGTGTTTTCATGTGTGTGAGTGAAAGAGAAGTGAAAAAAAAGGAAATGATAAGGTAACATTGCTCTAAGTTATCTCAAATGTAAGTGATAGTCAAATCCTTAAATACTTTACAGAGGTACAATTATTATTAAAAAAAAAAAAAAAGGAAAAAAAAAGAGGGTAAGCTGTAGAGTAGTAATTATGTTTATTAAACTGATTGTTTTTGTTGGTGTGATTTAAAAGTGAAAGGGTACAACTTATTTTTATTTCCGGGTAGAGATGGTTTGTTTTTGAGATAATACTCCATTCGTCTCAAAGTTATCTCAAAATATTTGTCTAATTTCATAGTATAACCAATTAAAAGAGACTTTAGTGTACAGAGAATATATTTGATTGGTAAATATAATATTTAGTGAAAAGATTTTAAACTTTTTGTAAATTGAATTGGAAGTAAACTTATAATTTAAAACAAATAGAGTACCAAAGGTTGTTTTTTTTTAACAATATATATTACATAACAATAAAGAATAAACGTGTTTTAATTTTTAAATATTTTTAGGGTTTAAATTTAAAGGAGCATATTTTGCTAAAAAAGTTAAAATAATAAAAAGAATAAAATGTGTTGATTGATATGATAAAGATTTAAGATCATTTGAGGACAAAAACTTCTTTACATATTAAGGGATCAATCTCCACCTTTCATTTTTGTTAGATCTAATGGATGAGATTAATCCGAACAATTAAAAAACACACTTTCATCATTTTTTTCAAATATAAATATCTTTCAAATCGTTAATCGTCAAGTGAAAAAAAAATATATTATTATGACGAAGATTTAATTATCTTTCTATAGATAAAGATTTTGATATACTTTCGACAAAATTTTTTCTTTCGTGTTTACACGCTTTTTACGCTTTTTGAAATTTGCATTAAAAAATCATATATGATTTAACAATAATTTGAATATCATATGTGATATTAGTGTTAAATCGTATATAATAAATCACATGTGATTTATCATATATGATTTAACACTAGTATCACGTATGATATTACATATCATATGTGATTTAACACTAATATCACATGTAATATTTAATTTAAATTAGTGTTAAATCATATATGATATTTAATGCAAATTTCAGTTTCGAAGAAAAACGAAGAAAAGACAAAAAACGTGAAAAACGATTTTTTCTTTTTTCGAAAGATATCAAAGTCATCCGTCTATGAAAAGATAATTAAACGTCGTCATGATTAATCTGCTTAAGAGATATTTAAATTATAAAAATAATGAAATAATAAAACGTTTTTAATCTCAGCAATTGATTTCCTTTTAGATGGATGGTGGAGATATTAAGAAAAGTTTAAAAACTATAAATTTTAAATATTTCCGGTTTAAATTTAAAAGGGCATATTTTGCTAAAAGAGAATAATGAAAAGAATAAAATGTGTTGATTGATAAATTATAAAAACTACTGTATAAAATATAAATTGTAGGTTACACGTATGTTGCGATTACAGCTAAACATCACCGACATAATAAAAAAACACCAACAACACTCATCTTCCTCCCATCTTTTTCATTAACACATATTTTTTCATTAGATCCTAATCTTCAACCTCGTATGATCTCAGGTACATTATTTTCTTCCAATTATTTAATACCCTTATTATGTTTTTCTCTTTAATTATGTTACTTTGTTTCTAGTAATGAATTCCATAGTTTATGTATCTTATAGTTTTTTTATTTCACTTGTAGTAATATTTGCATTCATTTAGGCTTGATTCTTTGTTCTTGAATGTACAAACAAACAGAGAATCAGTAATTTCCTTTTTACTTTTTGGGAGTAAAATTAATTATTTCTATTGATGCATTCTAGGCTTGTACATAATCAGGGTCGGAGCCAAAAAGTTATGGCCGAGGGAGCAAACTTTTGTAATTTTTAGAAACTACATTATAAATCAGGGGCAAATTACAAAAATAGCTAGATACAATTTTTTTCCTACCTGCCCCACATGATAACAAAAAAGTTTATTCATATTTTATATACCCTTGTATTTTCATGACACCCTAGTTATAATTTGGCGTGTGCAAATTGCAAATTATAACATGGAAGTATATGTTATGTACGGCCTAAGGTGGCCTAGTGGCAAACGCCTTGTGTGTTGTGAATATCATCACTTAAATGTGAAAGGGAGGGCTTTACCCGTTTTGAGTCTGTTATGTGGTGGTAGGTTTAAACCCCATGTAGTAGTCGGCTAAAAGGTCAGAATTACCAAATCATAAGAAACACTCTAATAACTACAACCGTCAAGGCGTCTATATATGCTCCCCCTTTTTCTGAACTTATCAATAAATGTTACTTACTTTATCATATAATATGCTAATTTAGGGATGAATATATCCTTTTGACCATTAGAAAGTTTATCTAGTTTGCCTTTTTTTGATTAGGTTAAATATGTGCTAATTTGTTTCTATATGTTTGTATGTTTCAGTATTAACTTTTCACTAATACAAGAACAAACCACAAAGGACAATGGCTTTAGAAAGGGATACTTTTCACCTTTCAGGGCCATTACACTTGACTTCCGTTGACTGGTAACACTTTATTCTTTTCTTAATAATAGACGTTTCATTATACACATTAGATCAACATGAACAATACATATTACGGAGTAATAGTACTAGACTAATAGTTGCCTTTCTAAATTAGGACTGATGTGGATCACAGAAGGTCAGTTGCAGCATGCATGGTTCAAGGTGTATACATCATGCAACGTGACCGCCAAGAAAATCGCCATGGGCCAGAAGCTCTTGCTCCTCCGTGGTGGAACTTTTTCAACTTTGAGGTGCAGACTTTACTCATAGACGATGCTGACTCGTCCATCTTTGGCGCCGTTTACAAATTTAAACCCGACCCTTCACTAGACCACAACACTCTCTCTTCACACGCAACCCCGACCCATATCATTGCTTTTCGAGGCACATTGACAAAAGGTGATGCATTCACTCGAGACTTGCAATTAGACCTCCATTTTGTCAGAAACATATTACATCGATCATCAAGATTT
This sequence comes from Chrysanthemum lavandulifolium, assembly GCA_022545495.1. Classification (NCBI taxonomy): domain Eukaryota; kingdom Viridiplantae; phylum Streptophyta; class Magnoliopsida; order Asterales; family Asteraceae; genus Chrysanthemum; species Chrysanthemum lavandulifolium. The sequence goes on from CM040246.1 coordinate 27,682,238, forward strand.
GAGATTGCTATGCAAGCTGTTAGAAACTTGATAGCTTCTGGTAATTCAAATATTTGGTTAGTGGGTCATTCACTTGGGTCAGCAATGGCCATGCTTGCGGGTAAGAACATGGTTAAAAATGGGATTTTACTTGAATCCCATCTTTTCAATCCACCATTCGTTTCAGCGCCGGTTGAGACTATAAAGAACAAGAAAGTCAAACATGGGCTCCGAATTGCCGGTAGTTTTGTGACAGCAGGACTAGCTGTTGCTGTGAAGGCTAAAAATAATTATCAACAAAGAAACAATGGGTCAAATAACTCGTTTCTTGATTTGGCAGCTTGGGTCCCGTGTTTATATGTGAATCCGCGTGATCATATATGTTCAGAGTATATTGGGTATTTTGGGCATAGAGTAAAGATGGGTAGTATAGGAGCGGGTGGAGTTGAACGGTTGGCTGCACAACATTCAATTGCAGGTCTATTTATGGATGCGTTCGAAAGGAGTCACATGAACCGATTCATCTTCTTCCGTCAGCTAATTTGACTGTGAATTTGAAACGTGCTCGTGATTTAAAGGAAGCTCATGGTCTTCATCAGTGGTGGAAACTTGATCAGCAGCTGGAATCAAGAACCTACAGATGATAACTACAGCTCTTTGACTATTAGGGGTCAAAAGGAGTTGCTTTGACTATTTTGGGGTCAAACTTATTGCAATGGTATTACATTTTGTACAAATAGTAACCTTGGGTGTTTTTTTTCTTGATGATATACGGTCAAATTCGTGTTGCAGAACGTTATTATTTCTCAATTTCTTAATTATTAATTAACTCACGAAATGCCCTAAATACTTGCACGATTAAATTTACATGTACAAGTTTTTTGGTGATTTACGGTCAATTTGTGCTTATACTATTTTTCTTCCGTCTTTATTTGTAACAACGATTTTCTTTTGCAAAAGACTTGTTATAAATGGCTTATCAAGCTTTGAAGGTGTAAAAAAGTATTCTTGCAAAGCTCTTTGAAACAAGCTAACATAAAAACTCTCTCATCAAAATTGTATCATTAGAGATAGAATCATCTCTGTTATTAGACAAAACTTAATCAACATCTGATATCATAGGGGAGCTTATACATATGATGTTTCATGGGGTGTCTCGTATTGCTTATTTATACCGCCTATTTTGTTATCAATTTTTGATTTAGACAAACACTTTTGTGCGTTTGATACTTTGATATCTAAACTGTTTTTATGACTATGAGAATAAAAAGCTGGCTGAATTATCAGACTGAGTTTTCTAATTATATCAAAGTAAATAAGCTAACAAACACAGTAGAAAACTAGAACTGGCTTGGTGTTTTTAAGCTTTTAAGTTGATGTGTAAAAAAACATCATTTGTTAGTACCTAAAATTCTAAACTTAGGTGGTCAAGTTAAAACTTTCCAAAAGTTTGGTTACTTTACAACCATAGACTTTATCAGAATATAAAACAAATATTTCTATTATAAAATTATCCTCAAAAAGAAAAACAAAATAGCAAGATATGCAACCATATCAAAATACCACATTCTCATTGGCTATTTCATATCACCTTATCCAACTCATCTCCACAGAATCTATCACTGACTTCATTACATCCCACATACACAAACACAAGTACACAACACACAAGCACAAGCACAGAGACACAAACACACAGACATCATGGCAATGGCAACCCAAGCCTCACTCTTCACACCAACACTCTCAAACTCATTCAAACAAACTACCTTCACAAGCACCAAGCACCTCAACCTCACCACCAGAACCTTCACCATCAAAGCAACAGCTGCAGATGGTGCAGCACCAGTTGAAGCTCCTCCGAAGCCAGCACCAGCTGGTTTCACACCACCTGAGCTAGACCCAAACACCCCATCACCCATCTTTGCAGGAAGCACAGGTGGGCTTCTAAGAAAAGCTCAGGTGGAAGAGTTCTATGTCATAACATGGGAATCACCAAAAGAACAAATCTTTGAGATGCCCACAGGTGGTGCAGCCATCATGAGAGAAGGACCAAACTTGTTGAAGTTGGCTAGGAAAGAACAGTGTTTGGCTTTAGGTACTAGGTTGAGATCAAAGTACAAGATTAAGTATCAGTTTTACAGGGTGTTTCCTAATGGTGAGGTGCAATATTTGCATCCTAAAGATGGTGTTTACCCTGAAAAAGTCAACGCTGGAAGGCAAGGTGTTGGTCAAAACATGAGGTCTATTGGGAAGAATGTTAGTCCTATTGAAGTTAAGTTCACTGGGAAGCAACCTTATGATATCTGATTTTAATGATGGTATAATTTGTGATTATGTAATATTGTTTCGTAATGATGATACATGCTCTTTATATTTCAGTGTGTTGTGTGTTTCTGTTTTAAGGTGAACTTGTTGGTACATTTTGGTTTTAACTTGCTAGATGTTTATGTAACGAATTAGCTGTGTTTACATGCATATTCATATAAATCTGCTCACAAGTGAAAGTTGCTATTGTTGATGATATTTAAGAACCTATAGTACTAATGAGATGCTGCGATGCTTTACGTTAACTGCTTGGTTGTGAGGAGTTTCGAGTACTGGTTCAATGATAATTAATAACTGTGATTTAAACTAATCAAATGTTATTCGATGTTACTTAAAAAGTTATAATGGTCATACAACTTGCAAAATTAGATTAACGAGTGAATGCGGACATATAATTTATAGAATTTAAAAGATGATAAATAGAAAAAATGCTAGTAGAGATCGGAAGTTGTTGCATCCTATACTTCTACTTCTAGGTTTCGGACTTGAGTATTCAAGACGAAGTTTGGAAATGCTTGAGTGATCTCCCTGTTATTTTGATCAAAATAAAGGAGTACTATGAACAACAGCTTATAGTTATTATGATCAAAATAAGCACTAGATAATCAAGACTTACCTAAGAAGGGGAAGAGTCATGTTCTTGATAATGGATGGATTCTTTGAGATGAATATCTTCCATTCTTCTAAATCAATCTTTCCATCCCCGTTTAGATCTGCATCCAAAAGTGTCTGATCAAACAGAAGAGGAAACGGTCAAAGACAAAACACGAATAAAATGTCAAAAGTTGAAGACTGTAAAGTTATAACTAAAGCCTTAAAACTATGATTACTACCTTGTCTAGGATAGCTTCGATATCTTCATCTGATACACTCACATCCATTTCACTCAGGAGAGCCACTACCATCTCCTTCAACTTCAAATTTTGAAGTATTTCCAAGATCAGAGTTCAGTAAAAGTTGAACATCGACTAAAGGTCGGAACTTTAGTGTGTTTTAATTTACCTCTTCGCGTTCTATGAATCCAGTGTGCCTCAAGTCATATAATCTAAACATGACTGCAATGATATAATGTCAGTATCAATGAATTTACGATGAGTCACAAATTTCAAAAGTAGTCAAATATGACTTTTAGAAGTCAAATTAACTTGTTTTGTGGCAATAGATCATCAACTCATGTTAAAAGTTCTTACATTCAATTTTATCTGATTCTGGTGCATTAGGATGGAAGATGCTTAGCGAACGAACGAATTCATCAAATTCAATAACTCCATTTTTCTTGATGTCAAATGACTCAAACAGCTGCAGTAATGCAATCAAGAAATCAAACATTTGGACTGACAGCCTAGATTGAAACGATTTAAAAATCTAAACGTTTAAGGCGGAAAAAACACATTTGAGATAAGAAAAATTCAAAAACTGTGTACTTACTCTATCTGCAAAGAGATTCTGCATGGTGCTATTGCTGAAAAGAGCAAGCCGGAACTCTTCCTGTACATAAAATGCAGAAAAAACATATTTGAATGATTTTCCATTATTTTCTGCAATGAGAGCACTGCTGCTATCAAAATTCATGATTCATATACATCCATAACTTTTTTTGTTTTTCTTAGTGATACCTTGTGAATACGGCCATCTTCAATGATAGCATAGCTTAATCTCTCAAAAAGATCATATAATGCCTCTATTTCATTGATGGAAACTGTCAAACAAAAAGATGCCAATTAGATTAACTCGCACTAAATTATGTGTCAAATATGTAAATTTTCGCTACTAACATGATGTCTCAGAAGCAAGAAGAGCATGTTGGATAATTCGACTAGGATTCCGTAGTTTCTTTAAGAAACAACAACATTCTTTTAATGTCATGGTTTTCATGGTTGGTCAACTACCAATGTGTGACCTATAAACACAGCAGAAACAAGAACAAAATGCAGATAAATAATCTGAAATCAATCACAAAAAGGAAGTTTCAGTATGAATCTTTCACATTCTTGTTATTTTAAAAAAAAAAAAAAAAAAAGGAACCCAGAATTTGTATTCTTTTGGCAGTTATAACTAGTTCTTTTGGGTCAAAATGGATCATTTTAAGCAAATATCGAAAAGAAAGCTCATTTCAACCCTCGAACGTACTTCAACTGAAAGTATGGTAACAAGCTTTCATAAACCAATATAATATAAGACAACAATATACATAAACAGAAATACATGATCATGATTGCATCGTTAAAGCTATGAAAAAGCGTTGACTTAATAAATCTATCTACACACGACACACATACTTGCATGAATATAACAAATTGCAGAAGAATATGAATATGGATAAACAGACCTGTGTTTAAAAATGGTGTCAAGCAATAAGAGAAAACAAGGTTGATTTTATACGATTAGTGTGCTTATGGCTGATGAAATCAGATCAGGAATTGTCATGTTCTGTGAATCTGTCAACCCCATTTTATAATCCTTACAAGATCACTTGTCACGTAGATTATAATATACACAAGATTATAATAGTTTCCTTTGAGTCAGTTATTCAATTATTAGAATTTTAAAATAAACGATGACTTTGACAAATTGTATTTCATCAATCTTCTAAGCTAGATCCAAACTAAATTTCAATATCTTATCTTGACAGTAAATTCATCCGCATCGACTTTTTTAAACATTGATAATTGTTACAAAATAAGGTAACTCTTGTAGTCCAAAACTCCAAATCTCACCGGTTTCATATATATTAGACAGTACCTAGCTAAGAGATAAATCGCACTGGTTTCATATATATTAGACAGCATCATTATGCTAATGCCAACTACACAATACATGTTTCTATTCATATACTATAAACTGTATTTAATTAAGCCAATAATGTGCTATTAAGGTCAACTACTCGATACACGGTTTCCACTCTATATTTCTTTATTATTCAAGTTTACAAAGGACGACTCATCATAATTTTATATCTGAAATAAATCTTATAATTAAGTAAAAAGTACACAAATTTTCAGAAATATAAATTTCTAGACTTTAATGGTTTCCTCGTTACGTAGTAAACGGAATAAGGTATCAAAAAGTCATACTGAGGTGTTTTCCGTATAAGCATATTCTCTTCTCTAGTTCTCCCTGCCATACTTTATTCGGTTTTAGCATTTAAACCGACACTTACTTTTTTATATGAAAAAGTTTTGTATAGATAAAATTATGCGATAAGTGTAAGGTTACAACACAGCTACAACGGTATAACATTATATCAACGTTTTAGCAATATCTTAGAGATATACTGTTAAATGTTAAATGACAATGCAATTTTAGACAAAACTAAATGTTTTGTATTCTGGCAAAGAGTCATTGACTGTATTTGTGCCTAGTTGCATACTGCATTATATACCGAAAATTTAAATCCTATTTGACCTTGATCACATTATTGGTGGCCCCTGTGGCACCTAAATGATGAAGACTTGATCATATTTATACCGAAATTTAAATCCTATTTTATGATTTTGGATATCGGAAGAGACTTGAATAAAACGTCTTTCCCAATCTCCAAATCTAAGTTGAAGCTTAAGTAGGCTTAGTTTGGAGGATTTTATAGACAATCAAGCGTAGGCAAAATTCTTTGTTGTCTGTGTTTAATCTTGATCATCATAAAGCTTGGTCTAAAAAGCAATGACTTGTCAATATTTCTTAACGATGGTTTCTGATTTTTTGGCCGACTATTCCCGTGGGTTTGAGCCTGCGGCCACACTGACACAAATCGGGTAAAACTTTTTTAGAGAAGGCGACGTGCAATGGGGGAGCTTCAATGGTTTTGTTGGAAGGGCCAAAATGTGTACTGCCATATTATGGGAGGACCAAATACATAAATTCTTTTAACATTCAATACAGTATTCACTAAGCAAAAATGACATTTTTTATAGGCGAAGTATTGAAGTTTTAGGGAGCACAACCTCTCTTTGTCTCCACAAAGATCGCATCAAAGTTATTTGCATCAAATAAAAATTAAACTCGACCTTTCACATTTTTAATGATGATAGTCACAAACTTTTTACCAGTAGACCACACCAATATTGGCTTAGGTAATGGTTGGATTGCTTCATGAAGGTCAAGCCAAAAAATTACATAAAACTACATATTCAATGTGTTCGGTTAAGGCCAAGTACATAAGTTACGTAATTCCATTTCTATATGCTATAAAAACCACTTCAAATATATGTAGATTAAAAAACTTGAAATTGATTAGATGCTAAGAAATTTTTAAGTCATTTATGTCGAAGGAAGCTCATATATTCAAAAAATAACATAAAAAGGCCTTCTAACGTGTTTAATATGAAATTTGTGAACCAAGGACTTATTTCAACACAAACTTATAAGTTACATAAGCTTATTTTTTTAAAGATATAATTAACTTCAGAATTGAAACTTTGTTTTGACTCACAAAGCTTATAAAAGCTTTGAAAAATAAGCTCCCACGAGCTCTTAAAACTTAAAGCTAATCTAACAAGCTACAACTTCTAACTTAGGTCGTGTTTATTTTTTAAGGTCTCACCCAATGGTGCGAGGTAGGTTTTTGTCTATAGTCACGCCTGACCTCTGTTGGGGGTGAGTTGGGTGTTGCGTGAGAATAAGAAAAACAAAAACGAACGGTGACCTGCTCACCGAATAGGTTTGTGTGCAAAGTGGCCCCTTGAATGTTTTTATTATTAGTTATTTGTTTGCGAGTGTCTGAGGGTATGTTTGTAAAAAAGTGAGTATTTTAATAAAAGGTGAGAGATATGTGACAATTGGGGGTGAGAATGAGTGAGGGGATGTAAATGAAAAGAGAAAGTTGATGTAGCGCTGGAAGGTGAATTGGTGTGAACATCAGAGCAACCTCTGCTAATAATCACACCACTTCATCTTACACCTCAGCGCCACATAAGCTTTTTCTTTCCAATCGCTCCCTCTCACTTTTCACCCTGAATAGTCACAGCACCTCACCTTTCAACTCATTTTATTTAGACTAAAATACACCGTTGGTCCCTAAACTTGTAGCGGAGGATCGCGATGGGACGAAACCGGGCATAATCATCGCCACGGGTCCAAACAGTAGCAATTAAATGCCAAATCGCCCTTTGACAAATTCTCTCATTAGTCAAAGTCTCATATGTTAGGTGTGCCTTGCATACGAGGGTAAACTCGTCATTTCATTTTTTGCTCTATTTTATTTCATCTTCATCTTCCTCATGGCTAAACCCAGATTCCAGAACCTTAAACCCGAATCCGCGACCAGAGGACAATCATCATATATTGGTGGTAGTATGAGTGTGTAAGTTTGCATTTATGAAAACAACGAAGTGTACAGGTACAGGTTTGGTGGTAGTATGAGTGTGTATGTTCTACTTCTAATCTTTTACTTTTGTTTTCATTTTGTGTCTTCAACAACGAAGTGTACAGGTTTTTGATTGGCCACATCTCGGGTGTTGATCTCCATTTGGTGACCATTGTTCTGTTCGATGCGATAGAGTTATCATGTGTTGGGATAAAAAAAATTAAATGGTGGAATATGGGTTTTTGCTCCTTCAGTTTGATTGTTTAGGAAGCGGTATCTATCACTAAAGACCTTGTTCACACCCCGTGAAAATTTTGTTTTGCTATACTAAGAGCATTGGTTTCCAATAATGTCAAACCAAAACAAAGAACTTAGATTAATCTGTAATATCGCTCATCTAGAACTTGGCTTTGCAACCTCTGGACAAAAAATTCTTTTTAAAAGTTAAGTAAAGTAATTAACACGCTTAAGCGCTTGGTCACCAAAATTTGATACATCGAGTAAAACTATTGTACAATAGAAAAAGAGGATTCCAAAAATGCAAACACCAATCAAATGTACATGAGTATAGCTAACGTGTTCTAACTTTTAAGAAGCGGGAAGAAAATAGGTGAGGTTGCACAATGTGAAGAATAATACACACTTCAAAACCAATAGAATAGAAAAATTAGCCATCGAAATATTCCCTATCATTGTTTTTTTTAAAACAGTGTCTCAAACATCACCAAGACCAAAGATCTTGTTCCGCTTTTACAAAACAAAAACGCTTGCTATATGGCACAAATTGAAGTGAATAATCAATTTTTATCAATTTAACCAAAACACCGAATGTTAATTAAAACCCTACAAACCTTCTAAAACTAACCGCTTTGTCAAACAAGCCTACCAATAGTTAGAAATATTGTCGCAACTATCAAGTTTAATTGTTATACGTAACCAAGATTACGTGACAATTAGAAATACACCCTACGGACAACAAATGAGAACCAATGATCATTTTAACAACAAAGATTTATACACAATGTCTTCTATGAAATAGTGCACACCGATAACTACTTATCATTATAGAAACTACCAAGGACGAGGTGGATTTTTTAAAATATACGAAACTAGAAATATTTTTACACACTCATACTACCACCAATATATGATGATTGTCCTACAAGGGTCGCCGGATTCGGGTTTAAGGTTGCTTTAACTGGTTTAGCCCATGAGGAAGATGAAGATGAAATAAAATAAAGCAAAAATGAAATGACGAGTTTACCTCATGTGCAAGGCACACCCTAACCTTAATGACTTTGACTAATGTAGAGAATTTGTCAAAGGGACCGATTTGGCATTTAATTGCTACTGTTTGGACCCGTGGCGATGATTATGCCCGGTTTCGTCCCATCGCGATCCTCCGCTACAAGTTTAGGGACCAACGGTGTATTTTAGTCTTTTATTTACTTGTTAAAAACTAGAACTTTTATTCATTACATTAATAAGAACGTTACATATATAATTAAAAACGTAAACAAAATAAAAAATGTATACATAGATAATTAAAAACATAAACTAAAATGGTAAGTTCCACCTCGCCTTGATCACCTGCCTTTGTGCCTCGACCAGTTCGCGTTGTTATTGAGTCAAGTGATCAATAGGCTGCAGATAGAACATTTCGTCTTTTTGTCGTTGCTCCATTTATCGAATTCTCAACTTTTGTTGCTTCAGTTCCGGCTCCTGTATGTTGATCTCCAAAAACGCTTCAATGTTCTGTGTCTTTTTGGCGTTGTATGGCTCGTTGGCAGTTGTATATTCATTGATCACCAACCTAGCCAACGCGTCCTCATAGGTTGGTTCGTATTTGGTTGTGATGACGAACCGCCCATAAATATTTGTGAGCCGTAGTTGGTGGTGTCGGATGGGAACGTGTTTTGTTGTGGGTATTGGCTAAAAATGTTTTGTTGTGGGTATGGGTTTCAGAATGGTTTATGAGCCGTAGTTTACGGTAAGTTTGGTTGTTGTAAAAGAACGATTGTGGTCGGAAGTTGATTTGTTGGTTTGACGGTGGAATATTTCCGACATGGAACATTTCTTCGGGTGTTGGGGGAGTGTTTCGGGTAGTGTTTCGTTTTTGACGTGTTGTGTTTTGGGGAGTGTTTTGTTGAGACATTTTGTAAGTAAAATGATATTAAGAGAGTAGAGAGGTATTAATAAGAGAGTAGAGAGTATTATAGGAAGTTGTATTTAAAACTGGTGAAATTTATGAGGATATTTATAAGTAATAAAATGATAGTGGGTATTTTTTTTAAAAGTGTTAATTACCGTTGGGGGGGGGGACCCACTTGTGCACGACTTCATATTAAGTGAGTAGCTCATCATTTATAGCTTGGTGTAAGAGGCTCACATGTCACCATGGAGACGACCCAATAGACCTCACGCATGAGGTGAGGGTTACACGAGAGGTAATGGCTCCCATTTGGAGCAACCTAAGAAAAGCACCTTTTTTCGCTTTTGTCTTCAAGCGGTAAGAAGAATCAAAGAACCGCGTTTGTTTTTTCTTCTTATATCTGCAGTCGAGATGAGGAAATGAAAGAAGTGTGTTTGTTTTCCTCTTATGTCTGTAGTCCAGAAGAGGAAATGAAAGAAGTGCGTTTATTTTCCTCTTATGTCTGCAAGTGAGAAAAGTAAATGAAAGAAGTGCATTTTGTTTTTTCCTCTGATGTCTGCAAGTGAGGAGAGTAAATGAAAGAAGTGCATTTTGTTTTTTCCTATTATATCTGCAAATGAGAAGAGAAAATGAAAGAAATGTGTTTATTATTTCTGGACATAAGAGGCGAAAATGACTTTTTTCCTCTTCAAACATATATGGTGCGTTTAGTTGGAGAACAAATTCTCTTATTTTCTATCTCTAGTTTTGTAAAAATTTAGAAGGAGAATTAATCTCCACAAAACACTTGAAAATATAGAAAACGCGTTTAGTTGATGTTTCTATTTTATGTTTTGAAGAAAGGGAGGAGGTTGAGGGTTACAGCGAAAACAACTAAAATTGTTTGTAATTTTCCTCATAAGTTAGGAACAGTGATTTGTTTTCAGAAACATTTTGTTGGAAACGCTGATTTGAACGCGATCTCTGTTTTCCTTATTTTCCACAAAACATTTTGTGAAAAACAATGATGTTTTCCCTCAACTAAACGCAACCATAACATCTGAAAAAACAAACGTAACCGTAAACTACAATTCTAGAGCCAGCTATTTTGTTCGGGAAAGTGTGACTTAACTTGCAAAATAAGTTGCCTAAAATCGTCATTCCAATAAATCCGAGGACCTAAACATAAAAAAACAAGACAGGGTTTTAGGTACGATAAAAAGAAGCCACTCACAAAAAACAACTAGGGTTTTATAATTAAACCAAAAAAAAAAAAAAAAAAAGAAAAGAAAAAACGCATCTTGCAAAACAGACAGTCAAATGGATTTCTCATCGCCGCCAAGCTCATCACCGGGATCACAGATGTCAACAGATGACTTGATGCATTCGATTAAGGCTCAACTTGAACAAGCCTATATGGAGGAATTCGCTGAGGTATTTGAAATTAAGGTTTAGATACAGTGTACATTTTTTAATCTATAAAATTAAGGTTGTTATTTGCAATATTCAACTAGATCTGTGTGCTGCCAATTTGTAGGGGTTTATGTTTTTTGTATTATGAAATATGGCTTTTGAGTCTAGTGTTTGAATTAATGATCACAACATCAATAATACGGAGTTAAGATGTTGAAGTTTATAGTTATACCCCTACTTGAGCGGTGTAGTTGGCAAGTATTGCATTTTTGAAAATGCACACTTGTTATAAGGCCTGTTTAGCTTAGTGAAATGCACCTGGTACCTCTTGTTCCCGCCTCTGTTTCGTTCGGGCATGATGGTTTCAACATAATAGTTATGTTGAGTTTTTGTGAGAGGAACAAAAAGGGTCAGCCATTAACTTTAATCAAATGTGGATCCATCTTTTTTTATATAATCATTTTGTAATTGGTCAACATCACCTATCATGTTGAAACCAACATGAGAGGATCTATAATCCGAACAAAACTTTCTAGAACTTGTTATGATATGACGGTATTTACATATTGATATATAATTTCCTCTTCAATAATTACGTGTAAACTCATTTTGAAAAGAATAGTCCAATATGAATCACTTTATGAAGACAAACGTATTAGATTTATACGAGATATTCTAATTGTGGCACGTGAGAATTTGGGAACACAGGTTACAATAGCTTTTCTTGTGCTTTACGGTGGAACTTTACTCTACAAAATTGGTCAGCGACAAATAATCTTGTCTTAAATTACGGGCCAATTTTTAATAGCAAATCTGTGCCGGAAAGCACAAAGTTGTCTTTTCTAATTGGTAGACAAGTCCCTAACTTTCTGGTGTTGCAATTAGAACATAAACTTCGTTTTGATCATAGACTATCATACAAAAAAAGCTGCACAATTAATGTTAAAATACTTGAAGAAAGTGGTTAATTATTCATATTGCACACCACGTTCTCATCAGACTGCGCAAAAACAAGTGCACTTGCACCTCTGCACGTTGAGTATTGACGTCCCCACGTTGAAATTTAAATTTGTTTTTGAGCTATGTGAATTGGATTGCAAAATAAGCAAAAATTCAAGACGAAATATATAATATAAAGGGGAGGTTACTTTCATCAATTTACTTACACGAGAGACCTTTTATGCAACAAAGTAATTTTGAGTATGCTACAAACTATTCATGTATGTAATATGGTAGCTGCCTCGCCACTTACAATTTTGTAAATATCAGCTTAGCTCTGTTATTTGCTCTTTAAGTTTTCATTCAAAATTCCTTAGTTATAAGGATTTCATACATAGGCTGTTGAATATTGCCATGCTTTATAGAAGACCTTTCTACTGATTCTTTACAATTGTGAAGAGAAAAATATTTAGATCTTTGATTTGTTAAGAGTTTAAGACTGGTTTGCGATTATTATATAAAATAAACTTCGAAGCATAAAACGAGACAGGTATGCGTATGATGCACCCATTGAAAAAACACAAACCTATGCAACCTATGAAGGCTTGTAAATATGTTGTATATGATCGCTCTTAAGAATATCTCTTTTTACAGTAATTTTTTTGACATCGTTTAAACTTGTGGGAAACAGACAGTGAGGGGGAAGTGCTTTGACAAGTGCATTACAAAGCCAGGAAGCAGTTTGAGTGGGGGAGAAAGTAGTTGCATTTCAAGGTGTATGGATCGCTATATGGAAGCTAGGCGTATCATTGCCAAATCGCTTTTCAATACACCAAGTTAAAAAGGTTGACCACAAAGCTCCTTTTCTGGAAATGAGATGTTCCATGTTTGCGAGAGTATCTAGTCGCTTATGTCTTGCATTATGCTATCTAGGATTGTGAAGGTTTATTATTATTATTTTTTTTTAAACTATAATGACTTCTTGAATTTAGCCATAAAATGAATGTTGAAACTTTAAGCCTCTGAATGAAGTATTTTTCGCATACATATTTTTTCTGGATCATAATGATTATTGACTTGGTTAAGACCTCTCCGGATTGGTTAAGACTGTTGTTGGATTATTTAATCAGTAGGATAGTCAGTCCAGATATGATATGTTTATGAATTTATTAAGGCCAGCCCAAAGGAGTTTATCATGCTACAATTGTCTTTATAGAGACACACAAACAAGTTTAGATTAGGGATGGCAACGGGGCGGGTTTGGGGCGGGGTGGCCATCCCCATTACCAAACCCGATTAATGATAACAAATGGGATAAGAGCTTAGATAAAATACTGCGATCATTTGTTCACTGTAAATAACTGACATGTCCCTCATCTAATGTAGCGAGATGCTAATTTTGGTTTTGCAATCCCAGCAATGGATTGGGCAATTATAAACCAACCTGTTAAACATTATGATAGCATATTGTGGACTTACGATAGTTAATTCGTGCTCATATGAACAACACTGTGAACAACTCATATACAAATTATGATCAACTGAATGTTCATTTACTAATGAAATTTGTATATGGCTTAAACTCAATTTCAAGAGACCAAGACAACCGTGTATTACGCTAGTCTTATATTGTATAAGAAAGTTTTACATCATTGTCTTTATAGAGACACACAAACAAGTTTAGATTGTAATGTGTTCAATTGATCAAGTTTAGGCTGCAATGATGTTTCCTTTTCTTTTGGTTATTTGGTAAACAATAGCATGACATGTTACACAAATGTGTACAATCATTAAACACGGTAAGGATAGGTATGTTTAACCCCCGTAGCTCACAAACACGTTCAAACTGGATAGATTATATAAAGGAAACCATATCACATCTTAACATTTGATTCAAGTCAAAACCCGTGCTATAAATGCAAATGTTTGTATATTTTCATTTTTTAACATGCCATTATAGCACTTATCAGGTTATCATCCTTTTGAATAATTTGTGCGACTTTTTTTTTTTTTTTTATCCAACTTTATTATACCATTGGGCTTTGGTGCACAAGAAAGCGACCTGAATGGTACGTTATGGATCTCTCCACTCTTCACATGCTGCAACACTTTTCCAACATTTTGTTCTCATTTTGCACATTTTAGTGTAGGTTTCTGAGCCATGGTAATGGGAGCTCCCCTTGAAGATTCTCAACATCTGGTTAGTGTTACGACAGAATGCGCCAAGTGGCCAAAGCACAGGTGTTTATTTGTTACTGTTACACTTTTTAATAATAAAAATTGTAACTTTGATATAGCCCGTCAAATATTGTAGGTCACTGAGGTTTCTAAACGACAAACAAAGGGAACGGGGCATCCAAATTTATTTGCTAGACTTGAAGCGGCTGAAACAAAATTGCAAGACATAAAGTCCAACAGGGAAACTTAGGGAAAAGAAATATATTTGACAAATGACACTACCGAGACTTATTTCTGTGGTAAAGCTTCTCCTGTTAATGGTTTAAGTGAATTTTGAATTTTATGGTTCGTTCACTTTGTTGTCTGAAAAACACAGTTTTAATTTTATGCCACAACCAGTGACCTACAATGTTATGGTTCGTTCACTGGAAGGCTTTTATTGGTTTCAGAGTAATTGGATCCAAGGACCAAACTGCAAACACATTGATGGGTTGACTTGAACAAATCCATTTTTAGTGGGCTGGTCATGCATTTGGACCGAAATTCGTAATCCGGACCAAAATGAAATAACACACGCATTTGAACTTTGAAGTAGTAGAGTATTTTGGTCATTGTATTATGTATTTTAACGAGGAAAGGGGCAAGCGTTGCAATGTAGAAGTAATCTCATTTTTTTTTTTTTTTTTTTTTGTGTTAGGTTTTGTTTAAATTACGGTCACTTTATTTATTTTCATAATATGAAGTATTGACATATTGTGGTAAAACATGTTAAATAAAAAAATTTATTGTAATCGTTTTACTCGAGTTCTAAGTCCTATAATAAATTTTTTTTTCACGTTTGTTCGTTTTACGTTTCATATTTTTTTTTACCCGCGTATTTTTTATCGGTTGTTTAAATATAAGTAGATTAGTAGTAACTTATGGTTGCTTACATACTAACATTCATGGTAATTTCTTTTGGTACATGAAAAGTGCTTATAATGGGCCTTTTGTTTCAGCCCAAACCTATTTTAAAAACTGATACTGTTAGTTTAACTATCCTATATGGTTAGTTGTATGTACCAGAAAAGTATTCCCAAATGACGACTAAACCTAATCTTGAAGAGATCATGGCCGCCTCTGGTTCCCGTGATCTTGCAACGGCTTATAAGTTTTTATTTAGCAGTGAAGTGTGCGAGGATCGGAATTTCGTGGGTCGTATGGAGCGGAGCGTAATCGTTGATCGGAAACTTCAAAACGCGAACAAACCACTATCGAGACTCGTAGCTTTGGTCCTTCGAATGAAAAGGTCATTCTTTGGTTCGAAGCGCCAGTGGACCTTAAGCGTGTTGATCGTCAGATTATGCTTGCTCTTAATGTCTTG
Source organism: Chrysanthemum lavandulifolium (assembly GCA_022545495.1). NCBI lineage: Eukaryota > Viridiplantae > Streptophyta > Magnoliopsida > Asterales > Asteraceae > Chrysanthemum > Chrysanthemum lavandulifolium. The sequence continues at coordinate 27,697,871 of CM040246.1, forward strand.
ATAGATGCTATTCGTGATGGTATAGCGGAGAAGGAGAAGCAGATAGTGTTCATGGAGGTGGAAGAAGCGTCTTCGGATGGTTAGGGTGTTTCTGAAGTTGTTTGTTGGCTGGTGTTAGTTAAGTAGTTTTAACAGTCGCTTAGCGAATAGTGTTGGTTGGATGATCCGTTGTAAGTGTTTTGGGCAAGCCGTTTATGGTAATGGTAGTTATCAGCAATCTTTTGTAATTAGTGTTTTATGTATTGTATGGTATTATGTATAGTTAGTGGGTGGGTATAGCTTATGATATGCTATAATTTTGATTCGTGCACCACTCCGATTATGTTATGTGAAAAATTATGTAATTATCGTATCTATCTATAAGATGATGGCCTGTTTATGATGAAGTTATGGTTTTATCTATATACGTATATAAAAGTAGTGTTATGACATCTTTTACTTATAATTATATATGTACGCACCGTTTCATTTGTAGATGTGCTTAAATTAACGAAGGCCTGTCAGATGGTTAGTATGTGTGGTCATTTTTGTCTGATCTTTTGGATACTATATTTGATCCGGTTGTGTATAAATCTAATGCTAATACGGCTGCATATGTAAGTAGTATTACAATCCTTTGGTTATGCTTTATGGTTGTCGCCTGTTAATTTAACAAGATTAATATAGGAAAATTGTAACCGTAATTAGTATAGAAAAGGGATTATTATACGATTACAGTTTTCTGCATATATGGGTCTCTCCATGTATGGCGGACAAAGTAATATAATTAACAAATATTCTATAAAAAGTATGTTTGTTAATATTTTTTTAGTTTCATTATTTGCGCATTCTTTTATCAGATTATTGTTTTATTGACATTCAAGTTCGCGGCAATGTAATGGCCTCATGTTATTATCAATTGAAATGTTGTTTTTTATGTTGCTAACTTTTTTACCTTCAGCTTTTGTGCATACTATTAGTTGGTGGTTGCATGTTTCAGTAACATTTAGTTATTTTGTAGCGAACTGACTTTACTGACACTGGTAGTAGGATAACATGTTGCACTTTCATTAGAACCACTAAAGTCGTGCAGAACCAAAGTGGCACAAAATGGCTGTTGTAACAGCTTACACACATATATACAGTGGTACCTACATTTACATATATACTAACATTGCCGTCTATGTACATCAGTGACATAGTTGGTAAGCGCTATAGCGCGCTGGGTTTTGCTTACCAGTAGCTATTGAAAGCCAAAACCCCGGAAAATTTGTGCTGTGTTACTATGACAACACTTTTGCATCTAAAACTGTATATACATAGGTTTAAGTCTTTTTTTCTAGACAAAGAGTTTTCAAAAGCTTCACGGCACTTTCAGATTTACTGGTTGTTCAGTCTTTTTTCGCCTTCTTTGCGTCTTTTCCATCACCCTCCTCCTCCGGGGTTTCAAATAGCTGCCTTCGTGTGCCTGACAGTGCAACAATTGATGTTGAACTTTTCTTTTCCGGTGCTTCCGCCGACATAGGTGGTGGTGTCAATATATCAGTGGATATTTCTGTTAATATTGGAGTTGCAGCTATTGGTAATTCTGTTACTGGTGTTGGTGGTTCTGATTGTTCGGCCTCTTGGATGATGACTTTAGATGAGCTAGGTCCTGGAAGATCGAGCGGAAAAGGTGGTGCAGCAGGGTCGCTGGCATCGTCTAAGATAAACCTTGGAAACCTTTTCTTGCTACCTTTTCCGAAATGAAGTACAAACCTGTGTTTGGTATGTTCTAGGTCCTTTATGAGGGGTGGGATCTTGTATGGATCTGGGTCCGGGATGTAACTTAGGACCTCTGAGCAAGCTGGTAGCAATTTCTCTGCCTGCGGGCTGTAACACGTTAACAAAAGGCTTCCTGTAACGTCAGCAATAACCGCCTTGATGCAATAACTGCAACGAATAGTTATTCGATATCAATGACTCATAAATAGGAGGTAAGGTTTAGTTATGGTTATCATAGTTAGTATAGTATAGGTACTGGTTTGTCGTATTTATTATCTTTATACCTGTAATTGGGAATGACCTTTGTTCCAGGTTCCTGGCAATGCCAGTGTGGTGACTTGTCTTCTATTTTAAACCCGCATGTTCTGCACTTGTCTAGGTAATAGCCTTTGTCTTCGTCTATCGTCATTATGACAAATCAATTGTGAATTTGTGTTGGTACGCATCATAATTAGATTGTTAATCATTATGCCGGGAATGGGGTAAGAAGTTTAGTAAATATTATCGCTGAATTTCGGATTAAGTTCCCAAAGTCGAGATATCGTTACTGATTGCTTGTTGCCGAACCGATTCTCTTCTTCGATTCAAGTGAGGGTCGATGAACAAGACTCTTGGAGTGGGCGCGTAACGTCGTCATAGCTACATTAAAGTTTCCAGTGAAATATTTTATATTTTTGTAGGTGGCGGTTGATAACTTAAAATACTATTTTGTTTTTCGCTTACACTGCGCGGATATGTGTCGCCTCGTCAATGTTTGGGTTAAGATAATAGTACGTTGCTGGTGAAGATGATAGCTGAATAGAACCTGCATTTTGTGTGAATGAATTTTTTTGATAGTCGTATGAAACACTGCTTTACCATTTATAAAGTGAATGTACCGCATATCTTTTGTAACGCATGAGCTAATCGCTATGATGATTGGTTGTTCGAAGGGAGAGCCATTTGTAATTCAAAAGATGTTGCCATTTCGTTCCACAAACTTAGTATGACACTGTTCCCACTGCAACAAAACATTTCGTTTCACATTGGTATAACATCAGTAGTTTGTTTTAAAGTAAATGTAAACCTCATGAGACCCATACTTTAAATTCTGTATCTCCACATTCTTCCTGAGTATCCTATTTCTTGCGGGCCCTCCGAATTCTTTTATTCGTGATACGTCTCTGATGATACCAATATAATCTGCGAAGCGTTGTGTTATGATTGTAAAGATTATCTGAAAACCAAAGGTTATATCTGCATGAATGTACCTGTCAACATAGGATCACGTGAGTCTGCACGCGCCGAGTTCGTTATATCTTCGCAGTTAAAATAGTGCGAAGGAAAAGTATCATCTTCAAAAGGAGTAGCACGCGATATTTTCCAAATAACAACGTTAGGTCATTCGTAAGTGTTCGCTGCCGCTTATCTCGTCCGCTTACATCCAAACCCTTGAATCGTAACATGCATGAAGTCGCAACATTGATCAAACCGGCGATATCACGCACATCAACATTTTCTTGGATCGCATTACCGCAAGAGATATTGTTAGTTTAAATGCAAGGAGATCGTTTAAGTGTACACAAATATGTTTTAAATAATTTTATTTACTGCCTATCCAAGAAGATGAAGCATAGCCCTGTTGGGTTCGGGTCAAGGACATTTTTTGATATCCACTTGCGATACACTTTGGCTTCTAGAATTTGGTTCGGATCGGTGGGGTCAATATCTTGTATGGCTATAACTGTAGATTCAGTTGCTACCATTTTTCCTTTGTTTTTCTCCCTAATTCTCGCAATCTCTTCCTCTGTCACATGTCTTCCTGTCAAAATCGGCGTCGTTGCTTTTGGTTCTTGTTCAGCCATGATTCTGCATAACAATTTTAAGCACAAAATTGTAAATAACAACATCGTCGTTGCAGCTATCTTTTAAAAATATTTTTATATTTGTAGCTATAAGGTTTTCGTGGGCAAAGAGTGATTGTCCTTTTTTTGGCATAAAACATTGGTTATATGTTTAATGTCGAAATGACCATCTCACTTATGCCTGTGTAGAAAATTGCAAGTTAGATAAACGGTAACGCATATAAATATCAGTCATTAAAATGATATATAACGGATGTAGCTATATAATTTTCACAAGAACGACACATTCTGTCGGTTTGTCTTAAAGTAAAGGATATGGCATATATGTCACATATGAAACCATGATATTATGTATGTGCATATAGACAGTGAAGCGGTTAGCAAATAACAAATTGTACAAATATGAGTCGTTAGAAGAACGTACAATGTATCTATTGTAGGTACTATATGCATAATACCTAATATCTACAACATCATAACATAAGCTATGGTCCTAACCTATGTTTTAAAGAACGCAAACAATTATAAAAGCCCTTTTCATATAACGCAGCCGAATATGGATATTCATAAGTTTGAATAACAAATTATAAGACACATAAACTGCAAGAGGCTGGGTATATAATTTTGTTTAACGGAGGACTAAAAATAAGTAAAACCTGGCGCCTCCGAACTTTGTTTAAGAAATCTGTAGAAACAATGTTTTTGGTGGTATTGGGAGGATGGTCAGGTTGGTCTTCTATAATCATTTTCAACCCAGCTGGTGACGTAGCTCTAGAAAGTGCAACGTATAATTGGCCATGGCCGAATACTGGTTCAGGTAGGTATACGCCAATTTTCTTTAGTGATTGACCCTGACTTTTATTAATTGTCATTGCGTAACAGAGTTTGACTGGAAACTGTTTGCGCCTAAAAGTGAATGGCATCTTCTCTTCTTTAACTGTCAAAATAATCCTTGGCAAGAACACCTTTTGGCCCATTTTTGTACCGCTAATAATCTTTGCTTCGATAACTCTAGACAGCAACTGATTGACGATCAACCTAGTTCCATTGCAAAGGCCTCCTGTTAAGTTTAAATTGCGTAGTAACATGATCGGACTGCCAATTTTCACCTCCAGCCTATGAGGAGGTAAGCCCGAGAAAGTCATAGAATTGAGATACTCGGTCGGATACAGTAGTTCTAACGCTCCCCCGTCATTGCCAATCGGGACCGCATCATCTATGCTGTTGTAAAAGTATGATGCACTGGTAACCTTTTTTAAAATCTGCGCATTTATAACGTCAGCAGTTTCATTTTTCGGACATACAATAGCTTTATCTTGAAAACTGGCTGCAGTGGATTGCTGTAGCGATGCGCTGTCATATATAAAATCTATTAGCTGTAGCATTCCTTTGTCCGTTAGTGGAAAGCAAGATCTATCGTATTTGCACCCATGACGATCATTTGGGTCCAAATTATCCCGCACACCAACAGCCGTCGCCGACATCGAAAGCCGATTCGAAAAACTTTGGTTTCTTGTACCTCTACCAATGTCATTGAAGGTCTCTTCACCTCATGTTTTCTTGCAAAAAGACTCAAGCGTTTCCAAAGATGTGATTCACCACGATAAAGCAATTATCCGATTTTGTGTGCCCTTTCTTAATCGGCAAAGTTTGCTCAAATCCCCCAACACCACGTGTTTGCCTCCAAAAGTGTTTCCGCTTATTTAACACGTCCCCGAAAGTTCTATCTAAAGCCTCAAAGCACTGCTCACTCATAGGAGCCTCATCCCGTATAATTAATTCGCTTTCTTCTAAAAGGTGAGCCAACCGAGTACCTTTGTTTACCCTACACACCGATTCTTCAACAATCAGTAACGGTATCTTAAACCTTGAATGGGTCATCCTACAGATGGTAGCAACAATGATGCAATACCGTAAGACGCAATGTACCAAAACAATACGACCTTGACTACGTAAGGTTGCTATGAGTGCCTTCCAAAGAAATGTTTTGCCCGTCCCACCATGACCATAGACAAATAATAACTCTTGCTTCTTTTCAGTAACTGCAGCCATTACTATATCAAATATATTTTTTTGAATATGGTTAAGTTGCGGTATCATATTTCGACTTTGAGCAGCTAATTCTTCCCTATCGTAGTTCCTTTCCTCCATAACAATCCTGTTCTTAAACATATGAAGCAACCCCACGGGTGGTACTGGAAGGCCATAGTCTTTTAAAGATTTACCATGCAATGATAATAACATTTGCAAACAGACAAAACACCACCTTGTAACTCGTGATCGTTAACGTGTAGTGGCCATATGCCTAAAGACTCGTAGAGGATGCGAGGAATATCGTCGACATGGCTTTCCGTAATTGTTCCCATACAACAACCGGACTCGAACGCCGGTGAAAACTAAAATTTCGAGAAAAGGCCACGCAACTCTGCTAAGATGCTTTTTAGGAAGCCTCTTGCATTGCGGTGATCCATTCTGATCATCTTCGCGAGGCCCATAGCTTCACACGCAGACTGCTTGTACGATAAACAATGCCATTGAACGTCCGTATGTCTCGCAAACGGTGCAACCTCTCGATGACATAGCAGCATCCTTTGATAAAAAAGATCCCCGGCAGTAGGATGCACGTACGTTAACCTACCTATCGATGGCCTGTTCAAGTTGCATCTTGGGGACCACACTTTATCAGCCTTTGACCATACAAATTCTGCCGGAAATTCAAGGTAAGTTAAATGACGACCCACACTAAACGATTCGTTGAAAGCAAGCCATTCTGTTAGCGTCGTTTTTGCTGCCCAAGAGTAGTTTACAACGGATTGTAGACGATGCGAAGACCGAAACAACTATCTCGCATATTTTCCAAATGAACCGCCAAGATCCGCACCGCAGATCCTCGCCGTATATCGAAACCAAGATCCTCCAACACGCTTCATGTGGACCTATGTAGCGCCCGTCTACAAAGCTACTAATCTCGTCGATGCATACTTTGCCGCCGGCAGTGGAAGTAGAAGCACCTGTTGACGATAACGGAGCATCTCCAATTGCCCTAGTTATTTTCGCCATTATTCTGTCAGTCCCTTTTGAGATGTACTTAAACAGGTATTTGATTAACATCGACCAGCCACAAAATTCTACGTTTATATGTGCATAAAACGTCATACATAGCTCTCGATTATAAGGAACAACGTATGCATTATCAAGCCTGACATTATGCCTTGTTTCAGTCATCGCAATATCACGCCTTCGATAGTGAACGTATCCTGATTTATCGACAAAGGTAGATTGGCGACTTTTTGAAACTTTTTCTTGCACGCTGCCTATCACGCATACAGGGAGCATTGGGGAACGCCATACCACATGGACCGTGCACCATAAACTCCGTTATAACCCTAAAGGCTTCGAAGTCATCCGCTGGATTAGGAAGTTCCGCGCTAATATATCTGTCAACGTCAACGTCGCACACATTCCGAGGCCCATTATTTATCCACACCAATATATGGCAGTGTGGTAGGCCGCGTTTCTGAAACTCCACCGTATACAGGACTGAAAAGAAAATAAATGTTATAAGCACAATAAGCAGACATATGTTACCGTATAGGAAACTGCATGTATTCGTTAGTAAATTGTAAAATAAAGATAAACACGTATGCAATAAACAAACCTGCATTCAGTATTCCAAAAGGTTGCCGTTCACGTATATACTTGATCAGATCATGAATCTTCCGCTCAAACACTCTGTCGATTATATCAGGCCTGTCACTGGCTGACAACCAAGGAAAAGCATGCATATATTCTTCTATTTCTGGCCATTTAGTGTTACATGTAAACGTGACAAAGAACAATGGGTTTCCATACTTTCTGCAGATTGCTAACGCATCAAGGTAGTGGCTATACATATAGCGTGGGCCACCAGTAAACGATGAAGGAAAAATGATTCTTGAACCTATTTCAGACCCATCAGTGTCTCCTCTTATTATTGTATCATGAAGGCCCGCCAAAAAATCTCCCCTTATATCAGCTTGGTGTTTTCTGATGAAATCCATTCGGTTTTGTTCGATGCTACAATAGGCAGTGACTACATATTGTTGAAACAGCCTTCCGCCTTTACTGAGGAGATTATAATGACCCACCCTATCATGAAGTTGGTAAGTGTAGAAGGATTTCATTGACATACGTTTGCCACGACGCATAGCAACGCCTTCTATATTCAGGTATTTGAGATCAGTATGGTACCCCTGCTCACCATATAGCAACAACAAAGGGAAATGAGCGGCCATGTAAATTGCGTGCAATTTGTTTATGCACTGCACGTCACCCGAATGTGTTTGTAGCACGATATCAAAGTCACTTTCCGTCTCGACTGTGTCATCAAAAATGATTGCGCCGATAACGTCTGCTGTCGGTAATTCATACTGCGACGAAGGGCCATGACTATATAATGCAACTTTAAAGCTCGGAATATCATGTTGCCCTAACTTATCTCTTGCCGCTCAAAAGTCGACCAAGGCATTATTGTGATCTAGAAAGTTTACCAACGACTCGACAATGTCTGGCCTAATATTGGAATGACCCGCCTCCATAAAATGGCTCATACGATTCTGAACCTCGTTGTCAGTATCGTATATATACAACTGCAAAAAACGCGGAGTTTGACCTGGCTCGGGGCAAAGCCTCCCTATACGATGGTATATCTGACCCGATATTTTAAAAATGTATGGACCGCCACCCACATTGATAGATTCGTCTATATTTGCCCCCAAAGATGTCATGGCAAACATCTGGTTGTACATTCTTATATTATCAAGGAAATGCCTGTCCGAAAATAGTTGATAGATAAGCGGTGGATATTCCGTTGGGACGAAAAGTTTAACTCGACCTTGCAAGCAACAGCGATGATACAAAGGTCCCATCCTCCTATTGGAGGACGCTAATTTTTCTTCATCCCAGAATCTAGCCTTGCAATACCGGCATACATGTAGACATTGGCCAAAACGCCTATATTGCTGAGGTGGGCCTGTAAAGTAAAGAACAACATGGTTACTGAAGCAACAGGCAAAGTTGTGGACAGCAAAAAAATATTGACATGCACGTAAAAGGGCACTGACCAGACATACGCCTGTCATTTGGCGCTCGTGCTGGAGGTGGGATTGACTGATTTTCATGATTAACTGTTGCATAAAAACGCAGATACAAAAGATATTGATAAATTACTAAAGAAAGAAAGATGCAAAACAGCAAGAATAAATAGTTACAATAATGTATCAAAAAAAGTCAGGTTACCAGCAGCACGCCGTCGGTACCTCCTACGCTCCCTAGTTGCATTTGCGGGCCGGTCAAACATGCCTACAATAAGATGCAAAATAATTAACAATGGCAATCGAGTGAATATTAGAATTAAACGTCTGAGAAGAACATCAATAACAATAACTAACACAGGAAAGAAACAAACAACCATCCGAAAAGACTCACCAGATTCGAAGGCCTGATTATTAACGTCAGATATGATCGAACCCCCACAGGAAACCGAATGTTCTACAAATCAGATGTAGTAACCTGTAAGGTAACGACAAAGCGAAAAGAAAATAATTGCATGGAAAGAAACTAAAACATACCATTATTACGACCATGATACAGCCCATCATCCTCATACGCAACCGATGAGCAACTGCCAAGGCCTACATTAAAGTTTTGTTTTAGCATCCTAAAGCAACACCGACCGACACATAAACGACAGGGCATATAAAAGAAATAGCATTAAGTTTTAGAAATGGGCATGGAAAAAAAAACACAAATCTGATGCATGAAAAAGTATGTAAAAAACGTAGAAATTAAATAGCAAACCTTGGTCCAATACAGGCACATCAGTTGGAAGACTTCCCTTCGTCGATGCTGCACCACCAGCAGTTGTAAGAGGTGGCAACAATGACGGGTCACCACTGTAATGCAAGGCTAACATTGGATCTGATAGTTGGAAATGTATAAAACGAATGATGAGAAGACAATTTAGAAAAGTTACTCGTTAACTAATAGCGAAGAATAGTAAATCAATCAGTAAGATACACATTAAAACAACTTCCAAACCTGATAAATGAACATGCGGGTGTTGCTCGCAACCTTGAGACACGATTTTATGAGAATGAGATGGAGATGAAGAGACAGCCACTCTAACAACCTTGGTAACACCGGATAGCATATCCACCATATCCACATAACTCCTTTTCTTTTGAGCCAAGCCCTCATAGGGAAGATCGGTAGCACTACCCGAATGACATTCATGCGCAAACGACTCCAGCGGCTCACCACCCCCAAGGTTATCATCACTAAAGGCCACACCCTTCTTTGTATTCAAACTTTCATCATAAAAAGGACATTTTCTCTTAAGAGCCGAAACGCCTATATTAAAGCCACCCACATCGGAACGTCGCATGCATGTAGCGTTTCTGACTAAAGAACCCGAAGGTCTTGAAAGTTCACTCACAGATATTTGATCAACAACGTCATCATCCAGAGATTCAGTCAAAAATTCACACCCAGTAATTTTTTTGCAGCTTTACTTTTGGTTTTCATAATTTGTTTAAATATTTTAAGAATCTAAAACCACAGAGAGTTACCAAAAAAGGGTCACAACAACAGATAGTAATTCATATTAAGATTCACAACAACCATGCAGCAAACAACGAAACCAAAAAAAGGATTAGACACAACTCAAGCAAAAAAGAACAGAAAAAGCATCAAAACAACACAAACCCTAACCACTAAAGATGGAAAAGTACATGCAACAACGAAACAACAAAGGAGACAGCAAAACCCACCGAAACCCTAGAGATCTGGCAACTTTCCAGTTTCTTCCAGTCAAAGCTACCGAGTGACGAAAACTGTAGAAACTGAAATATGAAACGTTAATATATACCAAGCCCAATGTCGGGCAAAGCTAAAGAGGCCAAAGTAGAGGAGATGGGCCAAATCAATTAGGCCCAACGAAAAGGGAATATTCTGTCGAATATAAAAGATACGCTTGTGTTTTGTATGTTAGATATAATAGCAAAATGCAATTGACTTGATCAAGATTTATGATTTCAAAACACTGCTGACCGGCTTAACATCTCATTGGTTGCGGCATTGCTGATATGATAGTTGTTAAGATGACGCTATTCTTGACGTTGTTAAGTAAATGAATTCATTGTGTATCGTTAACTTATCATTTTATGTTGTTAGTTGTCGCATCCAACATATCCTTATCAGATAAATGCCTTCTTATAATCACAACTTCAAAATACCGGTTATCATTGACTAACACAAGAACAAAGTTATCATTGGTATATGCCTAGGTATATAATCACAACTTCAAATACCGGTTTAAATTTATGTTTATATACCTAGTGTTGTTATATTTTTAATTATTTTCACTTTTTGTAAAAAAGATGAATATAAATAAATAAAGCCTTATTGTTTGAAAACGTACTACCGTTAGAATCGGAATATTTAATAACTAACTTTTTAATGAGCGTCAAATACTTTGACTCGTATATAGGGGAGCGAAAATTACAACGCAATGTAAATGGTGGTAGCGTAACTCCGAATGGCAAGGTAGAAACAAGGAAATAACATCAATGTTTAGAAGCAACTCGAAGTGGTTTATTGTTATTTGCTTTGTTCATATCAATTGTGACACATTCACAGTCACTTTATATCAATAAAACCAAGGCAACATTGTGGTCACACTTTCATGCTAACAATAAGGAACATGGAGGAGAACCAAGTTTTTGCCTTGTATCAACTGTTATACATTAACTACAAATGGTTGATGTTTCAACAACTTGTACTCTTTGCTTCATTGGCTTCAAGTTTAATGCTCCTCAAAGCTTTAAACTCTACCAATAGCATTTGTTTCTCGATTCATTCATTTTAACTACATGTCCAAAGTTGAACACTTGAACTTATGAGATGTTGAGTTTTTTTTTTAATGCTAAACTTGGCTAACCTCATTAGTTTGCTATTCACAACTTTTTGTTGTTGATATATAAAGCAAAATGAATGTTTTAGTTAACTAAAATTAGTTTGTACATACCTTTGTATTTGGTAAAAAGAATGATAATTTCCTTAACAATATATGTGAGATGTGTTGGAAAATGAGTTTTGCAAAATGAGTTTTTGCAAATTTTGGACACTATTTAATATATGTATATGTTATATATATTTATATGTCTTGGTAGCTTTGCGTTCTCCTCGACGAGAGCTTCGCAACGAGCTAAAGAGTGTCAAAAATGAAGTTGATATGAATGAGATATCGTGTCTCAAAGTGAGGCACTTGAAACACAAAATTTGGAAAAGTGAGAATATCCCACATCGCCCGAAACAAGAAATGAAACCTTGTTTATATAGGAATCTTGATATGAACCTTCAAATTGATTTGTTGGTTTTACTCCAACACCTACGTCTTGCAGCAGGGGTGCGGATTCTGGCCAAACGGGTTCAAGCTTCCGAACTCATGCGAGCTGCATGCGACCATGGACACGAATGCAGCCCAAACCTCGTGATACTGCGCACCTTTTGCTGCAGATTCGGGCTTGTAGTTTTCAAATTCAGATTCAGATCAATCTATTTTAGGAATAGATTTAAACTTAGTGAATAAGTTTTACGAATAATATTGTGTTAGTAAATTATATGCAAATCGTGTTTTGTTATAACAGATTTGTATATTTTCGAACTTATTTATCTTGGAAAACAAGTTAGGTTTTCAATATAAATACTGACGCCTCTCATTCGGGCCACACACGTATAAACGCAGACTAATTACCACCGACGAATTCCGTGAGTTCTTCGCCGTAAACACACGAGTCTTCACGATTTTTCGAGCAAGTGAGTCAGTCCGATTGCAGCAACAATATTGAACGTTGTACCCTGGGAAACAGACGGCGAATCTGTTTTAAGGGAATCGTGTTAAACACGAGCCTCGTTCACGACCTTTTACTACTTTCTTTTACGTATTATTATAGAGTCTGTCTTCTGCTTCTACCCCATTCTATTTATTTATGTTATTGTAATCTGGTTTTCATAAATAAAGTGTACACCGTTTCTCACAGTCTTAAAACAGATTCGGTTTAACCGAATTTATTGCACTTTGTTAAAAAAATCGGATTAATTATTAACACACTTTTATAACTGTTTCTGTCGAAACCTTGTTGAGTTTCTTTGGATATCAGTTTCTATTAACAGTTTTATACATACAGTTTGGATTGAACATATCTTTAACGTTTTTTTTAAACAGTTTATCTTATCAGTTTATAACGAAACCAAGATTGAGTTTCTAATAAACTAATTTACGTGATCCATCGAAACCAAGATAGAGTTTTGTTGAATCAGATCTGGTACTAGTAGATACCAATTTACAACAGCTTGTTTGATTGCTTCGCTTGTTTTCGTGATGACAAACACCAATACCCTCCCGTGAATACTCCCGTGAACGTGGCGCGCGCCAGCTTACCAACACGGTTGCTAATCATGCCGAGAAACCGAGAAATTCAATGGGCGTAATTTCAAGAGGTGGCAACGAAGATGTTTTTCTATCGACTACTTTGAACCTTGCGCGTTCTTAAAAGAAAACCCACCTAACGTGGAACCTCCCGCGAAGGTCAATCCTCTAATCAACAGTCGCTCAAGCCTTGAAGCATAGAAACATTGATTTTTGTGTTACAATTATGTTCGAATGGTTTGGTTGATTCTTTGTACAACGTGTATCGCAAGACCAAGACCGCCAAAGAATTATGGGAGTCATTGGAACGCAAGTACAAAACCGAGGATGCCGGTACAAAGAAGTTCGTGGTAGCTCGTTTTGGATTACAAGATGGTTGATTCAAAGAATGTGATAAGTCGTTCAAGATCCGCAGTTTCGCTACACGACATTCATGTCGAGGAATGACTTTGAGTGAAACTTTTCAAGTTCTTTGCTATTATTGAAAAGTTACCTCAAGTCGGGTAGAATTCAAGAACCACCAAGTATAAGCGAAAGGAGATGAGTGTTGAAGACTTGGTTGTTCGTCTTCGTATTGAAGAGGACAACAAGTCGGCTCGAAAAACGATATCGCTGATTCTCATAGGCAAATATGGTTGAGCATGTTTCGTCATCTTCAAAGTCCAATGTCAAAGCTAAAGGCAAAGGAAAAGGAAAAGGAAAAGGAAAGAATGACAAAAGGGCAAAGGGAAGTCCGAGTACCTTGCTCCTAAAGTCGCAATTGTGAAACGAAGTTCCAAGGGTGTGTTTCAACCGTGACCACCAGTCACCATGTCGCTAATTGTAAGATGCCCAAGCGGGTGACTCCACGCCAGCTAATATGGTGAATGAAGATGTGGACATGATTGCTATGGTGTCCGATGTCATTGCCATGATCTCTCGGGTTAACTGGTAGGTTCCAACAACGTGGAATGATGGGTGGATACTGGGGCTACCCGTCGTGTGTGCCGATAAGAGTATGTTTCACTCTTTCGTAGCGGTTGATAGTGGAGAGAAGTCGTACATGGGCAACTCGCAATCACGAAATCAAGGTGAAGGAGATGTAATCTTGAAGATGACATCCGAGAAAGAGCTCAAGTTGACTAATGTCTTGTATGTTCCGAGATTTGCAAGAATCTTGTGTCAAGTCAATTTGTTGAACAAGTTTGGTTTTCGCCTTGTTTTGAGTCCGATAAGTTTGTTCTTTCTAAGAATCAAGTGTATGTTGGTAGGGATATGCCCGAATGGTATGTTTAAACTCAATGTAATGATTGTTAAGAATGCTATCAATAAAATGAATTCTTCGCTTACTTGATCGAGTCTTCTAATATGTGGCATGGCCGTCTTGGACATGTAAATTTTAATTCAATGCGATGTTTGATTAAATTTAATTGCATACCTAACTTCCATATTGACTCAAAATATAAATGTGAAACTTGTGTTGAAGCCAAACTTACAAGAGCATCTTTCAAATCGGTTGAACGAAAACCGAACCACTTGATATGATACACATCGACATATGTGATTTGAAATCACTACCCACACAAGGTGGCAATAAGTACTTTATCACGCTTATTGATGATTGTACAAAGTATTGCTATGTTTACTTATCGAAAAGTAAAGATGAAGCTATAGACAAGTTTGTTCTATACAAAAACGAAGTTGAGAATCAACTTAGTAAGAAAATCAAGGTGGTCCGAAGTGATAGAGGAGGTGAGTATGTGTCTCCATTCACGACCTTTGTGCGAAACATGGAATTAGACACGAGTTCACCGCTCCCTATTCACCTCAAGCAGAATCAGTATTGCCGAAAGGAAGAACCGTACCTTGAAAGAAATGGTTAATGCCATGTTGATAAGTTCGGTCTAAGCCGGGACATGTGGGGAAGCCATTCTAACGGCTACTTATCTTTTAAATAAGATACCTCGTAAGGAAAAGAAGAGACCCCATATGAATTATGGATGGGAAGAAAGCCATCATATCAAGATTTACGAGTGTGGGGTGTCTAGCAAAGGTAGCTATATCGACCCCAAGGCCCAAAAGATTGGACCTAAATATGTGGATTGTATATTCATCGGATATGCTAAGAATAGCAGTGCTTATCGCTTCATTGTACATGATTCAAAAAATCCGGATATAGAAAAGGGTACTTTAATGGAATCAAGGAATGCTTCATTCTTTGAAACTATATTTCCTTGTTTAACGAAGGAAACTGGAAGTTCATCTAGAGTAGATGAAGAAGTTTTCCAAGATAAGAGACAACGAGATGATAATGATCTCCAAGATGAGAGACAAGATCAAACTGAGGAAGAAGAGGTTGAACCTAGAAGAAGCAAAAGGGCAAGAACCGAGAAATCGTTTGGACCCGATTTTGTTTCTTTTATGGTTGAAAATGAACCTACTTCATACCGAGAAGCGGTTACTTCCTCAGAAGGGCCTCAATGGAAAGAAGCCATTAAAAGTGAAATAGATTCTATTTTACAAAACCATACTTGGGAGCTCGTGGATTTACCTCCTGGTTGTAAACCACTAGGATATAAATGGATCTTCAAGAAGAAGATGAAAGCCAATGGCACCATTGACAAGTATAAAGCAAGATTAGTAATCAAAGGATTTAGACAACGAGAAGGTCTTGATTACTTTGATACATATTCACCGTTACGCCGAATAACATCGATTAGGATGATACTTGCTATTGCCGCTTTAAGAAATTTGGAAGTTCACCAAATGGATGTGAAACGGCATTTCTAAATGGAGATTTAGAAGAAGAAATCTACATGAATCAACCCGAGGGTTTCATGGCTCTGGACAAGAGAACAAAGTTTGTAGGCTTGTTAAGTCTTTATATGGCTTAAAGCAAGCTCCCAAACAATGGCATCAAAATTTAACCACGCCATGCTAGATAGTGGATTCAAAATTAATGAATGCGACAAGTGTGTTTATGTCAAAGACACAAATAGTGGATATGTAATCTTGTGTTTATATGTTGATGATATGCTTATCGCTGGCGTGAACGACAAGATGATCAAATCTACTAAAGACATGTTGAAATCAAAGTTTGACATGAAGGATATGGGTTTGGCCGATGTGATCCTTGGAATAAAGATCATACGAACTCAAAATGGACTTGTGTTAAGTCAAGCACATTATGTGGACAAAATTTTAATACTCATAATGCGGGGATTCCGCCTAGCTAGAACTCCAATTGACACCAAGAAGCATCTATCTAAAAATAGAGGCTTAGGTGTTGCCCAATTAGAGTATTCAAGAATTATTGGCATGTTAATGTACTTAATGACGGTACCCCACCGACTTAGCATATGTTTGTTAGCGAGCTAAGTAGGTATACTAGTAACCCAAGCTATGCACATTGGGCAACTATGACTAGGGTACTTCACTATTTGAGATACAATCGCGATTATGGATCGCATTATGATCGATATCCATCTCATTATTGAAGGATACAGTGATGCAAATTGGATATCCGACATAAAGGATTCTAGATCGACTAGTGGATATGTGTTTACACTAGGAGGGCAACTATATCTTGGAAGTCTTCCAAGCAAACTGTTATAGCTAAGTCCACGATGGAATCGAATTTATCGCGTTAGATAAATACGGACAAGAGGCGGAATGGCTACGCCAATTCGTAGAGGACATACCAAGGTGGCCTAAACCGTAACGCCATTAGTATACATTGTGATTGTCAATCGGCAATTGGCGAGCTCATAGCATAATGTATAATGGAATGTCCATACATATCCGTCGTCGACATAATTCGATCGACAACTACTCTCAACAGAGTTATCTCGATTGAATATGTGAAGTCAAAGGATAACATCGCGGATCCGCTTACGAAAGGCTTAAGCAGAGTTAGTATGTAAGTCGTCAGAGGAATGGGACTAAAGCCCTTGAAGGAATGAGTTTCTATGAAGGAAAACCTAACCCAGCTTGACCGGAGATCCCAAGATCCGGGTTCAATAGGACAACCTAATCATAGAAATGTGGAGGAAGTCACGTCAATGTGGGGAGTTACTAAATATTGTAACTTTCCTAGTTCATTCCTATAACAAATGTGACTTGTTGAGAGGTTAAACATATGGCTTTAATGATTCGTGATGAAATCATAAAGCATAATGATTCAAGATGAAATCACAAAACATATGTTTTAATGATTCAAGATGAAATCACCTATGTCGAGAGAAGTGGGGTCGCTCAAGGGAAATGTGGGGCGCAATTCCTAAGAGCTCTTACAGAACCGTGCTAGTGTTCATGACCATAACGAACACGACTATGAGGACTTGACATTGTCGTGAGAGTCTTGTGTGAAGTGTAATGTCGCTCACGCAAATGGATAATGAGTTCAAGGACATCGCGTCTACTCGGATCTAGGAGACTAAGTGCATCTCACAAGGGAAGGTTCAAAGGGTTACACCTACCTATCCTATGCAAGACTTAACCGCAGAAATTTCACGAAACTTTTGTGTGTTTTCGACCGATTTCCATTCATGTGGGGATTGTTGGAAAATGAGTTTTGCAAATTTTGGACACTATTTAATATATGTATATGTTATATATATTTATATTTCTTGGTAGCTTTATGCTTCTCCTCGACGAGAGCTTCATAACGAGCTAAAGAGTGTCAAAATGAAGTTGATATGAATGAGATATCGTGTCTCAAAGTGAGGCACTTGAAACACAAAATTTGGAAAAGTGGGAGTATCCCACATCGCCCAAAACAAGAAATGAAACCTTGTTTATATAGGAATCTTGATATGAACCTTCAAATTGATTTGTTGGTTTTACTCCAACACCTACGCTTGCAGGGGTGCGGATTGGCCAAATGGGTTCAAGCTTCAACTCATGCGAGCCCGCGACCATGGACACGAATGCAGCCCAAAACCTCGCATACCGCGTATCTTTTGTCTGCAGATTCAGCTTGTAGTTTTCAAATTACGTGATTCGTATCAATCTATTTTAGGAATAGATTTAAACTTAGTGAATAAGTTTTACGAAATAATACCGTGTTAGTAAATTATATGCAAATCGTGTTTTGTTATAATGATTTGTATATTTTCGAACTTATTTATCTTGGAAAACAAGTTAGGTTTTCAATATAAATATAGACGCCTCTCATTCGGTTTTCACACACGAATAAACGCACTCATTACCACCGACGAATTCCAAGGTTCTTCGCCGTAAACACACGAGTCTTTCTGCGATTTTTCGAGCAAGTGAGTCAGTCCGACTGCGCAACAAGATTGAACGTTGTACCGGGAAGCAGACGGCGAACTGCTTTTAAGGGAATCGTGTTAAACACGAGCCTCGCTCACGACCTTTACCGCTTTCTTTTACGTATTATTATAGAGTGCATCTTCTCGCTTCTACCCCATTCATCATTATTTAATTTATCGTTATTTTGTTTCATTAATTTATTTATGTTATTGTAATCTGGTTTTCATAAATAAAGTGCACACCGCTTCCCACAAGATGAACCAAGTTAGTTGCGGTACAGTATGTCATCTAAAACATTGGATATAAGTTTTGTTAGTTGATCGATTTCTCGTAAAAGAAGAAGAAATTAGCGATGGAAGATTTTTTAGTTTCAAGGACTTGTTTGCAATTTACTCTATTTAGAAAGGGTCCAAATGAAAATACTGGCTCTATAAGAAGAACCGGTACGTGCATTTCTTCTTCTTTCTCACAGTACAATTTCAATCCAACTAACTAACTCTCAGTCTCAATTTGCTAGCTGTACGTAAGCTATGTCGTCTGATCATCCAGTGAACATGCCACTTAACAATCAATTGATCATGCCAGTGAATGTGTTGCCTCGTGAGAATCAAGTGACGATGCCAGTGAATGTGATGCCTCAAGTGACTCCTAATCCAGTAGTGATGCCGGCTCCAGTGATTTGGTTTGAATGCCGCTGGTGCGCGCCATGGGTGACTACGCTTTTATCTTTGTTCATGAAATGATTTGCGTAAGTATCTAATTAATTTTACCTTGTTAACTTAACATTATTTTCATCCATATATAGTAGTCTAATATTATGCTTGCATGCATGGTTTTCATTTTTTCAGCCTCGCCGTCCTAGATCATAGATCGATGACAACAACCAGCTGCTGGGCATGGAGGGCAAAACATTATCTAGTTATTATAAATAAAATGTAGTACGTATGTACGTGTGCTTGTGTAGGGCTTATATATAGCCCGAACTTATGATGTTATTATGAAGTGTGGCGTGTTATTATGAACTTATGAATTATGATGTTATCTCGATTTGTATTGATACATTTTAATCGTACTGTACATTGTCGTCGAAGGTCGTTTATAGACTGCTTTTAATTTTCACAACGAAGGGAATCGTAGAAAAGTCTCCCTTTCACAAGAAATTACTTTACTTTTAACCCTTATATGAAATTACCTTTTTTAATTGTTATTTGCAAACAGAAAATAGAAAAAGAGTACGTGAATTATTGGAATCTGCTGGTTGCTAGAATTGGAATCTGCCATGCAAGGTTGCATGCATCTTTGTTTGTTGTTCAAGATTGAATATATTTATTGTAAAAGTATTTCATTTTATTAACCTTTCAAAATGCAACCAATCATATCATATCAAGAAGCACCAAAACTCAATCTTAATTAAGTATTGTTAAAGTGGCACCGTACAATGTTTGCGTATACAATTCTTCAAAGGAAGTCAATTAATTAAAAGGACACTGCTTGAGATTAGAGGTGAAAACCAAACCGAAATCGAAAAAATAATTCGAAACCAAAACCGTCAACATCGGTTTTCCAAGAACCGTTCGCTCTTTCACAAATCGCGGTTCCTAACCGTTCCATATTTTATCCGCTAAAACCGGCTACAACGGTTATGTCGCAAATTTTAGACAGTAAGCTCTTTTGTAACCGTTTGAGTGTTTTTTTTTGCCCTTTTTTTAACGACTATATTCCTGTTTTTGCCCCATTTAGTCCTCATAACCTCAATACTACGGTTGATTTTGGTTTCATCACAACAAACTAATACTCTAAAAAACACTCAAAAACCACTCACAAACTTGATAAAAAAAATGATCACGATACCTAGAAACCGAGCTTTTCAAAGCACATCATCAAATACCGCCGATGTTGGTTCCACAAATGAACCGACGGTTGTTGGGGTTGTACCAACAAGCCGAAGCCAAGATGTCTGGTGTCATTTCGACATGATTAAGTTCTCGGATGGTTCAATAAAGGCTCGTTGTAAAGCTTGTAACACTATGATGAAATCCGATGGGAACACGTCGTTGAGGAAGCACACGAAAGAACATTGTAAAGCAACAAAAGGCGTTCTGGAATCAGAACAAACTACTATGGGACGAGATGGGAGTATTTTTGTATATGACGAGATGGCGTTTCATCAAGATTTAGCACACTTTGTGATTCAAAATGGTTTGCCGTTCAACCACTTCGACAACCCTCGGTTAACGAAGTCAATTCAATGCGCCTTCAACCACGATATAATCATTTAAGTCGTCAAACTCTTAAATGTGATTGTACTAAATCTTGGGTAAAGGTTAAAAAGGAATCAAAACTTGGTTTTGATGCTTTAAAAAGTAGTGTAAACTTAACAACCGATGTTTGGTCGGCGGGTAATGGTTTGCCCGGTTCGTACATTTGTGTTACCGCACATTGGGTTGATCCCGATACTTGGCAAATGATGAAATGTACTATTGGTTTTGAAAACTTTGAATATCCGTACACGGGTGAAAATTTAAGTATGATGTTGAGATATTTTATGAAAAAGTTTAAAAAAGAAAAAAAGGTTTCTTCAATATCATTTGATAACGCTTCTGATAATACAAATGCGGTTGGAAGGCTAATACTAAAATACCGACCACCTCTTGATGGCATTTTTTTTTTATCATAGTCGATGTGTTGCACACATCGTAAACTTGGTTGTGCAAAGCGGACTAGCGACCGAGCACTTGTATAATTTAAGAGAAGCTTTTAGAAAAATGTTACAAGATATTTTTCAATCGGGAAGCAAAACATATGTGGATTATATGAAATTGTGTCATGAATCGAATTCCATTTTTTATTTCCCAAATTGGGACGTTCCTACAACATGGAATTCGACTTATACCATGTTTATTTGTGGTTTACGCCAAAAATTAACGTTACAACATTTTCATAATGAACTTTGTGTGGAAAACTAGAAGGGAGGATTGAATAGTTTTGCCGATTTTAAATTAGTTTTAAAAACTTTAGATTCGATGTTATGTGAAATTGTATGGATGAATAGAAAGTATAGATCAATAAGTAATGTAAGTAAAGAAAGCAAGTAAAGTAGGGATAGAAATGACACAACCGATTTATAGTGGTTCGCTACAAGGACACATTGCTTGCGCTACTTTACTCCCCGAGTCACCTACTCGAGAGTTGAAGCACTATGTCAACAAACTCCTTCAACTTAGCGGAGAAGCCTTCACAACGTCGCTTACACTTTTTCCGGTACAAAGCTAAATACCGAGTCCTTAACACGGAGGACCAAACCAACACAACAATAACATAACAACTATGTGAAATATGAAATACAAGATCTTGCTACAGAAATCTTGTGGAGGCACAAATCAATCAAGGACCCCTTGCTTGGATGACTTGTAGAATCTCGTGATCTCGCCTTAAAGAAGGACCTATATGAGAATCACAACAAAAGAAAGAAGAACTACTATATAGAGTAAGAGATCCGAGATTAGAAGAGATAAATAGTATATGAGAGAGTTTGTAAGAAGAGGTGGGTTACAATGAAGAAATGACTCACTATTTATAGGCAAAAATCACTCATCATTGCTCGGATCCCACGAATCCCTTACATGAGGGATCCGTCTAGTGTAAACTAGAGGATCCGTGGGGCGCCCCCAAATGGGTTATGGATCATGGATATCCAAATAGATACAATGTCTCTAGAAGATATAATGCATCTAGTCAATGGGTCATGGGTTAGCTCCATGGGTTATGGATATACTCCATAGGTATGGGTCATGGGTTATGGTTTTTACTTATCCTAATAAATTATTACAATAAATGAATTATTACAAAATTTATGATAAATGACTATATAGGTAAATGCTTTATAAAAATAACATGTATCATTATAATTTTGCTTATGATAACTTTATATTTTTATCAATAAAACACAAAAGATCGCTAAATATGAATAAACATTTTTACGATTTATTTGTATTAACACTTTCCTCTAAATCTAGGCTTCGGATATGGTACCATTTTGGTTGAGAATTGGAATACTATTAAAATAATAACCGAATTACTCAAAGTTTTTAAAACCGCAAAACTATGTTATCGGGTGTTTATTATCCCACGAGTCATTTGGTCCTCAACCAACTTTTTATGATGTGTAAAAACTAGGATTATACTGAATACGATTGTCTACTTTTGCGAATATGGTTATACCGATGAAAGAAATATTTAGAAAATATTTTGAATAAAATTCACATGTAAT
Source organism: Chrysanthemum lavandulifolium (assembly GCA_022545495.1). Classification (NCBI taxonomy): domain Eukaryota; kingdom Viridiplantae; phylum Streptophyta; class Magnoliopsida; order Asterales; family Asteraceae; genus Chrysanthemum; species Chrysanthemum lavandulifolium. The sequence goes on from CM040246.1 coordinate 27,720,450, forward strand.
TACTTGTGCGTGACAATGAGCTCATGTTTGAACATTAGCGTTGTGGAATATCTTCGATAAGATTGCTAACGATTTAGATTTTCTTCAAATAGACACTTTTATGTAACAAAAGCACACATGTTTAAATATAATTTCAAACGTTTATTTGATGTTTATTTTAAAAATATGGTACAACAAATGTGGGAGCGAGTTCGGGTTCAACGATTTGGACTTCATATTCAAATGTGGATCCGGATTTGGACTTATTTTCAAATTTAAGACAAGAAAGCGGTAAACGGGCTAGAAGTAAGAATTTATCGAGCAACAAATATGGGAGATATACGGGAACCGATTGGTTAAACACTATCTCACTCGAAGAGTTCAAGAATTTTGATGTTTTGAATTGGTAGAGACAAAGGCAACCTCAATTTCTCGTTCTAGCCGAAATGGCCCGGGATTTACTAAGTGTACAAGCTTCTACCGTTGCTTCGGAATCCGCTTTTTCTACTAGTGGAAGGGTATTATCGGTATGAAGAACAAGACTCACACCTTTATCTTTGGAGATGTGTATTTTCTTGAAGGAATATTTAGATGGGAACGAATGTAAACAACACGTTTCAATACTTGAAGAACCGATGAAATATGAATTTTTTTTACAAGAGGTCGAGCTGGAAGATGTGTAATCAATCTTTCAGAAAAAGAAGTCGCTTTCGATGAAGTTACAAGCGCCGCTAGGGCCACCATCGAAGTTGATAACGAAGATGAAACCGATGATGAATACATAGTTAAAATGTATCAAATTTGTGATTCAAGTACTTTATGTGTGATGTTTATGAGTTTATTGAATAAAAAATGAAGCTTATGAAGTTAATTGTGTAGAAAACGCGAACGAAAAAAAAACCCAGGAATCGAGCGAATTACATGCCCACTGTTAACATTTATGAGACCTTTTTTTAGAACCGGTTCGATCGGCTTTTCCAGGGAACCGGTTTTAAAACCGATCCGGAACCGGTTATACCAGTCCCCTTTTTTTAGATCCCGGATCTGAAAAACCGAACCAGTTCGTTGACTTTGACCAGGAACCAGAACCAGTTTTTGAAAAAATCGGGGTTTGGCTACCTCTACTTGAGATGATCAAATATATTGATGACGTATAGTATGTATAACAGGCCCACTAGGCCCAATACGTACTATACACATACTGAGTCATGGCCCAACAACAATAAAAATAACTACGAACTCTAGACCAACAGTAAGCCCAAAACCAAAATTGGCTATAGTCCGGACTAAAAGACGCACGCAAGATACTCAGCAGTCAGAACCTCCATCCGCTGATGGCATCTTGTGTCCGCATCCGCGATTAACACGGAACCTTTTCCGACATCAATCAAAGGGATGGTTTAAAGGAGACTTTGTAAGAAGGTTTAAAGAAGAAACCAGGGACATACTTGGTCATCGATCATTAAACTCTATAACTTACTACTGGTTCTAAAGTGTTGGTAAAATGTCAAAATTTTAAGATTTAGCTACATTTTTATGTGAAAAGTATATGTTTTAAAAGACAAACAAATTTACCTTTACCCTTTTTTCGAGTCATTATAAATAAACATTGACCTGCAATCAGGGACGGACTCAGGATTTTCAAATGGGTGTTGCACAAAAAAAAATCATAAGTACCAAAAAAAAATAAACGTTATATAAATTATAAAATAAGACAAACTAGTAAATAAAGTACCCTGTCTCTTACTATTGACCTCTTCGACATTTTTAGCCTTGAAAGCGCTTTATTACATTTTCATTAGTAATCTTTGCAAATAATTCTTTTTCTATGTTACAAATTAAAGCATCATTCATATAATTTTCACCCATAATGTTGCGGAGATTCGTCTTTATCAATTTTTTTGCCGAAAAACATCTTTCTACGGTTGCGGTTGCCATGGGTAAGACTAAAGAAAGCTTCAGTAACTTATAAATCAAAGGAAAAGAAATACGCTTCTTTCATGTCACCATCAATGTAGCAAGCTCGAAAATTCCTTTCAACTTCATAAAGTCTGTAACTCTGTATCATGAATCACAGTCTCATAGTAGAAGTCAAGTTCCCGCCTAAGAGAAAACCTATCCGCATCCGTAAAATCATCTTGATAAAACGTAGTTAATATAATTATCTTTGATGCATCAAACATTGTAAATGAATCACATGAACTCAAAGCTGACATATTAATAAGCAAGTCAATGCTTATCTCATCAAATCGATTTTCAAACTCTTGTATTTGGCATATCCAAAACTGTGTTAAATATATCAATCTCGAAATAAGCAAATATTCATACAATTAACCTTTTAGATCGTTTAGATGGTTATAATGCACATTGGTAATCTAGTATAGTACTGTAGTATTCATCAAACTGTACACCAAAAAAAAAAAAAAAAAAAAAAAAAAAAAAAGAAAAACTTAACATGCTACCTTTACAAATAATAATAAAAATACTTTTCAATAACTACCTTTTGATCTTGAATTATCATCTCTATTGAAATGATGATATCCACTGTGGAAGTTGAAACGTGTGGATGGGTAATTGCCTCGAGACTTTTGTTTGGTAAATTATACAGTAATATATAATGGTGTATTATTAGATTAATTAATTTGGGTTTAATGGGCTAATGGAGTAGTGAGCTATTTATTTCCTTACAATTATATTTTAGGCTAAATAAAAGGTGCACGACTAACTAAAGTTAACAAGATAAAAAAACAAAAGTAGCCAAAAAAAATTCGGGTGTTGCACGGATGAAGTAATGACAGTTTTCGAAAAAAAATTGCACATCGTGACCTAAAAATGGGTGTTGCCTGTGCCACACCCGACACCAATGTGAGTCCGTCCATGCCTACAATTTTACTTACACTTTTTAAAGGGATAACAATGTGCGTATCAGAAAAGTATGGCTAGTTATAAATAAGGTAGTACTTATCTGTGTGGTGTGATCTCGAGTTAATGAAGTTAATTATTACGATGTTATCAGAATATATTCATGTCTTCTAAGTTCCAAGTAATTAATGTTTATAGCTTGAAATTCTGTGTGTCTATAGAATAAGACCAATTTAAATATTTCAAACTTGATGTAAAATGCAGGTACGTACAACAATGTGCATAGTTGTGAAATGTATCTTAAATTTACGACCAGAAAACATATGCATACGTACATTGCCCAACCGGGCCTTTTTAAACTTCGTACATACGATCTATATGTTATTTTGATAGCATTTAGTAACATGTTTCTGTTTTAGTATATTTTATGGAAGGTCTATTTTTGTGTTACTAACAACAAAAATTAAGTACCACATGACAATCTGCATAGTAGTACTCAGTCGCGTACAATTAATGGTGGTCTCACCTCTACTATACAAGGCATTATAAATTTGTTACACATTATTATCACTATGCATAGCAGATTCCAATTCTAGCAACCAGCAAAAATTTGACCTGCAGGTCCAATAATTCACGTACTCTTTTTCTATTTTCTGTTTGCAAATGACAATTAAAAAATAATAATTTCATATTAGGGTTAAAAGTAAAAGTAATTTCTTGTGATAGCGAGACTTTTCTACAATTCTCTTCATTGTGAAAATTAAAGAGCAACCTATAAATGATCTTCAACGACAATGTACACTACGATTACAACTGTATCAATAAAATCGAGATAACTAACACTATGACATATATAATCTATTGCTAAACAATACTAACATATATAATCCTCATACACTACGCTCCCGCCTCGCTCAGTCAACAACGGTTTAATTATGACACTATATGAGCATTTAGCGGTGCGTAACATCGACTTGACACCGCACGTTGTGCTCGACCCCTCTCAATTTATGGAGGTTGATGAAGAAAAAGCTCCCAACGAGCGCATAAATAGTAGGTTGGTTATTTGAACTTGTTTAGTTTGGTATGTTGAAGAACTTCTTATTTTGGACGTTTGGTGTGTCGCTGAAAACACCAAAGGATATTGATGATTTCACTAAGGGTTGTGAAGATGGTACCTTTCCGGTTTCGTGAAAGAGCCGAACCGGTTCTTGGAAAAACCAGTGTTGACCGGTTTTGGTTTCGGATTTTTTTTTTCCAGTTTCGGTTTCGGTTTTTCTGCCACCTCTAATCTCAAGCAGTGTCCTTTTAATAAATTGACTTCCTTTGATGAATTGTATACGCAAACATTGTACGGTGCCACTTTAACAATACTTAATTAAGATTGAGTTTTGGTGCTTCTTGATATGATATGGTTGGTTGCATTTTGAAAGGTTAATAAAATGAAATACTTTTACAATAAATATATTCAATCTTGAACAACAAACAAAGATGCATGCAACCTTGCATGGCAGATTCCAATTCTAGCAACCAGCAGATTCCAATAATTCACGTACTCTTTTTCTATTTTCTGTTTGCAAATAACAATTAAAAAAAAAGGTAATTTCATATAAGGGTTAAAAGTAAAAGTAATTTCTTGTGAAAGGGAGACTTTTTCTACGATTCCCTTCGTTGTGAACATTAAAAAGCAGTCTATAAACGATCTTCGACGACAATGTACAGTACGATTAAAAATGTATCAATACAAATCGAGATAACATCATAATTCATAAGTTCATAATAACACGCCACACTTCATAATAACATCATAAGTTCGGGCTATATATAAGCCCTACACAAGCACACGTACATACGTACTACATTTTATTTATAACTAGATAATGTTTTGCCCTCCATGCCCAGCAGCTGGTTGTTGTCATCAAGTTAGTCAAGTCTAGCTATACATCAACTTGGCAGTTATACCCCGGGAAATACAAGATGAATCAGTTTTAAGGAAATCGTGTTAAACAGGAGCCTCGTGCCATAACCTTTACTGTTTTTGTTTGATTTTCGTTGAATAGTGTCTGTCTCCTACTTCTACACCTTTCTGTTTGTATTTAATTTTCTGTTATTATTTAGTTTATGTTATTTATTATTTGTAATCTGATTTTATAAATAAAACTATACTTGTTTTCTACAGTCTTAAAACAGAATCGGTTTAACAGAATTGAAAACACTTTTCGTATAATCGATTAATTATTAATTAACAGATTTCATATACAAACTGTTTTTCTGTCGAAACCAGGATTGAGTTTCTTTGAAAAACAAGTTTTCTAAATAGGATTTTAATTTACAAATTAGGTGTACATGACTAAAAAGAATTTTAAAGTAGTATTTTCTTATCAGTTTGTATTGAAATCAAGATTGAGTTTCTATTGAACTGATCTATTTAATTTAGTCTATCATTCGGTTTATTTATATCTAAATTCATTGAAACCAAGAGAGAGTTTCTTTGAAGCAGTTTCGGTACAGGCTTTTAAGAAATCACGTTAGAATTCTTAGATACCGATTTTATAACAGTTGATTTAACTGTTTGTGTTTGTGATCTTTCAGGATGACAAACGACTCAATTGTGACTCCTCCTGTGACTAATACTATGAATGTATCTGGTGTGCCAGTTACTAACATAGTTGCTAATCATGCTGAGAGACCAGAGAAATTGAATAGGCAAAATTTTAAGAGGTGGCAACATAAGATGTTATTCTCTGAAGAACTTCTTATTTTGGACGTTTGGTGTGTCGCTGAAAACACCAAAGGATATTGATGATTTCACTAAGGGTTGTGAAGACGGTACCTTTTCGTTGTGGGCTGAATTGGAAAGTGATGTCCGTACTAAGGTTATGGATGCTGTTGGTGATTTGTGGGAGTCTTTTGAGGCTGAACGGAATGCTAATTCTACGAACCTTAAACCTACTCATGAATCTCCTATTGTTCAAGCCGTGGACATCAATGCTAATGCTACATCCTATGTTGGAGCTGCGGGTTTGAGGGATGATGAACATCCTAAAATTGATACTAGTTTTCGTCATGTTAGGTCACTAAGTTTACAACACAAGCATCAAGATAAGAGATAGAGAAGAGATCGGATGAACAAATCACACTCACACACACGATATGACTATGAGAAGAGTTAGGCGTAGGAATGAGAGAATGAATTGAACAACCAACCCTCAAGTGAGGGTATTACATGAGTATTTATAGGAGAGGGAGCTAGGGCAACACTCCTAGTCCGTTCCTTTCCTTATTAGGCTTGGGCCTAGGCTTATGGGCCTTCTATATAAGCCTAAGCTTAATAACAAACATAAAGGCTTAATTAAGCTAACTATTACACATTAATTACTAACACTTGGAATATGGTTTAGGAGTGATTCCAACAATCTCCCCCTAAGTGTTAGTGATTGATGATAAAAACGGTGAAGGTACTGATGTAATAGTAGTTTTGACGTCTTCTGACATTCTTCTTTCTTGTGAGAAGAATTTCCTTGATTTGAACAATCTCCCCAGTGTAGAGAAATTGTTTCCTTTGAAGAGTTATGCTTTAACGTCATCATTTTCTTTGTTCTTTGATCTTTGTTCTTTGTGATGGTAGTGATAGTATGTTGTTGTTGTCTGCATCAGGTCTGCTTCGTTGCTCCAGTGTCTCCACGTCTTTCATCAACATGCTCACACACTCTTTAACGTTGAATTACAGTACTGATGAAGTTCTCTAAGTCTTTAACTTTGTAGATTCTTTAACTTGACGAAGAATCATTCTGACTTTTGTGTTGCCTTTTGAGAGAACTTCCATTAGTGATGATGTTGGTATGAGCATGTGAAGAGTCTGCACGATCATTCCGCTCCAGAGCTTCCATAAGAAGAAAACATAAAACAACGGTTAGTAATAATCGGATTCCGGCACTTACACGTTTGAACTTCGAGAGTGTTAACAACATATTATGAAAACACAACTCTAATTCTCACAAAGGCCGTTCCTGAACTGGAGTCCCACAAGTGAGATAACGCGATGTACCGAAGTACACCTACGGTTCGGATGAGTCATTGAGGTACACGAAGCATCACCTCACGAATGTGACCGTTTGAGACACACTAAGCGTAATCCACGGGAGTTACCAAGAGACCGCTTTGTCGGTGTTTTATGTTGACCACGTGATAACGCTACACGCGTCGTTCGGGGTCAAGGAAACTTCCTTTTCTTGAGCAAGTTTTATAACACCCTAGGCGAGGAACCTAATCGTTGTAGTGTAGTAATTAGGGTAAGCCACGGGTATTGATATCGTTCTCAGGGAATAGTGTCGTTAGGTGAAGTGTATATCGATTTAAGTCTAAAGGTGAGGATGATTATTTTGTATTTTTATATTTTTATGGAATGGAAAGGTACGAATCTCGGGGTTTGGAGGTGAGGTGGAATTAGTTGCTAGCCAACTATTCCAAAAGATACTAACTAACTAAGGGATCTACCAAGATGCGTGAAGCGTATCTACTTATGATGTATTACTCCTTGCTAGCTATCCAATTCTACCTCTTGAATTGTCACGTCCTATTGATGGTTGAATTGTCACGTCCTTATTCCTAGTTGCGTTGTGTGTCTAAGGTTGTAGGGTATGCGTTTCTCCCTAACTCTTTGAATTCAACTTTAAGTGTAGTAAACAAAATCCACTAAATCATTCATAAACTAACTTTAAGGTTATCTTTGGTTTAGTAAACGAAATCCACCAAGTCATTCATAAACTATCAAAGATTTATCAAGTATTAAACACAACGATAGCCTACTCGCACTCATAAGCTAATTACAATTAAGATAAGAAACAACCAATCAAACAAGAGACAGTAGGATGCAAGAATTATAAACTAAACCAATTAGATTCATTGAAGTTGTCACACCCTAATGATGAAGATAGACACAAGCATCACTAAGAAATCAATAAGATCTAATTAATTATATACAAGTTTCACACAATCATAAGCAAACACAAGGTGAATTAGCCAAGCATAATTAATGAAGAGCAAGCAACAATTGTGATAATTGAAGACATACCATAGAATTGGATAAATAAACAAACCATTACAAGATGTTTATGGAGTGGTTGAAACCCTTTAAGTTCTTTGGAAAAACACCCACCTAAACCACGGAATCGGACTTAGGGTTTAGGGCTTACAAAAGTGAAGTTATAATGTTATATTTATAGGCGATTTTACGTCGGCAAAAGCGACGGCGTCACACTTATAGAGTGACGGCGTCAACCATTTTTAGCAAATTGTAGATTTTCTCGTTCGGTCGCGTGGGCTTTTGAATCACCTAAATCCGAGTTCGTATGCAAAAGTTATGGCCAAAACAATATCAACTACTTGGCATGTTGTGACTTGATCGACTTGACGGCGTCACCTTATGCCCGTGACGCCATCCCTTCAATCTTTTAAAACCTGAAGCCGTCACTTGTAAATAAGCAATTTAGCTCTTGAGTCATCAAAAGTGCTCCGACGGCGTCGCGATTAAGCGATGGCGCGTCACCTTCGGCCCAATGACATGAGTGTCTCGATTCTTGACTTTGGCCATTTTCTTCGTATATTCGCGCCTTTTCGTCCAAATAAGTGCCATTCCAGCATTTTGCCTTCAAGAGACCTAAAAGTGAAAAGGAACGATATTAAGCAATAACGGATACAAAAGTGATCAAATAAGGGCTTAAACGACCCTCAAAAGGTACCTTTAAAACCTTATCAAATATCCCTACACTTGGTATTTGCTTGTCCTCAAGCAAATGTGCTTTTAGCCAATTAATTTATAAGTTAGGGTCATGAAGCATTGATTTAAAATGGTCCACAACACATATAAGCCCATAAAGTCATAACAAGCACGGAAATTACATACTAGCACCTCACATGGGGTGTTTGGATACTCACATCTCTCTCGGGTGTATATATGAAATATAACAAATAGGAAATGGAAGATAAACACTCATTAACCAGGTCCTAGTACATAGATTACCATAGGCTTGAGAATAGATCAAATCTCCATCGCTTTGGCGTAAGCACCTAGGAAAGACTATCAAAGAGGTCTTTTAAAGGGTTGTAATGTTAGGCTTACTGGTAGGGAAATAAAGGGTTTGGTGGGATAGGCTTTTAGTGGTGGCAAGTCAAAATCTCGTTACAAGCATACGAAGAATGGCGTTGCTAAGCCAAGACTCGACACTCTAAAACTCTAGGTAACGAAATATACAAACATAAATTTAAAAGTAAGATGTAGGATGGTAGCCCTTTTTTTTTTTTTTTTTTTTTTTTTTTTACTCTATATTTTTTCTTTTCTCTTTTTCTATTTTTTTTTTTCGATTTTTTTTTTTCCATACACTTTTACTCTACCATCCTCTACGGTAACATCAAAATGATAGGGATTTATAGGCACATCCCTACACTTGAGTTTTTATTACTCTAACACTAATTTGACCTGAATTGAAAAGATCAAAAGACTTGGGGTACATTATTATGCAAACAAAGGGAATTTGAATTTAACGTTCCCTTCTCGTCATTTCACAAACTTTAACTTTTCCCATGAATCCCAATCGTCCCAAAACTGTATACAAGGGATATGTCTCGACTTAGCAACTCATGCAAGCAACCAGATAATTGAACTAAGGGTTTTGGGTGATAACAATAATGCACTAAAAGTGAGTGCATAAGGGGTAGGCTAAAGGCGATTTGGGTGTATATTTGGGGTGGGGTGTAAACAATGCTCTTCATTGATATTCGGAAAACCGAAACATCACGAGAACCGCGAAAAGGATAGGCTCGAGGGTTAACTAGGGTATCGTGTACTAAAGATGAGTACAACGCAAAGGGTGTGGGGGAATTACTCAACCGATGTGGAAGAAGTAATTTTATTACAGGTATCAAACAAGGGTTATCCTAATGCTTCTTATCATTTAGTTATTCCTAACTACACAAGTGTAGTCTCACTTGCGATCTCGGAATGCATCACAAAACAAGTTCTAGAATCTAATATACTACCGGTTCACACTCTAAGCATTGAAGATGAATGCTTTTAATTCCTACTAATCTAAGGGCGATCCTCACATTTTTGGTGGAATTTAAGTGGTAAAGGGTTTTGTGCTAGTCATATAACTTCCTATCCGTGAGACGCTTTTGTTAAGACTAATGGCCCACTCCTATATGTCATGAAAAATTTTAAATTTGGTGCCAAAATTACCCTAACCGACATTTTCTCATGGTTTATTACATAATCACAATTGGACAAAGCAAATAATCAAGGATAAGCATAGTTTCAAAGTTCCGTTTTATTTTCCTCCTACACTTAAACCGAACATTGTCCCCAATGTTCCCCGAAAGTATCAAAGTTATGATAATGGAAGGTAAAAAACGAAAGAAACTAATACTCCCCTGATTAGCTCGGTAGGATCCGTGTAAAGTGGTGGTTAAATCCTTTCCAAGAAGAATTATTGCGTGAAAAGCTCCTTCCAATCTTATGCATCTTCTTCTTGATAAAAAAAACCTGCACACTTGAAGAAAACAAACAACCCAACGCATCAAACCGAACAAAGAAAAATACAACAAGATGTAATTCCAGACTTAAATAAGATATAATGCTTGTGGAATGGATGTTTGCAGATTTTCTAGAAAATTAAGACTTGGAAAATTCCAAAAAATTTATAAGTAGCACAGAAAACGAGAAAAAGTAATCGATTGTTTACGCTCCTTCGACGCCGTCAGTTATCCCGACAAAAAGCTCACGATTTTCTAAAAAAATTCGGAAAATTTACATCTTTAGAATCTGGAAAATTTACGCAAAACATCCATTATGACTCGATACAAGCATTTGACTCGAACAAACAAACATATATATCTTTTATTTAATTGTTATTCTCATGTTTACGTTTCTTTTGAAAACGTGTGTAATCCTCCTACACTTATCCCTTATGTAAAATACCTTTATATGCAATTAAGACGAGGTTAAAAACAAAATAAAGCATTTTACAAATTCAAACATGAGAATAAACAATCAATAAAAGATATCGACACAAATAAAAATAAAACAAATACACATGGGTTGCCTCCCAAGAAGCGCTTGTTTTTGTTCGAGTCACGAGCCCGACTCTACCCTTATTTAACAGATAAAGGGAAGTTTTCCCTACACTTAAGTTTAAGTGCGGGTGATAGTAGCGATACACACCCTTAGGGTGGAAATATGCCACGTGAGGTGAAGGGGTGTGTGAATGGCTTCCTTCATCCTAAAACTACCGGACTAAATTGGTTGATGGGTGGGTCGGTTCCTCGTTTATTTAAGGATGGAAGTAAAGATTGAGGTTCGGTTCATCAACACTATGAAATTCCCTAGAACCGAGAGTAAGACGAGACTACAAGTATTCAAACCTATATTCTCCAATTGCGTTTGGTTTAAATGTTCTACCTCCATTGGGATTCCTAAAGTCTCTTCTACTACTTCCGGGTTAGTCACGTGTGGTGTGTATGCCTTAAATGATGGTGGAACTTGTGGGATACCTTGTGGGTCTAGACTTTTCACCTTATCCTCAATCACATCTACATCATCTATATGCTCATCATGTGCTATTTCCTTAGGTCGTGATGAAACCAAACTTAGTAATTGATCCAACTTATGGTTTAAAGCTTGGTTGCTTTCCATAATATTTTCACAAATTTGGTCAGTTCTCCTAAGGGCCTTACTAACAATAGTTTCTAAACATGGAGGTTGTTCACGAAAGTCTATCCTAGGTAAAGGCTCATACGAAGCATAGGTTTCACTAGATGAGGTGTTTTGTGGGCTTGATGGAATGGTGAAACCCTCAAAAGGTTTATGGACTTGGTTACTTTCTTCCAACCATCTTGAATAATCCGCTTTAGTAATATCATAATTTCTTATGAAAAACCTAATCGCGAATATAGTGGATTCGCGTTCTCCATAATGGTGAACGGAAGAGTCAATGGACAAGTTTTACGAACAAAGGCACAAAGAAGGGGATAGACTACAAGGAAGCTAATAAAAGAAAAAAAATCTCACTTGATAGGAATCTTGTGAGTAGACCTAAACGAGATAGAAATCAAGCCTAAACAATAACTATTCCCGCAGCCGCGCCAAAACTTGATAACGCTACACGCGTCGTTCGGGGTCAAGGAAACTTCCTTTTCTTGAGCAAGTTTTATAACACCCTAGGCGATGAACCTAATCGTTGTAGTGTAGTAATTAGGGTAAGCCACGGGTATTGATATCGTTCTCTGGGGAATAGTGTCGTTAGGGTGAAGTGTATATCGATTTAAGTCTAAAGGTGAGGATGATTATTTTGTATTTTTATATTTTTATGGAATGGGAAGGTACGAATCTCGGGGTTTGGAGGTGAGGGTGGAATTAGTTGCTAGCCAACTATTCCAAAAGATACTAACTAACTAAGGGATCTACCAGTAACGTGAAGCGTATCTACTTATGATGTATTACTCCTTGCTAGCTATCCAATTCTACCTCTTGAATTGTCACGTCCTATTGATGGTTGAATTGTCACGTCCTTATTCCTAGTTGCGTTGTGTGTCTAAGGTTGTAGGGTATGCGTTTCTCCCAACTCTTTGAATTCACCTTTAAGTGTAGTAAACAAAATCCACTAAATCATTCATAAACTAACTTTAAGGTTATCTTTGGTTTAGTAAACGAAATCCACCAAGTCATTCATAAACTATCAAAGATTTATCAAGTATTAAACACAACGATAGCCTACTCGCACTCATAAGCTAATTACAATTAAGATAAGAAACAACCAATCAAACAAGAGACAGTAGGATGCAAGAATTATAAACTAAACCAATTAGATTCATTGAAGTTGTCACACCCTAATGATGAAGATAGACACAAGCATCACTAAGAAATCAATAAGATCTAATTAATTATATACAAGTTTCACACAATCATAAGCAAACACAAGGTGAATTAGCCAAGCATAATTAATGAAGAGCAAGCAACACTTGTGATAATTGAAGACATACCATAGAATTGGATAAACAAACAAACCATTACAAGATGTTTATGGAGTGGTTGAAACCCTTTAAGTTCTTGGAAAAACACCCACCTAAACCACGGAATCGGACTTAGGGTTTAGGGCTTACAAAAGTGAAGTTATAATGTTATATTTATAGGCGATTTTACGTCGGAAAAGAGCGACGACGTCACACTTATAGAATGACGGCGTCACAACCATTTTTCAAAGAAATTTTAGATTTTCTCGTTCGGTCGCGTGGGCTTTTGAATCACCTAAATCCGAGTTCGTATGCAAAAGTTATGGCCAAAACAATATCAACTACTTGGCAGCATGTTGTGACTTGATCGACTTGTGACGGCGTCACCTTATGCCCGTGACGCCATCCCTTCAATCTTTTAAAACACAAAGCCGTCACTTGTAAATAAGCAATTTAGCTCTTGAGCCGTCACAAAAGTGCTCCGACGGCGTCATGATTAAGCGATGGCGCCGTCACCTTCGATTCAATGACTGAGTGTCTCGATTCTTGACTTTGGCCATTTTCTTCGTATATTCGCGCCTTTTCGTCCAAATAAGTGCCATTCCAGCATTTTGCCTTCAAGAGACCTAAAAAGTGAAAAGGAACGATATTAAGCAATAACGGATACAAAAGTGATCAAATAAAGGCTTAAACGACCCCTCAAAAAGGTACCTTTTAAAACCTTATCACCCTGGCAGGAGTTTCCATTCAATCACTGAGGATCACATGTGTGAACCTCTCATAAATGTTCTCGACAGATTGCTAGGATCTGTGTAGGACTCGATAACGTACCACTGTTGTTCTTATTGTTGAACAACACATGATGAAATGTCAAGTGTACCTATGAGATCTTTGATGAATCTCGTGGCTCTAGACTCAAAGGTGCGTTTTGGTTTTCCTGAGCGGAGACTAGGGAGAGGGTCTCCTTCTTCAATACCAGCAATCTCTAAGAGAAAGCCGATAGTTTACGTAGGGTTCCATGTGAGAATGAAACAAGCTTCAGTTGTGAGAAACTTGAGTGGCTAAGAAGGTTTGGTGCATGCGTCACTTGGGTCCATGACGACTTTTAATCTTCAATCTTGGCGTCATCAAGTGACAACCAAGAGCATATGAATTGAACCCGGTGTATGCGCCTAAGTTGAATAACTGGAGGCTATTTCTTTTCACCCTTTTCTTTGCATGTCTTTTTAATTCTTCAACTCCTTCTTTCTCCGATTCTCATTTTCTCCTTTTTATAATCATACCTAAGGACTTCTATTTCTAACTATTGGTAGTGTCCTTGGGTAGATCCCTCCGGCTCTGGCGGATCATAGGACGGTTATTCCTAACCTTAATCACCTTATAACTCCTTTGCCATAAAACCATATTCATGAAAATCTCTCGAAGTGTTTGTGAATGAAAAACATGTTTGAACACTTCAAGAGTTGTATATTTTCAGAAATACTCCCCCTCCACATGTGCTTAAGAGTTTTGATAGAAATCTGCACAGTGAGGAAAGAGCGCACACTTTTGAATTGATCAACTCAAGATAGACAATCCCCAGCGAGACACGGTTACGTTGAATAGTTAAAGAGTTACATTGTCAGCTTTTAGGTGACAACTAGCTCTAATAACTACCTTGAAGGTGTGGACAACCTCGAAATGTTGTCAAACCCGTCAAAGTTCATGTCTACCAAGAGTTTCTCGAATGGTACATTCTACTCGGACAAGTCCTTTGCGAGACACGTTTACATCACTAGAGAACTAGCTTGAAATTATTACCCGTCTCGGACAAGTCTTTTCGAGTTACTAACAGTTTGAGATCTCGTCAATTCGTTGGTTAAGTCTATAGCACAAAGATTCATTTGCAATTATACAACATATTTCTTATCACATAATTTTCTCCCCCTAAAAAATGGCATATAAATATGTTATTTTTGAAGAAATGTTGAGAATAAATATGAAAATTTTGAGTTTTGTGGGAAGGTAACTTCAAAGAACAATTTATGATCAAAGTTTTAAAGTCAAATACTCCCCCTCAACAAGTGATATAAACGGTTGAGGTTTTGAAAATCATAAGGGGAAGTACTTGTTCTTTTGAGCAAAACCTTTGAAAAATGAAAGGTTTGATAAGTTTTACTCAAAATTAAGAAGCTTTCGCTCCTTTTATAAGGATTGTGGCACTGAAGCGTACCACAGGGTCCTTTCTTGACAAGTACGGGTTGTACACTGTTATGTGTGCACAAGCCATAGTCATAATTAAATCACACATCCAAAATAATATGAAATTGAAACAGTTTAAGGGGTACCAGGTAGTCCATAAATCTTTCCAGGAATGCGAACAAGGCATTGATAGCCGGTGAGAGTAATCCTGGGATGACCACCTACAAAGCTCTCCAGTGTTCTAAACTGGTCCCTTCTGTACAACCTTTCATCAATCATGGTGATGATCCTCTTCACATCCCGTCTTTCCTGAGAATTCCATCGCTTTGGAGACCCAATGCCTTCATATATCCCCTTTAACATATAAGCCAAGCCATCCCTAACATTCTTCAATGTGTGATCCCCAAAATTGTGAAGATCTCTACACGCCATCAAGCAGTTTCGTTGTAGTTCACTACGGTAAACTACGCCGAATGGTTTGCTGACGAGGGTGTATTGTGGAAGCTGGTTGATGTCAGGCCGTTCTAGCTGAGGTCTGGTGAAGTTGACACGGGTCTGATAAGATTCAACATCAATTTGTAAATCTTCTACACGTTCCTGGATCACTATGCTTCTGATGAAGATAAGCAAGGACTTGATGTATTCACGTTGAATTTCAGTCGAGAATTGTCTCATTCGTCCCTGTACTTTGGCAAGATATAGATCTTCAATGTCGTTGAGAGACAAGTTCTGAAAGTCTGCTTCACATAATTCATAGTCCCTTTCGTCTTGTCTTTCGACCACAATAGTCTTAAGAAAGGTGTAATCCCATTTAGACGAAAGAGTGACATGCTTAACAGCAATGATCCCTTTAGTGCTATACACTTCATGTTGTGACTTTCGAACCTGGCAGCTTTTGTAGTAGATTCGTCGGCGTTCCAGCCAATGGTGAATCCCATACATTGCATCACGGTCATATGGTTCCACGCTGTTAGAGAACATATGGGTATCCTTTTCCTCGATGGCTATACAGTTGGAATATATGGCTGTCGGGAACGGAAGTGTAAGTGATGTAGCGTATTTCCTTGAACCATCACTGCCGTGTAGAAGAAATTCCAAGTCATTGTTGAAAAAGTAGTGAAATGGAATCTTAGGTTGATCTGGTTGGCCAATCGTTGGTAGAGGTTTAGACCAATCGGTGTAGTATGGAGCGTTGTCTCTTCTGGAGAAGTCGATGTTTGCTTCAGGGTTGAGCCAATCAATGTTGTTAGACATGGCTCGTGCTATATTTTCGAGATGGTACTCAACTTCAATAGCACTTTCCGAGCCGTCTTTGAGTAGTTGAAAGGCTTCATTCTTGATTCGTCTCAACTCTGATTTCGTCATCTTCTTTACCCGAAACTTGTCTTGAAGTATTTTAGCATGCTCCAAAGTTCGACCTTCTATCGCGTCTTGACCTTCAGATGGGTAGGGAGTGGAATCAACAAGTTTAAAGAACCAGTCATATTCAGTGTCATCCTTGTCTAGCCATGATACTACGTCAGTCTTTGGCGTCTTCTTCTTCTTTTTCTTTGGCCTATAGGAGGATTCTGGTTTCTTAGCTGTGTCGGGAGAGGTGGGTTGTTGTTGCGGGTCAGGGACTTCCTCATCGTCACCACCAGTATACTCGAAGTGATCACCGGTTTTCTCAGTCTGGGGTGGTAACTCAGAGTCCTGAGGTTTGTCAGCGGAAGAGCAAGGAGGAGGTCGTTGTTGAGCTAGAGTCCTTAGGGGTGGAGGTTGCATGGAGGATGATTCACCAGTTTTCTTCTAGCGTTTAAGCTCGTCATTCTTATCTTTATCCTTATCTTCATCGTCTCTTGGACGTTTAGGCCTTTGAGCTTCTTCTCTGCATGCTGATTTAAGTTGGTATTCCAGCAATGCTTCAAACAATTTACCTTCGGAGGAAGTAAATGTTGCAGATCTTTTAGACATTTGAGCTACCGACCGAAACCAATTCAAATCCGAGAATATTATGGGATCAAGCGGGTTGATGTTGGCGGTCATAGGTGTTGATCTCATAGTTTGCTTGGCCAAATGCAATAGATTCGGATAGAGTTGTCTGGTAAAAATCTCCCTTGTAACTGACATCTTTTCTATCTCGTCATGAAGATAAGTGATCTGGTCAGCGAGAAAATTCAACTTCTTGTAGGTCACGTCTTTCTTCCTGACCTGCTTGACAGCTTTAACAATTCTTGTCTTAGCCCGAGATATCCAAGAGTCATTTGTCTTCTTCACAGATTTGGATGTGGATCTGGTTGTTTTTCTGGATGGTGGTGGTGAAGAGTGAGAAGACGAGTCTGATGACGAGGAGACATGAGGCGACTCGGGGTCCTTAGGTGGCTCAGAAGTTTCCTTCTTAAAACGTGCGGGACTATCTAGAAGAAAATGATCATAAGCGGTTTCTTCATTTACAAACTTAGCCGTTTCATCAGCCTTTGTATCATCAGCAGGAGTTTTCTCAGTCTTATCCATTTCTGGTTCCTCAATATCAAAGTTGATCGAATCCTCAATCTGCCTTTGTTGTTGTTCGTGGGTGATGGTAGTACCAGTTCCCTTATCAGGTTGATTAACCGCATCAGGAACTGGTGTAGCTTGAGTACCACCACTTGAACCTCCAGGGCCACGAGTTTGATCTTTTACGAATTCTTCGGCAAAGTATTTTTGTCTGAGTTCCTTCAACTTCTTTTGATATTCTTCTTCTTCGTTAACTGGTTCTTCTTCTGAACTCTCCTTATCATGTTCAAGCACAGGATTTTTCCCTTTTCCTTTATCTGCTGGTGGACTGGGAGGTTTAGCTACTGTTGGAGTGATATCAGTTGCAGTTTCAGAGTAGGTAACCTCATCGTCTGATTCGGTTTCTCAGAGCTTTCATCCACTAGCTTTCTTGGCTGTTCAGGCTTGGGAATGGGAATGGGAACAACTTCCTTAGAGGGAACTGTCCTTTTGAGTGGAGGTTTCCTTTTAGGGAACTTTCGTTGACTCTCAGTGCTTGCAACACTTCCTGCGCTGCCTCTTCTGGTTTTCCTGGTAGGTGTACCAGAAGACTTTTCATCGAGAAAACCAACTTTTCTTTCTTCAACTGCTACCAAATACCTTTTGAATGAATAAAGTTGTTTGATTGCATCAGAGAGAAGGTGATCCGGTAACACAGCACCTTGTTTCTTTGTTGTTGATTCCTTAAATCTGACTGTTAGAGTAGGTTCATACAACATGTCGTGATTGTTGGGGTCATTGATTCTCTTGGGGATATCAGGGTTATACCCAAGTGCTTTTTGGATCAACAGTTTTGTATATATGATATAAGGGATCTTTGAGCCAAGCTTTTTGAAGAATGTCATCATGTCGTTCCATATCAGAGCTTCAACTTCGATGTGCTTCATGTTGACCAAAGCCCAAAAGATTTGCAGTTCCATGATCTTGGGATGCTCATAGCCACTGTCACGACCATAAACAGATTTGGTGATGATGTAGAGAGTTCTCCATGGCTGATGAATATTCTTAAGATCTACGTGTGAATGCTTTGTGATTATTCCTGAAGCTTCGTCATAACCAATATTGATCATGAATTGCAGAACAGTCTCTTCAGTTGGTGTGGCATTGAGTTCGGTTGGCTCGATGACAGGAATGAGGAGAACAGCCCTTAAGTCTGCAGGTGTGATGGTGAATTGTTTGTCATTGAGAGTCACAGTCACAGTGTTTTGTCCTTTGATCTTTTGCATTGTATTCCAGCACTGGTGAATTTAGATCTCCGACAACATGGCGAAATTGGTGAGCATGTTCGATAGGGATGATTCTTGAATATCCACAACAATTAAACAAGAAGATTACGAGCAAGTGAGAGTATCAAAATCAACACGAAGGTTGTTCTTTCCAATCTTCATCGGATAGCCATTAGGAAGATATCGACAACGGTGAGAACATTTGGTGCATCCACATTACGCATTTGGCGTCCATGTCATGATCGAAGATATTTAGCCAAAAGAACCAACATATCGAAGACATTATGTTAGTCAACGGATGGTTTTATTGTCTAATTATTGAATGTGATATGTCGATGATTGTTACGAGTCCAATGTCACTTGTTTGTCCAATAGTCCAATGACGTCGTGATAAGTTTCGTGAGTTGATTAACTTTAAGTTTTAAAGTCCATGTTTTCACTTATTTTTCACAACATATTAAACGTTTAAGCTTATTAGTGACATTATTGGTTTCGTGGCGTTATGATTTATTTATTTACAAGTTTGCACGCGTAACAATTCATAATGAAGGATAGATTAGGCTTAGGCATAGAAATGGCAAGCTTATGCGTAAACAGGAGTAGTATACGCGTAAACGCAAGCTTATGCGTAGGTTCTTGACTTACGCGTAAGAAATATTACGCGTAGGAAAAGGGGACCTTATGCGTAGAGCTTACGCATAAGCGTATATGGAACCTTACGCGTAAGGCTTACTCGTAAGAGTCAACCTTATGCGTAGAGGTCATTGTTTACGCGTATCCTTCACAGGATACGCGTAGTCCCTTATGTAGAACCTTACGTGTAAACGCTACGCGTAAGATTTCTCTTACGCATAACATGCTACGCGTAGGGTGATCCTTATGCGTAGATGGCAAATACCCTTGATTCTGAATTTTTCACGCGTAATAAACCTGAAATAACTTCATCATAGCACCAATATTAGCACATACATTCATTTTCTAACAGTTTTAATCATGAACACTCAATCAAACAGTTATGCGTAGAACATATGTTACGCGTAAACCTAAACCCTAAAGCTTAAGAATTACGAGTAAGAGATTTAGCCATGGGATTAACACCAAGCTGATTCTGGGAAGTCTTGTATGCCTATTAAGTTGTTTTATCCAAGTTTTAACATCAAACTCAGCATGAATCAAAAATACCCAATTCGTATGAACTAAAACCCTAAATTTCAATTCTTTCACATTTGATGATTCTGGGCAAGTTCTAAGCATGGATATCATCAATTCATCATATAAACAACATCTTATAAGAAACTAATTAACCAGAAACACTCACACAAGAAAATACCCTATTCCACGCATAAACCCTAGTTTTCAAAATCAATCAATTCGTGTATCTGGGTGATGTTAAATGATAAAAATGGTTTCAGTGATGTTATTGAAACGTTTTGACACAATAATTTTCACCATAAACACTCAAACTTGATTTGGTGTTTATATGCATATGCGTAGAACACTAAATCGCATGAAAGTGAAGATTTAACCATTGGTTTTTCAAGAAAATCAAAACCTTTATTTAAAATCTTGTTACAAACACAGAAACACTTACAATTTGATGATCAAAAACACGGATTTGAAGCTTGAATTTTAGGCGTAGGATTTGGTTAGGTTGTGTAATAAATGTGAAGAGTAAATGTGTTAGGTGAGTTGTTTTATTAAAAATAACTTTAAGCTTTTGACAGTTTTAGCCCCTCCACCTTTTCCATTTACATCCAATGCCTTTAACTTCCATTTTAGTTACCAAACAAATGATATTTTGGAAAGAAAATTGACGACACTCTCCATCGACTTAAGAAATAATGAAAGTTTATAAATATTAGTCCGAGGAGTGTCAGTAAACCAGAAAAGTGACCACCATTTATTAAGAAACAACCGTGATAATATAACATGCAAGTACGAGGTTTTTATAAAACTGTTAAGTGTTTGATTTCTCCCCCTCAACACTTGATCGAAAAAAATACTGAATTTTGAAAGATTAGAGTGTTGACGGAAGAATTGTACTTGCCATGTTAAAAGAAATATAGATAGAAGAATATTTTTGTTGTTTTATCTGATTTTATATTTTTGTTTTTAGTTTTTGAAAAAATATTTACAAAAGAGATTTTGGTGTTGGACTGGTTTTTAAGAATGTTTTAATAGTTCATCCAGTTCCTCTTGAGTCAAACACCGCATACCAATCCGGTGGACCAACTCATTAAACATAGCAGGAGCTAAGGCTTTGGTGAGTAGATCTGCCAATTGGTATTCTCTACCCACGAAGTATAATTCAATTGTACCCTGTTCCACGTGGTCCTTGATGAAATGATATCGAAGATCCATGTGCTTTGATTTTGAATGTTGAACTGAGTTGCACGATATCGCAATAGCACTCCGATTGTCGCAGATATCGGTATTCATCAAATACATAACCATAGTCTTTGAGTTGTGCTCTCATCCAAATGACTTGAGCATAACACGCCGACATGGCTACATGTTACGCCCGGTTGATGACAACGATGTACAATCCTCGCTTCTTCGATTGCCGGGACACGGTTTATCACCAAGAAATTGTAGGGCTCGTGAAGTACTTTTCCATGAATCTAAACATCCTGCGTGATCAACATCCAAAAAGCGATTAGTTCAAAACCGAATCCTTCGGATACAGTTCCCAAGTTAATGGTTCCCTTGATGTATCGGAGGATTCTTTTAGCCTCAAAGAGGTGGGTTTCAGTTGGTCTCGACTGATAACGGGAGCAGAGATATATGGCAAAAACAATATCAGGTCTGCTAGTTGTTAGATACATGAGAGACCCAATAATACTACGGTATTTTGTAGGGTCCACCAATTTCCCATGTAAATCAGCGTCTAGCTTCTTGGTGTAAGTCATTGGTATGGCATAGGTGTCACAGATTTTCATTCCAAATTTGTTAAGAATTTCAAAGGCATATTTGGACTGACTCAAGAAAATACCACGGGGTGATTGATCAACTTGCAGTCCTAGAAAGAACGTAAGTTCACCCATCATGGACATTTCAAAATTTTTCTTCATTAGTTTTGCAAAAGCGATTGAGTACTTTTTATGTGTAGACCCTAAAATGATGTCATCCACGTAAATTTGAACAATTAAGATATGTGCCCCGTGATATTGTATGAAAAGAGTTGGGTCAACCGAACCTTTGGTAAAATTATTGGCAATGAGGAAAGATGATAGCTTATCGTACCACGCCCGAGGAGCTTGTTTGAGTCCGTACATAGATTTGTTCAGTTTGTAGACATGGTTCGGGAACTCGGGATCAACGAATCCTTCTGGATGGCTGACATAAACCGTTTCTTTAAGTTTCCGTTCGAGCGGTTTGGCGTCCATCCGAAAGACCGTTATATTCGTATGAGCCGCGAACGCGAGAAATATCCGAACATCCTCAAGGCGAGCAACCGAGCAAAAGATTCTTCAAAGTCAATACCTCTTCCTGTCGATAACCCTTAGCCACCGGACGTGACTTGTTTACGATTCGTTCCTTGACATCAATTTGTTCTTCCAAATCCATTTGAGACCAATGACGTAGACTCTGTTGGTTTTCAACCGTTCTCATACTTGAGACGTTTGAATTGGTTGAGTTCTTCTTGCATGGATTCAATCCATTGTCTTTTGTCATTGCGTCTTTAATTTTTTAGGCTCAGTTGGCAAGCGGTGAGTGCATAAATGCAATGTTCATCATCGAATGAAGACATTGTCTCATAACGATTGGTTGATTCGGGTTGCCAATAATATTCTCTAGAGGATGGTCTTTTGTCCGGTGATGTGTAGAGGTTGATGTTGGTATACATTGTGCGATTTTGAGGATTCAAATGGCTTGTAGATGATTCCGCGACATCGGTGCGCAGCTTCATTAGCAAACCGTTAAAGAACGCATTTGGATCAAAATCTGCGGTGAGGGTACATCATTTAGAAAATCATCACCGGTTCATCATCATTGTTGGAAGAAGTTTGTTCAATTGTTGTGGTGGAGTCAATGGTGGTGCTTCTTCAACAAGAGTTGTTGTAGCAGTGTATCGGTATAAGAGTATGATCGAGTTGAGCGGTGAGAAACAATGGATACACACGAGCACGTTCATCAATATTGTCACTGAACAACGGAGCAAATAGCTTTTCCATTTGTTGACAAGTAAGCTGGGGGCTTGGTTCAGCTGATGATGGGGTTTGAGGGAAGTTTTAACGGTTATGACCGGGTTCCAAGCTGTTATACTCAGAAGCCATTTCTGTAAGCTCATCAAAATGAGAATGAATCGTTTCCATAACTTGCTTTGTCCGACGATTCCAGATCCGGTAACCTTTAGAATTATCACAATATCCAATAAAGACTCCAATATCAGCTTTGGCTTTGAGCTTTCCAAAGTCATCATGATCATTGTTCGGATAGCAAAGAGATCCAAAGACATGAAAGTGTTTGAGATTCAGTATTCTCTTGTGGATAAGCTCAAATGGTGTTTTGTTGTGGCGTTTTGTAATCATAGAACGGTTTTGAGTGTAGCATGCAGTAGATACAACTTCTGCTCACAAGTAATCTGGAAGGTTAGCATTGATTAACATTGTTCTTGCAACTTCCACTAATGTACGGTTTCGTCTTTCAACAACTCCGTTTTGTTCTGGTGTACGCGCAATAGATGTTTGATGCTCAATTCCCACTTTCTCATAAAATTCTCTAAGAGTTTGGTTAACAAATTCGACTCCTTTATGCATTACGATTTGGCGAAAGGTGTTCCTGAGTGAACTTGAATTTTCGTGAAAGGTGATGATCATCTGTGGAGCTTGATCTTTGCTTCAAAGAAAGTAGACCCAAGTCCATCGTGAGTAGTCATCAACAATTACCAAGATGTAGCGTTTACCATTAATCGTTTGCACGTGCATCGGGCCACACAAATCCATGTGAAGAAGATGAAGCACATGCTGAGAGTTGTGTTCCACCTTTGAAGGAAAATGGGCATGAGTGCTTTTCCTTTGTTCACAAGCTGAGCATAGGTGATCTTTAGAATATCAGAATCGTGGGAGACCTTCAACTAGTTTGTGTCGAGCAAGGTTGGTGATGGTTTGAAAGTTTAGATGTGAGAGACGACGGTGCCATAGCCAGGATTTTGTTGATGTTGCCTTTGAAAGTAAGCAAATGGGAGATGAAGCAACCATGTATTGCATAGAGATAGTGTAGAGACTTGAATTACTCGAGCCAGACATAAGGTCGTTTCCTTGTAGATTACGAATGAAATAGGTTTTCTCCCTGAAAGCAACTTCCAAATCTCCATCACAGAATTTACCGACTGAAAAGAGATTTTGACCGAGGCCTTCCACATAGTAAACCCTGCTAATTTCGATGTTGCCATTGATATAATCTCCGTAGCCCATGATAGTCGCAAGTGATCATTCCCGAATCTGACAGTGCCAATGAACTTTGCAATAAAGTTTGATAACAGTTTAAGATTGCCTGTCATGTGTCGGGAACATCCGCTATCAACAATCCAAAGGATAATCTGTATCACCTGCATTACTGATTGGGTCCCAAACCGTCAGGTTTTATCACACAAGCTAACCACTTGTGAATGGTCAACCGTAATAAACTTCAAACAGCTCAGAAACCAATGCAATTAAGATCAGAGGAATATAGTGGATTCCCGGGTCGTTAAGTCCCACGGAGGATTAATGGTGTTTGAACAAATTCAGATGTCGAATAATCACTAAGGATAGTGATCAGTAAGGATTTTGGAATATTTATACCTAAAGAAAAAGTTTATAAATTACAGGGGCTTAAATGCAAATTAAAGAAAATTAAAAAGCTAAATTATATTAAATAAACGCTATCACTATTTTTAAAATGATGTTTTTCTAGATTTATAAAACAAAATAACTTAAATAAACTATTTTAATTAAAGCGTAAACTTAAATTATCTAAAAGCGTGACTTAAAATGAAAACTTGCGTTATGTATAAAAATTACGCAGTCATGAAGAAAAACGTAAAATTTGTAAACTAAAAGTCCTACGTGTGTAAAAACAATTTTCTTACTTACTATATGACAAAAGAAAATTTTAGAAAAAAGATTTATATTTTTTTGACTTTTATATTTTTTATTATGAATTAAATACTATTTTAAACTAAATAAATGATTAAAAATACTAAAACTATTAAGAAAAATCTGAAGCCAATTCCGGGTTTGTCCCTCTAGAGAGAATGGGAACAGAAGAAGCTTAATTGCTTCATGTGGGACATTCTTGTATTTGATGGTAGATGCAATCTTGTTAAACCATCGAATATGTGCATGAGGATCATCCCGCTCAAAACCATAAAATTGGCTTTGGGTTACAAGATTAAGCAACCGGTTTTGAGCTCGAAGGTATCGGCCCACGATGGTGGGACAATAATGGCATCTCCGTAACCCTCGATGGGTGCTTGGAAGCTCATTCATCGGTTTGTCTTCCGCCATTCTGACGAGGGTGGTTGTGCTAGGCGTTCCTCGATCCGGTGAAGGAGCGAACGTCCTCTACGCATCGAGGAATATTTGCAAGCTCGAAAGTGGACTTGTAGAATCGGAAGAGCAGTGCGCATGCACTAAGTATAAAATCAATTTTCAAAACAAATGTGAGGCAAAGCGACAAGTGAACTTAAACCAATAATCACAAATGAAATGGCTTCTTTGAAAAAGGTACACCAAATCACAAGGACACAAAGGCAAGTTTTAAATCATTGTTCGGGAACTTATTAATGTTCACACCCCGGTTGGTAGGTGTACTGCCTTGATTTGCGGTGGTTGATTTTTATGTATTTATTAAGTACCACTGAAAAGACGTAGGTATGGATATGTGCTAAGGGTTTAAATACTTTTGGAAAATATTTTTGGTATCGTCTCGTTTAACCAAATCGTATCTCTTTAAGAATCACCTTAAAGGAAACACAAGCTAGAAAACGTTACGATTGTTTTGTTGTTTTATATTTTGTTTGATGTTGTTAACACTTTAGGAAAAGTGTTAATGAACTTTTTGATATCTTAAAAAAAACTGTTTACAAAAGGTGGTATATGTGCAAGAATGGATCTGGAAATGTTTAAAACACGCTTACAGCCTCCCCGGCAGCGGCGCCAAAATTTGGTTGGGTCCCAAACCGTCAGGTTTTATCACACAAGCTAACCACTTGTGAATGGTCAACCGTAATAAACTTCAAACAGCTCAGAAACCAATGCACTTAAGATCAGAGGAATATAGTGGATTCCCGGGTCGTTAAGTCCCACGGAGGATTAATGGTGTTTGAACAAATTCAGATGTCGAATAATCACTAAGGATAGTGATCAGTAAGGATTTTGGAATATTTATACCTAAAGAAAAAGTTTATAAATTACAGGGGCTTAAATGCAAATTAAAGAAAATTAAAAAGCTAAATTATATTAAATAAACGCTATCACTATTTTTAAAATGATGTTTTTCTAGATTTATAAAACAAAATAACTTAAATAAACTATTTTAATTAAAACGTAAACTTAAATTATCTAAAAACGTGACTTAAAATGAAAACGTGCGTTATGTATAAAAATTACGCGAGTGCACAAGGAAAAACGTAAAATTTGTAAACTAAAAGTCCTACAAGTGTAAAAACAATTTTCTTACTTACTATATGACAAATGAAAATTTTAGAAAAAAGATTTATATTTTTTTGACTTTTATATTTTTTATTATGAATTAAATACTATTTTAAACTAAATAAATGATTAAAAATACTAAAACTATTAAGAAAAATCTGAAACTTTTTTATAAAATACTTTATACTAATACAAAGCTAGGAAAAATACAAAACATGTAAGAGCTTGTTTTAATAAGCTATAAATAAGCTGAAAAGTTCGTATAAGCTAAAAAGACAAATAGGGGTATATATTAAATGGTGCAAAGGAATACCAGTCAAAGTCCCAAGGGCAGTTGGTATGGTGTGTGTGTGGTGAGCTGGGTGGCCAGGGTTCGAATCCCAGCAATGACTTTTTGCAAACTATTTATTTTTTTTTATTTTTCTTTTTGAAAATGAATAAGCACACTGAGATAAGCAATTTATAAAACTGAAACTTTTTATGAAATCTACTAATAAGCTCAGTTTGAGCTTATTTTTCTTAACAGTTGAACAAGAATTGGAAATAAGCAAAAGTATTAAGCCAAGTGGCCAATAAGTTATTCAATAAGCAAAAGGAAACTGGAAATAAGCTAAATAACTTGTAATAAGCTAAATTAACAACTGAAAAAGCACATTTAATAAGAAATAAGCATTGAACAATATCAAATAAGCTTAAACTTAACTGGTTGCACAGGACACTTTTTAAGTTTCTAGGCAACTTTAAGCTTATATTTAAGCACTGAAATAAGCTAAGAAATAAAAATAAGCACTGAAACTAATAAGTTGACCAACTCAGCTTTCCAAAAGCTAAAGCTCTCAACGTGGTGATGACTAATGAGCTTATGGTGAGCTTGAGAAAAAGCGGTAAACATCGAGTAATGACTCGGTGTATCTTGAATCAAATGGGACAAACTAAAGCTATGTCCACCTTATTAAATAAGTCGCAAAATGAAATATTAAGCTTGGGACTTAAAGATGGCTAGGTTAGCTTTCCAAAGAACCAAGAATCACAAGCTAAAGCTAATCGATGAGCTCTGTGAGCTTGTGAAAGTGATAGGCTCAAGCGTGCACAGGGGCATGTTTTGACTTTTTAAGAAAATGAACTAAGTTGACTTTGATGAAGTTTAAATCAATACCACTTCTCGATTATGATATATTAAGCTATAATAAGATTAAATTAAGCTAGGTTAACAAGTTTTAAGCTAATATGATGATTTTATAACATAAATCCTAACAATGAACTAAAAGGGTGAGATTACAAAATATTTTGACTTTTTACTAAATAAGGATTGTTTTCTTTGTTCTTTGTGGGTTATTAAGACCAAGTATGATGATAAAAACCAAGGACAAAGGCTTAAACAACCTTGACACGCTTAAACAAGTTAAACCAAACAACCCTTTAACTAGACTGTTTTGAGATTTTTCAAAGCAAAACATAGATTAAGACCATGCCAATGATTACAGACCTTATAATATCATATATTAAAGCTAAATAAGCATTAAACAATAATACTAACAACATGAAACTAAGAGATTCCACTTATGCTATTTTGACTGCTTAAAATAAGATTTTTATTAACTACAAATTAAAAAGAACAAGTATTTGTTTTATTGTTTGATTATGCTTAACTACAACTAATGAACATAAATACACGAGATTTAAGCTTATGAACACTTAAACGGTGAAATGCCAAATTAGATCAAAGGCTTACAAATTGGATCCAAGCACAAGGCGAGAACCGAGGCACACAAACACATCCTATAGCTTCCCAATAAGCACTAAACCCAAGGGCAATCCTTTATTAACCCTGCTCCAGCTTTGATCACCATTTTCATTGCTTTTTTATTTTTAACTAAATTTTCTTGATTTTTATGAATTTTTGCTTTTTGCTTCTAAACTGAATTTTAAGAGTTTCTAATAGCTTAAATAAGCTATCTAGGAGCTTATGTGGGCTTATCAGTCCTTAATAACAACTAACAACAACATTGACAGATTTTGAGAATTTGAACTAGGAAAATTGCATAAACTGGAAATATGATTTAAACTTGAAATTGATACTTGAAAAAGTTTAACAATACACTGAAAATGCTAAAAACAGTATTTGAAAGCTTAACATTTCACTGGAAATTGAAACTTAATTAATTCGACATACATAAAATAAAATTATACTAGATAGATATATACATTGCATCTCCTCCCTCTTTATAATGATCTTTCAGACTTCTCACATGCCTCTGAATCTTTCCCACTTCAAATCTTGGCCATTGATGCAGTCAAAGTCATCCTAGCCTTTAAATTTACTTTTGGCGCCAAAAGTGTACACGGTTGCTTGAGACAGTTTTAGAGCAATTAAAGAACTTTGGTATATTGTGGAGGTGTAGGGGACACAAAAGGTGAAGTTTTAATGGATTTGGTGTGATGTGGAAGCAAAAACAGGGGTTGTGAGTGTAACAGTGAAACTGTTATGGTGGGGAAGCATTTATTGCTCAGTGGGCTGGTATATAGGTGGAAGGGGGAGGTGATGAGTGTTTTAGACAACTGGGGTGATGAGGTGGTGGTGAAAAACCACCTGGTTTTAGTTTCTGGCGAGGAAGGGATGTCTGATGTTTGAGTTTGGCGGGTTTGACTATTTTTGACCAGATATTAATATGAAGGGGGGGTCAAAAATGGGGGGTCACAGGGTTATATGGCAGGGGTTCTTTTGGGTTGGCTGGGGATCAAAATACAAAAAGGGTCCATTTGGTTTGTTTAATACATAAGGACTAATCTTGTAATTTTCTGTTTTTGAGGGGCTGAACCTGCCAACAATCCAAAGTTATTACAAGGACCAAAATTGACATAATTTAATAGTACAAGGACCAAAATTGCATAAAATTCCATTTTTATAAATCCAAGGACTATTTTTGACATTTTTCAAACTTGAGGGACCAAAGTTGTAATTTTGCAATTTTAAAACTTTGAAGGGTTTGTTTTGACAACTTTTGAATCCCATGGACCTTAAATGATATTTTACTTTATTTTGATTTACAGGGACTAAATTTGACAACTTTTGAAACTTGGGGACTAAAGCGCCAATTATGCAAACTTGATACGTTTTCATCGATTTTGATATTTTTGCATTTAAAACACATAAAACACTTATTTGTGATATTTTTATCATTTTGATGCATTTCTAAGTGTTTTCAGATGTTTTTGGCATTCTAAACAGTATAAAAATGATGAGTATTTAGACACTCATCAATTACACACAGACGACACAGATGGAATAGAAGTAGATGTGGAACCCGAAAATTTAGAGGGTTCCGAAGCAGTTATAGGAGAAATACACACATCAATTATTTTAGGCATCCATTTAAATCCTAGTGTGTTATGTACCCATTTCTGCCATCTCCAACTAGTATTTGCTTTAGTCTTACTGAATGCACTAGGTAGTACTACATTCCTAGGAGGTGATACTGGAGCTACAGGGACATCAATGTGTTTCTTAGAATCTAAAGAGGGCGGTTTACCAAGCACAGACTTAGACGTATTAGAGGGCCTAGAGGTATTCCGATTCTTAGGATTCCGAAAACGAGAAATAAGAGCTTTAGCAACACATTTGTCATGACAATCAGAATTCATACTTTTACGACAAATAATACAAGATTCATCAGACTGAATATCAAAAGTACTTAAAGGTTTAGCATTCGTTACATCACTTTTTCTATTACATTAGTCAGAGGCAATATCTAAAGTGGGAGCAACGTGAGTCTTATTCATAGTCCTAGGGTGTTCTTCTACTATAGCATTCTTTATTATTCTTTTCTTAGGTCGCAACTTCCTATTCTTCCTTGTATTGCTCCTAGGCTGTGAAGTGCGGACATTAGGAAAAGAGGCAATTATTCATGTTTCAGTAGAGGGAAGCACATTAGTAACTTGTGTTTTGTCAGTTGGCATTCTGGGTTCACGTTTACTAAGTGTTACTGGTGCAATTCTCTTAATGATGGTAGGCGGAAGTTGTTCATACTTTCCTAACATTTCTCTTAACTTAAAGATAGTGTGAATCAAATCTTGATTTTCAGAACGAATATTTCCAGCAAAATTTAGAACTTCTTTAGTGTGTGCAAGATAATGATCAAGTTCGTTTGATGTTTCATCACGAGTCTTATTGAGTAAATCAAATATGACACCATATTCCTGTTTAACTTTTACAATTTCTTGTTCATAATTTAAGATTTGACTTTTCAAAGACGCGTTTTGATCATCCAGTTGCTCATATTTTGGATTAAACGTTTTGGAGTGCAACTGGTTGATTTTGTTTTGCAAAGCAAGTTCACGATTTTGACAATCTATTTGACACCATTGAAGATGACATTTTGCATTTGAAAGCTCGTGTAAGAGTCGTTCATTTTCAACTTTTAAAGACTCAATCTGAAGCACATTATCAGTATTCTCAACAATTGCAACAGAATCAACAGTATCAGCAGAGATATAATCAGATGCATATGGCAAAGAATGCAATAACACAACATTATGGATATCAGCACGGATAACATCGTCCAAGAGTCGATCAACATCTTTTCGTAACATTTTCTTTTTACATTTAGTATTAGAAATAGATGTTTCTGTTTTCTCTAAAACGACTTTCATCAATCCGAGTTCCTTATGGAATTCCCTTTCCCAATACAATGCACAATTTTTCAAATTTTTAACATGGGGTAAAAGTCTTTTCTGAAAAATATCTCTTTGTTCTCGCGCCTTAGGCGATTGAAAATGTTCAACTTTTATTTCAGAATGATATTCAATCTCATGTTCTAAAAGTTTGAGGTCAGACGTAAAAGTGTCAGAATATCTAAGAATTTGACGATTTTCGGGTTTTGAATTTACTTCACTAATGGAAGGTAAATGACCATAAATTTGTGCATAATTTGGTTTGGGAGTAACATTAGAAGACTCAGACGTTTTTGTGATAATCCTTGGTGTGTTAGAAGAATCCTTTGGTTCGACGAAAGTGACAGCTTTTGAATAGTTAAAAGGTTTGTTGTAAACAACAGTTTCTAATTTTGATCGACTCTCATCTTCTGCATCTAATTCATCTTGACGATGATATTCAACAACACTCATAACCGAATCATCAATTTTATATTCTGCACTGGAAACTTTAGGATTTGGTTTGAATGCTTTGGTTGAAAGCTTAGGTTTGTGATCAGCAATATTCGGTCCATATCCATCTGGATTGGGTTTTAAAGTAAACTTTTGAATAGTTGTGATTGACTCACCATGTTTGTAAACAATATTTCGAAACTCTTTGAGTTTGTTTTGTAAACCGATAATTTCTTCAAGATGGTCATCTATTCGTTTCGTCGAATGCTTTCTATATCTGAGAACTGCTTTTGACAATTTAACAACTCGACCTTAGCTTTTGAGTTTCCAAGGTAAGGCGTTAATTTCTTTGTTTATGTTCATGTTTGATTGTTCTATTTCGGACAACAAAGCATTCTTGAGCGGCTAGATCACGCATCTGTCGTTCTAAATATTGTTCGTTTTGATGAGATTTAGCAAAAGCGACTTCAAAACCTTTTTCACGGTTTTCTTGAGTTTTGAAAAAAATTGAGTTGCATTTGTAAGCATTCAATATCCCTGGTTAACAGTGCATTTTTAATTTTTAAGTTCTTATTTAATGCATGACATTCTTCCATTCGAGATTGGTGATCTTTAAGTAAGAGAACAAGATCTGGATGAGGCAAAGGTTCAGCGTGTTCAACGTGAGTCACAACATGATCATTATTCAGATCCTCAAGTATAACCATGGAGTCAATTTGATTATCAAAGGTAACCATAAGGTCATCTTGATCGTCAAATATAACTATGGGGTCTAGTTGAGAATCGTCAGAATGAGATGTGGACGACTCATTTTGAACATTCTGAGCCTCGCCGGATTCAGATATTGGCGGAGATATTAGATCAGAGATAAATATGGTTTGTTCGGGTACCTGAGACAAGCCATCAGTGTCATACTGGGCCTGTGTCACTCATGTGTAGCTCATGCATATTAGCCATCAACATAATCTGCTGCATTGGCTTGCAAGTCCTCCATATCATCATCACGAGTGCATATCGCCATAAAGCTCGTTCTTTGTCCGTGAGAGTTCCACCAGCTTCATCCTTAAGAGCCAAAAGTAAAGCCTCCTTATGATAAGCACTGCCCCTAGTCCTTGGCTTTGGGCATGCATTAGCCAGGTGTCCCTTCTCATTACAGTTGTAGCATCGAAGACCATTCAACCAATTCTAAGCATTTCCCTGTTCAACCACTTGAGCTCTCCTTTGTTGTGGAGCACCCATGTTATTCCTAGCATTAAACCCTTAACCACCGCCCATCTGACGACCATAACCACGATTATGAACTTCAATTCATCCATTGTTCACAACAGCTTGAGTCCTTGTGTTTGATGAGGAGCGAATGCAATTGTTGAAGTTGTTTGTATAACGGCCAAAAGCTTTAGCAATCATAACAAATCCTTGTTGCAATGCATCAAAAGCATCGGAGTCCTCATTAGCTTTACTGTAAAGTGCTTGATCATTGTTGTTGTTGTATGGAACCAATTGAGTTTGTTGAGATTTTTGCTGTGACGGATCATATGGTGTGATTGTTACAGATGGTTGAGAAGTGGGTTGAGGAGGATAACTTGTTTGAGCCCACAAAGCAAGTTGTTGATTTTCCGGAAGTGAAGGTGAAACAGTTTGAGCACGGAGAATCCTTTCCTTATCAACTTCTTTTTGATGAGGCTTCAAATAGTCATACAACAACCCGTATGTAGCATGATGCATATTCTTCGCTTGACGAAGGAAAATGACATACTTCTCCCATTCAGGACCAAGACTACTTAGGAACTTAGTATTAACTGCAATTCTTGGCATGATGATGTTGTGTTTATACAAGTCATTGATGATGTCTGAGAATCGATGATGATAAGACTCTAGTGTCTCTCCAGGTTCAATCATGAAGTGTTCATAAGCCAAGTAAATTTTGGATTCCATATCCTCCTGATTGAGTGCAGTCCCTTCCATAAGAAGATGAATGTGTTCCCACATTTCTTTTGCAGTCTTTTGAGCATCAACACTTTGAAGAATTGGGTTTGGTAATCCTAAAAGGATATATTGCATTGCAAGCTCATCAGCTTCATAGTGTAAAAGTTCATCTCCAGACAGATGTGCAACAATAGCAATATTTGTTTGATCATCTCTTGGTGGAACAGCATTAGGATCTCCGGGTGTAACGATAGGAGGCATCTGAAATGGACCTTCCAAGATAACCTTCTTTAAGAACTTTCCATGTGGCTTCTTCAGATCACAAAACCTAAAGAACCTAATCACCCATTGATCGTAGTTTCCTGGAGTGAGCATTGGAGGTCTATCAAGCGATCCCGCCCCATGAATGGATTGCTGGCTGCTTAAAGCTTCACACATCTTTGCAAACCAAGTCGGTTCCTTCATAGTGTTCCTTGAAGGATGTTGATTGAAATCATTTGTGTAGGGTTGTACTTGAAGGCTTGGTGGTGGTTGAACCATTTGAGGTTGTGGAATTGCTGCAAGTTGTGGATTATGTTGTTAATTAAATTGTTGTTGATAAATTTGTTGTTGATGATTAAATTTTTGATGTTGTGGACTTAGTTGTTGTTGTCGTTGAGTATAAGTATAAGGAAAGTAGTTAGAGTATGGTGGTTGTGACATGTTGAAAACTTGTGTTGTTAAATGGATCTTTGTAGTCGAATGAACCGTTGTTGATGAAGTATCCTTAGGCGTAGAAATCACAGAAAAGCAAAGTACCACTTATGCGTAAAAACACCAAAGTTACGCGTAACAGCAAGAGTTACGCGGAGGATTAGCTTACGCGTAAGTAATGAGAAAATACTAAAGTTATGCGTAAACAGAAAGTTATGCGTAGAAAACTTAGGCGTAGGATTATCTTATGCGTAAGACAGAGCTTAGGCGTAAGATGAATCTTATGCGTAATGAGTTCTACGCGTAAGCTTAAGCTTATGCGTAAGATTAGGGTTTTGCCCAAAAGATCTTTTACACTATCACAGTGCAAAAGATATCCAAAGTCGACATGTTTTCAGGCTTATCCAAGCAAGAAAACACGGAGTAAACCACGAAAACTGAAGATCAAACTAAGGAAAAGTTACGCGTAAGATTAGGGTTTTCTTACGCGTATAAATGAGCCAAAATTGATTTCTGCCAACTGATGTTTCCAAACCAGATTTTTGTGATGAAATAGCTTCAATAGCACCAAAATAACACAAAAGTGTGAAACTTGATGATCCAAAGCTTTAAAACACGTTACGCGTAGAACAATACCCACGTAAAAAACCTAGCTTAAAAACAATGATCCATACGTAAAGTTTGAAACTTTTTGCCAAAAACAGTTATTTTAACACCTTAAAACGTTGAAAGTACAAGAATCTTGGATTGCAAAGTGTAAAAAATAAGTTTTTAAGCGAGCCAAAGTTTGAACCGTTTGTTACGCGTAAGACCGAAACTTACTTCAAAAACAAAACCGATTTACCCTACTATTTGGCAATTGATACCACTGTTAGGTCACTAAGTTTACAACACAAGCATCAAGATAAGAGATAGAGAAGATATAGGATGAACAAATCACACTCACACACACGATATGACTATGAGAAGAGTTAGGCGTAGGAATGAGAGAATGAAATTAACAACCAACCCTCAAGTGAGGGTATTACATGAGTATTTAGAGGAGAGGGAGCTAGGGCAACACTCCTAGTCCCTTCCTGTCCTTATTAGGCTTGGGCCTAGGCTTATGGGCCTTCTATATAAGCCTAAGCTTAATAACAAACATAAAGGCCTAATTAAGCTAACTATTATACATTAATTACTAACACTTAGAATATGGTTTAGGAGTGATTCCAACACGTCCCTTGGTCGCTGAGCCAATAATTGAATGTGTTAACATCTTTTCTCCTCGTAAAGTGGTTGAAAAGGTTAGTTCTCGATTGGAATACACTTTATATGGCTATTTTATTGGTAAGAGGATGGCGTTTCCAGTTGTTGAATACTATGCTAGGAATAACTAGTCGAAACATTGGCTGAAAAAGATTATGATGAATTCCAAAGGCTTCTTTTTCTTTAAATTTTATTTACAGGCTGGTTTAGAAGCTGTTTTGAAAGGTGGTCCGTGGATGACTCGCAAATCTCCAATAATTCTCAAGAAATGGTCTACGGATTCTAGTTTGCGTAAGGAAGAATTGACTCGCATTCCAGTTTAAGTTAAATTGCATGATGTTCGAATTCAAGTTTTTGAAGAGGATGGTATTAGTTTGATTGCTAGTTTTATTGGTAAACATATTATGGTTGATTCTTACAGAAGTTCTATGTGTAAGGATTTATGAGGTAGAAGTAGCTTTGCTAGGTGCCTAATTGAGGTCAATTCTGAGGCTAATCTCATGGAGGTTGTTACTATTGGTATTCCTTCACTTTATGGGAAGGGTTTTACTAAAGAAACTATCCGTGTTAAATATGAATTGAGGCCTCCCAGGTGTAATATATACAAGATTTTTGGTCACAATCATGATCAATGTCCTAAACAGATGGTGAGTCCTCCTATCTATTCCGCATGTTGTTACTCCTACTGTGGTGTAGGATAATGATGGCTTCCAAACGGTGGGTATGATTAAGAAGAAGAAATGTAAAGCCAAGTCTACTAATGAAAGTCAGTTTGTTGGTCCCTCTGTTAAACATAATTTCAGATATGTTCCAAAGGCGGCAACTAGTGAACCTAAGAAGAGCGCTAATACTTTGGGTAATGCATCTAAATCGTCTTCTATGTTGAAGTCTACTGTTAATACCTCCATGGAAGGTAGTATTACTACATATAATTCGTATTCGGCATTGGATATTGATGATGATGATGATGATGAAGAACATGTTGAATCTGTTTATGAGGAATCGGCTAACTTATTTACAAATTCAAAGACTGGTGAAAGTTCATCTTTCACGGTTGTTGGTTAGCTTGTTCAGTTTGATGTTTTATTCTAGATGCATCTTTTGTTTCTAAGAGTTGTAAGTGCTTATGGCATGTCGTAAGCACTAGTTTTTTAGGTGTTTTTCAAGCTTCTTAGCTTGAGGTAAATATGGTACTTCAACCATATTCCATTTGTACTTAGCGTTTTTTCGGTTTTAATATATTTTTCGGGGTAACCCTTTACCCAAAAAACTTCTTATTTTGGACAATTTATTTTTATGATGTTGAAAAAATTATGTTTATGTCGTCGAACTATGTCGTTGAACCACTTGTTGTCTTTGAACAATTCATGGAATGTAGTATGATTTAATTATTGTTTGTGTTGATTTGAAAATCTAGAAAATTTGGTTGCGGAAAAATATGGAAAACAGGGTCGAAAAACCAAGGAAAACGAAGAAAAAAAACAGTATGTGTTGTTAATAGCAGACGCTACTTTTAGCGACGACAGTTCATCAGTAAAGGTCGTATATGTCGTCGCTAAAAAGTAGTAGTATTGTATTGACCAAATCTTTTAGCGACGACATGCCGATAATTTCAGTCAATGAAAGACAAGCCTTTTAGGAATGACATGTCGTCGCTAAGAAATGTCACTTGCTAACACAAAAAGAAGCTAGTGTCAGTAAAAAAAAAGGACGCTAAAGGTATAGAAATGTAAAAAAAGTTTGATAACATTACAGTACTATATCTTTTTGTTGTTTTTTCATGCATTAAAAAAGTTCAAGTTAAATTTGTAGGAAAAAAGCACACTTTTATTTATAAAATCAGATTACAAATAATAAATAGCAGAAACTAAATAATAGCAAAAAATGAAATACAGACAGAAAGGGGTAGAAGCAGAAGACAGACTATTCAATTAAAATTAAACAAAAATAGTGATAACATCAAATAGTCCTGAATATTAAGTGTCAATTTCCCCCGATAATGCTTGTAATTTATATCATTTATATGGATTTACGCTTGTTTTCCATTGTTTTCCACTTTCAGGTAAATTACGAGCATTGGAGCTAAAGAGATGCGAATTGGAGAAATATCCAAAGATTTATCATAGTATGTTGACTTTGAAGAAGTTACGGCGTAACTCATCTCTCACATTACGCCGTAACTACAGCGTGACTCAGAAAACCAACTCATCAGAAGGTTAGGGCGTAACTCTCCCCAAAGGCTACGACGTAACTGTATTAGGTCAAATGAGGTTCCACGCCGCTGATAACTACGCCGTAACTATTCCGCCAACTACGGCGTAACCAAGTAATATTGAAGACTACGGCGTAACCACTCATAAGGTTACACCGTAACCAGCAGATCCAGTGCAAAATACGAAGAAATCGAAGGTTACGGCGTAACTCTTATAATAGTTACGCCGTAACCCAGATCTGGCCTATAAATACCCCACGAATTTCAGCATTTCTAATCATCCCATTCCATATACAACAATCAGAGAACGTGGGAAGAAGCTAAAGGCAGGTCTAGAGGAGTATACGGAGCTGTCTTCAAGGGAGAAATCACTCCCTTACGATAAACATTAGCATTTTATCTTTTATTTACTTTCGATTCATGTATTTCGTACCTTTGAATAATGAATTGATTTGTATGGTTAATATGAGCGGCTAAGCACCTCTTGGTGCTGGCCTAGTTATGATTCCTTAATTGTTTCGTTTGCGTTTACTTTACTTCCTCATAATTATTTCTAAGTGTATGCATTCATAGTTTATTGGTAGCTACCCTTGGTTCGGTAGTTTTGAAAGGCGGTAGAGGCCAATTGCCTAGGAAATATGACCAACTAACCCTAGGTGAGCAGACTGAGACGGGAAGGGTATGATATGACCAACTGACGACCCTTTCTACTTGTGCGTTTTGACCAACTGATCACCTACCATTTGGATGAACTTAAGAATTAGCGGGTGAGTGTTTAAGTTGCTAACATCTGGGCACTCACTATTATAAATCTAGCATATAGCGGTACTTAATGACTTGGCTTAGGGGACCAGGAACAACAGGACTTATGAGGGACACCGACTTCTCTGTGGTGGCATCTTTGTCGATAGGTTAGGCGAATTGACCAAATGTTGTCCTCTCGACTTTGACCCCACCTGAAGTAACTGGAAGTAAGTAGACGTAGACATAACTAGCTAGGAGGATTAACTAGGTTAGCACCACTCTCCTCTATTGATTTATCCTTTACCATTTTATTTACTTTTATCTGCTTTAGTAGTTAAATAATTCCTTATCGAAACCAGTATTAATTACTGTGACACCTAGACTTAGTAATAATCTAACACACATAGCTCTTGGGACAAACTCGGTTCTACCGAATACTACACACGACCGGGTACACTGCTGTTAGTGCATTAGGGTAGACCATAGGTATAACGAGACTCTATAAATATTAAAACCTGGCCAGTAAAATGTGCATCAAGTTTTTGGCGCCACTGCCGGGGAGCTATTTTAGGATTTCATATTAAGTCTATTTTTAATTTTCTTTCTTCAATGTCAGGATACAAAACTCGTAGCTCGAGGCCTTTTTTGGCCAACCCATTCGACGATCCGGAGAAGCAATTTCGGACAAGGAAAGTTTACTCTCCGGTTCCTATTCACAACATCTTCTCATTTTACGAATCAGATCCGTCTGACGCAGAACTGGAGGTCATCAATGAAAATAATATCGATGACTTAACTATGGAGCAGTATTTGGAGCGACTAAATGAGAACTGCCAACGAAGCTTCACACAGGATTCTAATATTGAAAATTACTCTATTCCAGATCATATGATTCGAGAGTTACACAAACTTAAGGTTTCTGGAGATGAAGATGAGGACGTTCAAAATCACGTAGAAGAAGTTCTCCACTTATCCTCTCTTTTCAACGTCAAAGGTACCCCGAGCTATTCGGTCACCGCAAGGATCTTTCCTATGACTTTTACTGGAACCGCAAAAAGATGGTATAACAAACTCCATAACGAATGTAAAGGAGCATGGGGTAAACTAAGAAAAGAGTTCGTCCAGCAATTTTGCCCTCCTTAAAAAATGGCCAAACTTCTTGGTAAAATCTATATTCGTCCAGGTTAGAGAAGAAACGCTTTACCAGGCATGGGAAAGATTTAATGAACTACTCTATCGATGCCCCACCCATGATTTAAACAAACATCAGATCTTCTATGTCTTCTATCGGGGAATTAATGCGCTAACACGAGAACTACTCGATTCCCCGAGACCTATTCCTAGCATGATTTATGACTAAGCCTTGGAATATATTCAACGAATTTCTGAACATTGCTACAAATGGCATATGGATACAGGGTACGGACCAAGAGACAATTTCGATCATAAGGTAATGAAGACGATAACAAAGCAAGAATACAATTATGGGGAAATTTTCGAAAATGAAGGCTAGAAAGAGAAGCTGAAGCATGTAGGATTGAGAAGGTTAAGAGTATATTTGGAACCAAAACCGGGATCAATCTTGAAAATAAAATTCTTGACCACATCAATGAATCAAGGGAACGGGATGAGAGGATTGAAAAAATGATGAAGGCATTCGTGGATAATAGAGTCTCCTCTCTCAGAATTCACGAAGATAGGATTAATAGATTGGAGAAGAGTGTTAGCTCATGTTCAGAAGCCATCACTGATTACCTAGCAGCTCGGGAGGAGGAATTTGTCCACACGGTAGAAACTATCCTTGAAGAACCGATGAGCTTTTCGGAAAAAGTTAAGCGACGAATCAGCATGGAAAGACAGTCGCTTCTGGACCAAGCTTCTCCGGTAAACTCCCCTATCAATAATTCCATTAAAACTAATCATGATGATATTTCGCAGGAATTAAGCAATGATGAGATAGTTCACCTCAATGAAAGATGTTCAGCGGTTTTGAGAAACGAGCTACCACAAAAGGAAAAAGATCCAGGATGTTTCACTCTCCCTTGCTTGATCGGGAGTCTCAATATGTGTAATGCCCTAGCTGATCTTGCAGCAAGTATTAGCATAATGCCTCGTTCGATGTTTCTACGTATGGGGATTAGTAACTTAAAGCCAGCCAAGATGAAAATCGAAATGGCCGATCGATCTATGCAATCACCGTTGGGCATCGTTGAAAATGTGTTGGTGAAGATCAAGAAATTCCTTTTCCCAGTAATTTTGTGATTCTTGACATTCCGGAAGACAACAGAATACCTGTCATTTTAGGTAGACCTATGCTTTCCACTGCCCATACTAAGGTGGATGTCTTTGCTGGAAAGCTAACTCTTGAAGCTAATGTAGAAATTGCAACGTTCGGACCCAATGAACTCCTGGCTACTCCTCTAAAGGTATGTTCGGTCGACCCAGTAGGCACTTTTAGTGATGCTTTAGAAGAAACCATTATTATCTAAAGATCTCATGCAAAATCGGGTTCATCGACTTTCACCCATTTATTAACACAACTTCACCAGTCAACATCATGTCAAAAGAGTGTTACAACCGAGTTATGAAGAAAGAATTAGAATATAAGGGGAAAAACTTTCTTGGGTTTGCTACTAACATCCATATCTTCGTTGGAACTCATTCATTTTTGGTGGACTTTGTGGTTTTAGACGACGTAAGAGAATTTGTGGAAGATGGACTTACGGGGTGGATTTTAGGTAAGCCTTTTCAGGAAATATCGGGGTTAGATAAAAATGAAAAAGGAGGATTAGTATGGTTAAAGATGATCGAGGATAAGACTATCTTCAAAATGCCGAGAACCGTTAATAATTTTAATAATTGGACCAAGAGGCAGTTAAGCCAAGCCCAACCATTGCTCGATATTAGTGAGGAAGACAAGGCAAAAGGTATTGACCAGACTTACCAGAAAATCAAAAGCTTCTACTCGGGCTGTCTTGAATTAGGGGATGACTACAAACGGGATAAGAATCTGATAAGTTGGATCCAACGTGGAGATTGCCATATCCACGAAATGACCAACAAGCACTGGTAGCCCCGTGGCTCTGAGTCTAACTTAAAGACTCGTAACTAAAGAAAAGTGCTCTTTCGGGAGACAACCCGAAGTATCCCTTTATTTTGTTTTATTTCTATTTCTGTAGGGTTTTGTGTTTTCTAACCATTTTTGGAGGAAACGAGGAAGTAATTGTTGCTGCATTTTGCTGATCTGACCATAGTTACGGCTTAACTCATCTATGTGATTACGCCGTAACCAACCTTTTGCAGCAGAATTCTAGACGCATTACTAATTACGGTGTAACACCTTGATAACGCTACACGCGTCGTTCGGGGTCAAAGGAACTTCCTTTTCGTTGAGCAAGTTTTTCAACACCCTAGGCAGTGAACCTAATCGTTGTAGTGTAGTATTAGGGTAAGCCACGGGTATTGATATCGTTCTCTAGAGGAATAGGAATGCTAGTAAGAAGTTACTATGCTAAGGTTGGGGTTGAGGAAGATTATTTTTTTTTCTTTTTATATTTTTTTAGGAAATTAAAAGGTACGAATCTCGGGGTATTGGATTTGGGGGGTTGGTATTGCTACCGATTACTCTACTTATCTAATTATCTAATCTAAGGTGTATGTAGTCTATGTCTAATTATTGTGTGCTCATATGATAGTTTAAAGATGTGTTTACTTAGGTTTTACTACTCCTTAATTATCTCCTATTGGTGGTTGAATTGTCACGTCCTTATTCCTAGTTGCGTTGTGTGTCTAAGGTTGTAGGGTATGCGTTTCTCCCTAACTCTTTGAACTTACCAAAGGGTCTCGTCTACAAAACCCACTAGGGATGATAAACTCTTACTCTAAGGCACTTCTTGGATGGTTTAGCTTACAACTACACAAGGAGTCATATTCTAAGGTTCACAAAGATTTAATCAAGCATTAAGTACACAACGAATGACCTATCGCATTACTAGATCATTAATCAACTAAGATAAGAGACAACCAATCAATATTCAATAATTAAGTTTCATATTCCCTAAGCAAACACACAAGTAAATTAGCCGGACATGGAGAACATGCAAGCATACACACAAATAATCCAAGACATAATTGTATAAATGAAGTAAACACTTATCTTGATGTAAGATAGGGTTTGGAACCCTAAAATACTGTACAAGACAGCCTTGGTTCGGTTTAGGTTTTTACTCCAAAAGACTACACACTAAAAACTGAAAAATTCGGATTCTATATATAAGATTACACTTGCGACGACGTCACCTTATGTTTTGTGACGCCGTCGTGCCGTCGTCATTAGGGTTTCATCTTGGCCACGTTAGACTTGCGACGGCGTCACCTTATGCTTGTGACGCGTCCTCTTGACTTTCGGCGCCGTCGGGCGCATCTAGGCCGTGCGAGTTGCGACGGCCTACTCTTTTATAACCCGCGTCATCACTTGAAAATATGAGTTTTGGCTTACGAGTCACAAAATCCTCGGCGTCGCACTAACACCGACGCCTTCACCTTATGTTTTCGTGACTTTGAGTGTCTCGATTCGACTTTGGCCATTTTCTTCAGATATTCGCCTTTTCGTCCAAATATGTGTCATTCCAACATTTTGCCTTCAAGAGACCTAAAAAGTGAAAAGGAACGATATTAAGCAATAACGGATACAAAAGTGATCAAATAAGTGTTTAAACGACCCCTCAAAAAGGTACCTTTTAAAACCTTATCAAATATCCCTACACTTGGTATTTGCTTGTCCTCAAGCAAATGTGCTTTTAGCCAATTAATTTATAAGTTAGGGGTCATGAAGCATTGGTTTAAAACAGTCCACAACACATATAAGTGATGAGTGTCTAAATACTCATCATTTTTGTACTGTTAGAATGCCAAAAACATCTGAAAACACTCAGAAATGCTTCAAAATGATAAAAATATCACAAACAAGTGTTTTATATGTTTTAAATGCAAAACATCAAAATCGATGAAAAGCGTATTAAGTTTGCATAATTGGCGATATTAGTCCCCAGTTACAAAAGTTGTCAAAATCGGTCCACAGTAATTCAAAAACTTGTAAAATATCATTTTAGGTCCATAAGATTCAAAAGTTGTCAAAACAAACCCTTTAAAGTTTAAAAATCACAAATTGACAACTTTAGTCCTTTAACTTTGAAAATTGTCAAAAATAGTCCTTGGTTAATTTAAAAAGTGAAAATTATCAAGTTTTAACCTTGTTCTATTTATAAATGGCAAAAATGGTCCTTATGATAAACTTTGGAGAAAATTACAAGTTTGGTCCTTATAGTTTCTAAATTGACAGTTTTGGTCCCTGAATTTGTAAAAATGGAAATTTTCAACTATGGTCCTTGTACTATTCTTACTTGGCAGGTTTACCCTTGTGAGAGCTTTGGAAAATATTCAAAGTCAGTCCTTCAAGATTGCTCAAATTACACTAATGGTCCTTGTTGTTAGTTTCTAAACCAAACGGATCCAATATACATATTAGCCCAAATCCAACCCAAAAACAGTGACCCGGCCCAAAAATTAAATTCAAATAAAAACCGCGTCTACTGTAGACTGTCTCTCCCACACTGGTTTAGCCAAAACCAGTGGTGGTTTCACCTCCACCTCACCAATTCCACCTCACTATCCCACTTGATTACACTTTCCCCTCCACCTCCACACCAAACCAAAGCCAATTAATGTTAATAACCTGCTCGTTGAAATTTTGGCGCCAAAATTATGACAAATGGCAAAACTGATGATCTGGCCCAATCCAACGGTTGATTTGTGGTGGGAAATACTCAAGAGTGTCGACAAGATGAAATGAAGTCAATAAATATCAAGAGGAAGCAATGGAGAAAAAAAGTAGAGTAACTTAGTTTATTTTTATGTCGTTTTAAGTGTAATTTTAATTTCCAGTGTATTTTAAATCATTCCAGTACTTTGTTTAAGCTATTGAAGTATATTTGAACCTTTTGCAATCCTTAATTTCAAAGTGAAGTCTTATTTCAGTTGTTCAAATTTTCAAAGTGCTCAAAAATATCATGTTCTGTTCATGTTATTGTTAGTTGTTGTTGTTATGGACTGTAAAGCCACTTAAGACCCTATAAAGCTTATCTAAGCTTTTATAAACCTTGAAATTCATTCTAGTACCAAAAACCAGAAAATACCAAAAATACTTAA
This sequence comes from Chrysanthemum lavandulifolium, assembly GCA_022545495.1. Taxonomy (NCBI): domain Eukaryota; kingdom Viridiplantae; phylum Streptophyta; class Magnoliopsida; order Asterales; family Asteraceae; genus Chrysanthemum; species Chrysanthemum lavandulifolium. The sequence goes on from CM040246.1 coordinate 27,764,987, forward strand.
AAAATAATTGAAAAATAAAAATCCATGGTGAAGAAAAGAGAAAGCTGGAGCAGGTTAACTTTGGATTTCTCATGGGTTTAGTGCTTCTTGGGAAGTCAGGATCTGTTCTTGTGCCTCAGTTATCAGCTCTGTGCTTATACTCATTTTGTAAGCAATTTATCATAATTTGCATTTTATAGTTTTAGTACTTAAAGTTTGTTAATTTCGGTTTGAATCTGTTTCATTATAGTTAGTAATAGTATTTGAAGAGAATTCATGGTCCAAATCTTTGTGAAGTCGTGAAAAGCTTCTTAGATTTAGTTAAGTAGTGTTTGGTTACATCTTGTTCACTATATTAGAAGTTGTTGCGACCTTGTTTTTGGTTGTTCTAAGTTATATCGGCCTTAGTAATTCATTGCGACATAGAAAACCGGTGTTTGCTAGTTCAAAAGTCAAAACTTCTTTAATCTCACTTAAGATAATCACCGTTAGGATTTAGTAAGTGAAAATCATCACGATAGTTTAAAACACATTAACTTAGCTTAACCTAGCCTTAATATAGCTTAATATTACATAATCGGTGCTTAGGATCAATTCAAAGTTCGGTTTAGTCAACTTTTAGTGTTAATAAAAAAAAATCAAAATTTTCGGTTTCGCTTTTGAATCAACTAGATTAATCTTTATAGGACTACTGTTAGGATTTAATACTTAGGCTTTAGGGATATCAAAACTTGAGTTGCCTAGCTTTAGCCTAGTGTTTTTGTATTTTCTCATTAGCTTATTTACTAGCTTTTCTCTTAGCTTATTTCACCGCCATTTTCAAAATGTGCCTGTGTACGCTTGTGATCATTTTCATAAGCTCACAGATAGCTTGTCATTTGGCCTTAGCTTGCAAATCTTGGTTCTATGGATAGCCAACCAAGCCATCTTGAATATCCAAGCTTAAGATTTCACTTTTTAGTTTGTTTGATAAGGCTGCATCTACCTTTTAGTTTGTCCCATTTTGGTCTTAACTGCATACTCAGTAAAATGGTCCCATTTTCATAAGCTCTTTATAAGCTCCACAGTGCACCTCTGTGCATGAGCTTGGACTTTTTGGAAAGCCCACAAGCTCTACTTGATATCTATGTCTTTTGTTTGAGCTTTTAAGCTTATTCAGTTAGCTTATTTTGGCCTTGAATTTCTCTGCAGGCCTGTGTATTTAGTTAAATCAGTCAAAGTGCTTAATTGCTTATTCTAGCTTTTCAGTTTATATATGTGTGCTTTTTAGTTTCACTTAAGAAGCTTGTAGCTTATTTTAGCTTAATCTACCTTTGTTTTCAACTGTTGTGCTTATTTGAGTTTAAATAACCAAATAAGCTCATAAGCTTAAGCTTTTAGATTTTTCATTTCAGCTTTTTATTAAGCAGTTACTGTTTTTATCATTTTATTAGTTTTCTGTCATCATATAGTATTTTTAGAAAAAGTTTTAGAATTTTCTCTGTTTGTTTAGTATTTATTATAATTATAAATAGTTAATAAATAGTAATTAATTAGTAATAAATAATTAAAAAGTAAAAAAAATATCTTTTCTGTTTTAAAATTAGTTTTATCATATTTTAGATTTTTCAAAGTTAAAATTTTATTTTTCCAAGTTTATTTTCTATTTTCTAGTAATTAAGTGTATTTTAAATAGTTATTAATTAATAATAATTAGATAAAAAGTGTGAAAAATATATTTTTAATTTTAAAATTAGCTTTATAGTACTTTAGACTTTTCAGAATCATAAGTTTATTTTTCTAGCCTTATTTTCTATTTTCTTTTATTTTAGAGTATTTATTAAATAGTTAAAATAGTTTTTAATTAATAATAATTAAATAAATAGTTGTAAAAATAATTTTCTTTTTTTAATAATTTTCTTTTATTATTAGGATTGTTAAAATATCATTTTCATATTTGTAGCTCTTTTATTTCTTTAAAACTCACTTTTTATTTAGTACGTTACGTAGTTTTTAATTTAAACATACGTTTTAGGAAATAAACGTTCATCGACTTTAAAAATAGTGATAGCGTTTATTTAATAGATTTTATCTTTTATTTCTTTTAATTTGCATTTAAGTCGCTTTAATTTGTAGATTTTCTCTTTAGGTATAATTTTCCATCCAAAACCCTACTGATTCTTATCCTTAGTGATCATTCTACCATCGATCAAGTGTTTTACACCAATTCATCCTCCGTGGGACTTAACGACCGAAATTCCCTATATTCCTCGATCTTAATTGCATTTGTGTTTAAAATTGTTTTAAGTCTATTTGACTTGTTGTTTATACAGATCAAATTTTAGCGCATTCGGGGGAGGTTTGTAAGCGTGTTTCTAGCATTATCGGACCGTGCTTGCACATATACCACGGTTTGTAATAACTTTTACGTAAAGTTAATATAAATCAAAAAGTTCATTAACGCTTTTCCTAAAGTGTTAAAACCCAAAACAATATAAAACAACAAAACAATCGTAACGTTTTCTAGTTTGTGTTTCTTTTAAGGTGATTCTTAAAGAAATACGATTTGGTTAAACGAGACGATACCAAAAATATTTTCCAAAAGTTTTAAACCCTTTGCACAAATCATACCTCGTCTTTTCACCGGTACTTAATATACATAAAAATCAACCACATGAATCAAGGCGATGCACTACCTAGCTGGGTGCGACCATTAATAAGTTCCCGAACATCGATTTAAAACTTGCCTTTGTGTCACTTGTGATTTGGTGTACCTTTTTCAAAGAAGCCATTTCATCCGTGATTATTGGTTAAGTTCACTTGTGTTTTGCCTCATTTGTTTTGAAAATTGGTTTTATACTTAGTGCATCTTTTCGTTCTTCCAGTTCTACAAGTCCACTTTCCGAACTTGAAACATTCCTCATAACGTAGAGGACGTTCGGCTCCTTCACCGTGACTAGGGGTGAAAGAGCGAGCCGAGCTCGAGCTCGTTTAGGCTCGAGCTCGGCTCGTTTATATATAAAAGCTCGAGCTCGAGCTCGAGCTCGTTCGAGCCTCACATTTTGAGCTCGAGCTCGGCTCGTTAAATTTTCTGGCTCGAGCTTGGCTCGAGCTCGGCTCGTTAACACAAAGCTCGACTCGTTAACACAAGGCTCGAGCTCGTTAACACGGTTATACGTATAGAAAATATATATACCTATATATTTCTAGGGCTCGTTGGGCTCGCGAGCCTAAGCGAGCCCTATATAGACTCGGGCTCGAGCTCGATTATTAAATGAGCCCAACTTAGGCTCGAGCTCGGGCTCGAGCTCGTTTAAACTCGGCTCGTTCGAGCTTTTACCGATCCGATCCCGAGCTTTTCACGGCGGCTCGGCTCATTTCCACCCTAGCCGTGATCGAGGCGTCTACCACCACCACCACCGTCGAAATGGCGGAAGACAAACCTATGAATGAGCTTCTCCAAGCACCCATCGAGGGTTACGGAGATGCCATTGTTGTCCCGACCATTGTGGTCGATACCTTCGAACTCAAAACCGGGTTGCTTAATTTAGTAACCCAAAGCCAATTCTATGGTTTTGGCGGGATGATCCTCATGCACACATTCGATGGTTTAACAAGATTGCATCGACCATCAAGTACAAGAATGTCCCATCCGAAGCTATCAAGCTTCTTCTGCTCCCATTTTCTCTAGAGGACAAGCCGGAATTGGCTTGAGAAACAACCCCTCGTTCTATAGAGACATGGGAAGATCTAGTTACCAAGTTTGTTAACGAGTTCTATCCTCCATCTCGAACCACAAGTCTTAAGAATGAGATAATGAAATTTTCTCGAGATTTGATGAATCATTCGGGAGGCATGGGATCGTTACAAGGAATTGCTCATAAGTGTCCACATCATGGTTTTACCGAGTTAATGCAAATGGATACTTTCTATAATGGTGCGAGACCACCGACCAAGACTCTAAATGCCTCCGCGGAGGTAATTTCCTTAGCAAAACCACAAAAGAAGCCTTACAAATCATTGAAAACAAGTCCCGGTCCGCTCTTTCCGCACTAAGACATATCGAATCGGTCTAATCTTGGACCTTCTACTTCATCTCTGTGAGTACATCTAGCACCGATGCTAAGATTGATAAACTCAACGATCTTTATTCGAGCTTTGGTTCTTGCTAACCAAAGAAAGTCACCTTCACTCAAACACCATCACATGGTGAAGTGAAGAAAGTTGAAGTTTGTGTCACTTGTGGTGGTCCTCATGCATACTACAACTGTCGCCACCGATGGTAGTCCGTTTGAAGCAAATGCTATAGCGGTACTTCAAATCAAGGAGGTAATCAATACCGTTCTCGAATGAACCAAACTACCGTGCTAACACTTATCGAGCACCACCGGTTTTAACGAAATCCTAACCGAATCGAATCAACCTAGAATGAACCAAGGTTATCAAAACCAAGGTAATTTCTATCTGGACCCAATCAAGGTTTCCAACAACAAGGAACCTTCATCAAAACAATTTCAATCGTGGGAATCAATTTCATGGGAATGTGAATCCTAATCAAGGGAATTTTCAACAACAAGGTCATAATCAAAACATCCGACCTCAAAATTTCCTCCTAATCCACCTCCCATCATTACTCCTCCGGGACCATCATCGATGAGTTCTTGAAGCGGTTTATGAAATCCCAAGATGAAATGAGCAGTTGTTGGTCGGTCGATTGCGATCCGAAGAAGTCTTTAAATGATCGACCCTCGAGCTCGGTACTTTACCGAGCAACACGATCGCTAACCCGAGGGGCGATGCTAAAGCGATCACGACCGAAGTGGTGTTTCATACAATGGACCCGCTATTCCTACTACCTCTTCTTCTTCTTCCAAAGGTAGTGGAAAGTGAACCTCCAACTCACAATGGACCTCGACTCCAATGCCCCTCCTCCCGTGGCAATGAGTCAAGTTACCAAGGAAACAACGGACAAAGTGCATTATTCAAGTCCAAGTAATACCGCAAGTCCCACCTTCTGTAGTCCATCCTCAAGTTGTCCGAAACCCAAGTCTAATCCGGAGTTGTTTTGAACCACCAGTAGCTCCGTTGAAAATATCAAATCCAAATCTTCTATTCCATATCCATCACGTTTGAATGAGCAAAAGCTCCGTGAAAAAGCTAGTCATCAAATGGACAAATTTTTCCAAATTTTCCAAGAGTTACATTTTGACATAAGCTTTATGGATGCTATCATCTTGATGCCCAAGTTTGCATCAACTCTCAAACACATGTTAAGCAACAAGGAAAAGTCGTTTGAAATGGCTAAAACTCCTCTTAACGAGAACTGCTGCAGCTTATCCTAAAAAGCTTCGAGAAAAGCTTGGAGATCCCGGGAAATTTCTCTTACCTTGTGTATTCCTGGAATGGTTGAATGCTTTGCCTTGGCGATCTTGGTGCAAGCATCAACTGATGCCATATTCGATATGGAAGAAACTTTCTCTTAGGAACTCACTCCTACATGCATGACTCTCGAGCTTGCAGATCGTACAATATCCGTCCTCTTGGCATTCTTGAGGACGTATTTGTAATAGGAAAGTTCCATTTTCCGGTGACTTCGTGGTTGTTGATTTTGATGCCGATCATCGGGTTCCTCTCATTGTTGGTCGAGGATTCACGAGAACGGGCCGTGCTCTCATAGATGTATTTGAGCAAGAAATCACATTGCGTGTTGGTAATGAAGTCACACCTTCAACCTTGATCGACTTGAGGTACTCCGCAAATTATGATTACGAATCGGTTAACCGAATAGATATCATTGATGTTGCTTCGAAGAGTACTCGCAAGAAGTTCTTGGTTATGATCATAATTCTTCAAGTGATAATCTCACTCATTCATCTCAACCTATTATTGCCAATTCTACCCTTCTCTCACCCCATTTGAGGAAAGTGACTTCATCTTAGAAGAGATTGAAGCCTACTTATCCATGATTACATTCCATGGGAAATTGATCACGCTCCAATTGACATTGAGGGAGACATACTTCTCATTGAGAAGTTGCTTAATGATGATCCATCATCAGCCCCTCACTTTAGTGATTCAATTCCTGATGAGATTAATCAAAATGAGATTAATCTGGAGGGAGATTTTCTTCTTGAGAAGTTGTTAAATCATGACATTTCTCCTCCTCTTCCTCCCATCAAACTTCATAACAAGGAAGTCAAGTCAGTTGAGAAGACTGAAGAATTTCCTGAGGTTGATCTTAAGGACTTACCTCCTCATCTCGAGTATGCATTTCTTGAAGGTGATGATAAATTACCAGTCATTATTGCTAGAGATTTGAGTAAAGATGAAAAATTGCTCTCATTAAAATCTTGAAGTCACACAAGCAAGCAATTGCTTGGAAACTCTCCGACATCAAAGGTATAAACCACGAGTTTTGTACCCATAAAATCTTGATGGAGGATGACTTTAAGCCAACAGTTCAACATCGAGAAGAGTAAATCCAAAATCCATGATGTTATCAAACAAGAGGTTATCAAACTTCTTGATGCGTGATTGATTTACCCGATCTCGAGATAGTCCTTAGGTTAGCCCAATTCATTGTGTTCGAAAAGGGTGGCATTCTTGTTATCACAAATGAAGATAACGAGTTAATTCCAACTCGGTTGGTTACGGATGGCGTGTTTGCATCGACTATCGTAAGTTGAATAGCGCCACCAGTAAAGACCATTTTCCTCTACCCTTCATGGACCGGATGCTTGAGAGATTAGCGAGGAATGAATACTATTGTTTCCTTGATGGTTTCTCGGGGTACTTTCAGATTCCCATTGATCCAAAGGATCAAGATAAAACTACATTCACACCGCCCATACGGAACTTTTGCCTATAGGCGTATGCCTTTTGGCTTATGTAATGCTCCTGGCACGTTCCAAAGATGTATGATGGCCATTTTCCACGATATGATCGGGGAAACAATGGAGGTGTTTATGGATGACTTCTCGGTCATTGGGGATTCGTTTCAAACTTGTCTCTCCCATTTAGATAAAATGCTTCAAAGGTGTGAAGACACCAATCTTTGTCTAAACTGGGAGAAAAGTCACTTTATGGTCAAAGAAGGCATTGTCCTTGGCCATAAGATTTCAAAGAATGGGATTGAGGTAGATAGAGCAAAAGTTGATGTAATTGCTAAGCTACCTTATCCTACTACCGTCAAAGGTATTAGGAGTTTTTTAGGTCATGCCGGTTTCTATCGTAGATTCATTCAAGATTTTCCAAAATCGCCTGACCTATGACCCATCTTCTTGAAAAGGATGCTCCTTTTATCTTTTCACCCGAGTGCATCGTAGCTTTTGAAACATTGAAGAAAAAGCTTCTTGAAGCACCCATTCTCGTTGCTCCCGATCGGGATTTACCTTTTGAGCTTATGTGCGATGCAAGTGATTTTGCTATCGGCGCGGTCTTAGGGCAACGAAGAAACAAGCATTTTCACCTATTCACTACGCAAGTAAGACTATGACCAAGCTCAAACTCATTACACCACCACGGAAAAGAGCTATTAGCCGTGGTGTATGCATTTGAGAAGTTTCGCCGTTAATCTTGACCAAATGCGTGGTGTATACGGATCACTCGGCACTCAAATATCTCTTTGCAAAACAAGATGCAAAGCCGAGATTGCTCCGTTGGGTTCTCCTCCTCCAAGAATTTGATATCATCATACGTGATAAAAAGGAGCCGAGAACACGGTGCGATCATCTGTCAGTTAGAAAACCCTCACCAAGATGTTTTCGAGAAAAGGATATTAATGAAACATTTCCTCTCGAGACACTCAATGCGGTTTCTTTTCGTGAAACTCTTCTACCCCATGGTTTGCGGACTTTGCAAATTACCATGCGGGTAACTTCATTAATGAAAGGGATGTCGACCAGTGAAGAATAAATTCTTCAAGGATGTTAAACACTATTTACGGGACGACCCTTTCTTATTCAAAATCTGTCGCGGATCAAGTCATCCGACGGTGTGTTTATGGACAAGAAGCTCTTGACATTCTCAAAGCTTGCCATCTTTGGACCCACGAGGCCAACATAGTCCAAACTACACCGCCAAAAGGTGTTTGATTCCGGTTTTATTGGCCCACAATCTATAAAGATGCCCACGATTATGTCAAAACACGTGACGCTTGTCAGCGTCATGGTAATATATCTCAAAGGAATGAAATGCCACAAAATGCCATTCAAGTTTGTGAGATATTTGACATATGGGTATTGACTTTATGGGGCCATTTCCATCTTCTCGTGGTAACAAGTACATACTCGTGGTCGTTGACTATCTGTCAAAATGGGTTGAAGCGAAAGCTTTACCTACAAATGATGCCCGAGTAGTTGTGAAATTTTGAAAGCTCTCTTTGCGGTTGGAACTCCTCGTGCAATAATCGGTGATCGTGGTACACATTTTGTAATGACCAATTTGATCGTGTCATGCAAAAGTATGGTGTTACCACCGTCTATCTCTGCATACCACCCCAAACAAGTGGGCGGTGGAAGTTTCAAATCGTGGTATTAAAAGAATACTTGAAAGGACGAGGGTGAAAATCGTGCATCTGGTCGGATAAACTCGATGGCGCTCACGGGCTTTTCGTGCGACTACAAAACACCAATTGGGTGTACTCCTTACAAGCTAGTGTACGGAAAAGCATGTCACCTTCCGATTGAACTAGAGCACAAGGCTTCTTGGGCCTTAAAACATGCAAACTTGATATCTGACACGGTAGGTGATCACGAGAAAAGTTCAAATGAATGAACTAAATGAACTTCGTGATCAAGCTTACGAGAACTCTTTGATCTACAAGCAAAGACAAAGAAGATTCATGACTCTAAAATCAAGAACCGCGTTTTCAACGTTGGTGATCGAGTCCTTCTTTTCAATTCAGTTGAAGATTTTCTCGAAAGCTCAAGTCCCACCGGTGCGGTCCATTTACTATCACTAAGGTTTATCCTTATGGCACCATTGAGTTATCTCAGCCTGATGGTCCTAATTTTAAAGTGAATGGTCATCGATTAAAGCATTACTTTGGAGAGGACATTCCCCCTGTGGTTGTCCCGGATCTTCAAACATTCCCCATGAACCAATGAATGCGGGGATCGAGTCAAGCTAGTGACTCGGGAATCAAAAACATTAGCACACACAATATGGGTTTTCACCCGCCCCGCAAAAGTCATAACAAGCACGGAAATTACATACTAGCACCTCACATGGGGTGTTTGGATACCCATATCTCTCTCGGGTGTATATGTAATATAACGAATTGGAAATGGAAGATAAACACTCATTTACCGGTCCTAGTACATAGATTACCATAGGCTTGAGAATAGATCAAACCTCCATCGCTTTGGCGTAAGCACCTAGGAAAGACTATCAAAGAGGTCTTTAAAGGGTTGTAACGTTAGGCTTACGGTAAGGAAACAAGGGTTTGGTGGGATAGGCTTTTTAGTGGTGGCAAGTCAAAAATCTCTATGTTACAAGCATACGAAGAATGGCGTTGCTAAGCCAAGACTCGACACTCTAAACTCTAGCTAACTTAAATAAACGAACATAAATTTAAAGGATAGATGTAGGATGGTAGCCGTATGTGTGTTTTTTTTTTTTTTTTTTTTTTTTTTTTTTCTATTTTTTTTTTTTTTTTAATTTTTTTTTTTTTTTTTTTTTTTTTTTTTTTTGTGCATACACTTTTACTTTACTATCCTCTACGGTAACATCAAAATGATAGGGATTTATAGGCACATCCCTACACTTGAGTTTTATTACTCTAACACTAATTTGACCCGAATTGAAAAGATCAAAACACTTGGGGTACATTATTACGCAAACAAAGGGAATTTGAATTTAACGTTCCCTTCCGTCATTTCATAAACTTTAAATATTCCCATGAATCCCAATCGTCCCAAAGCGTGTACAAAGGATATGACTCGACTTAGCAACTCATGCAAGCAACTAGATAATTGAACTAAGGGTTTAGGGTGATAACAATAATGCACTAAAGTGATTGCATACAAGGTAGGCTAAGGCGATTTAGGTGTATATTTGGGGTGGGGTGTAAACAATGCTCTTCATTGATATTCGAGAAAAACCGAAACATCACGAGAACCACGAAAAGGATAGGCTCTGAGGGGTTAACTAGGGGTACCGTGTACTAAAGATGAGTACAACGCAAAGGGTGTGGGAGAATTACTCAACCGATGTGGAAGAAGTAATTATATTACGGGTATCAAACAAGGGTTATCCTAATGCCTCTTATCATTTAGTTATTCCTAACTACACAAGTGTAGTCTCACTAGCGATCTCGGAATGCATCACAAAACAAGTTCTAGAATCTAATATACTACGGGTTCACACTCTAAGCATTAAATATGAATGCTTTAATTCCTACTAATCTAAGGGCGATCCTCACATTTTGGGTGGAATTTAGGTGGTAAAGGGTTTTTGTGCTAGTCATGCAACTTCCTATCCGTGAGACGCTTTTGTTAAGACTAATGGCCTACTCCTATATGTCATGAAAAATTTCAAATTTGGTGCCAAAATTACCCGAACCGACATTTTCACATGGTTTATTACACAAGTACAATTGGACAAAGCAAATATTTAAGGATAAGCATAGTTTTAAAGTTCCCGTTTTATTTTCCCTCCCTAAACTTAAACTGAACATTGTCCCCAATGTTCCCCGAAAGTATCAAAGTTATGATAATGAAAGGTAATTAAAAATGAAAGAAACTAGTACTCCCCTGATTAGCTCGGTAGGATCCGTGTGAAGTGGTGGTTAAATCCTTTCCAAGAAGAATGTATGCGTGAAAAGCTCCTTCCAATCTTATGTAACTTCTTCTTGATAAATTAAACCTGCACACTTGAAGAAAACAAACGAAACCTTCGCGTAAAATCGGCGGTAATAATATATATAAGACTCGATTTAAACTAGGATATAATGCTTGTGGAATGGATGTTTATAAATTTACGGAAAATTAAGACACGAAAATTCCAAAAATTTATAATTAGCTCGGAAAATGAGAAAAAAAGTAATGTTGTTTTACTCCTTCTGGACGTCGTCGGTTATCCCGACAAAAAGCAATCTGCGATTTTACGAAAAAATTACGGAAAATTTACATCTTTAGAATCGGAAAATTTATGCAAAACATCCATTATGACTCGATACAAGCATTTGACTCGAACAAACAAACAAATACATCTTTTAGTTAATTGTTATTCTCATGTTTACATTTCTTTTGAAAACGTGTGTAATCCTCCCTACACTTATCCCTTATGTAAAATACCTTTATATGCAATTAAGACGAGGTTAAAAACAAAATAAAGCATTTTTACAAATTTAAACATGAGAATAAACAATCAATAAAAGATATAAGACACTAACAAGCAAACAATTAAGCATGGGTTGCCTCCCACGAAGCGCTTTTCTTTATTTAAGAGTCTTGTAGCTAGACTCGTAGTCGTGCTCCTACGTGACTTCATTACCGTCACCTTCTTCCTTCGCTTTCCCTTCGTCGAAAGGGTGTAGACGTTGTATGCTTACCGTGGATTCCTTGCCAACGTTGTTGATAACGCTACACGCGTCGTTTGGGGTCAAGGAAACTTCCTTTTCTTCGAGCAAGTTTTATAACACCCTAGGCAGTGAACCTAATCGTTGTAGTGTAGTAATTAGGGCAAGCCACGGGTATTGATATCGTTCTCTTGGGGAATAGGAATGCTAGTAAGGAGTTACTACGCTAAGGTCAAGGTTGAGGAAGATTATTTTTTATCTTTTTATATTTTATGAAATGGAAAGGTACGAATCTCGGGTATTGGATTTGGGGGGTTGGTATTTCTACCGATTACTCTACTATTATCTAATTATCTAAACTAAGGTTGTGGGAGTCTATGTCTAATTAATGTGTGCTCGTATGATAGTTTAAAGATGTGTTTACTTAGGTTGTATTACTCCTTAATTATCTCCTATTGATGGTTGAGTTGTCACGTCCTTATTCCTAGTTGCGTTGTGTGTCTAAAGTTGTAGGGTATCGTTTCTCCTAACTCTTTGAACTTACCAAAGGGTCTCGTCTACAAACCCACTAGGGATGATAAACTCCTACTCTAAGGCGCTCTTTGGATGGTTTAGCCTACAACTACTCAGGTAATTATATTCTAAGGTTCACAAAGATGAATCAAGCATTAAGTACCCAACGAATGACCTATCGCATTACTAGATCATTAGTCAACTAAGATAAGAAACAACCAATCAATATTCAATAATTAAGTTTCATACTTCCTAAGAAAACACACAAATAAATTAGCGGGACATGGAGAACATGCAAGCATACACAAATAATCAAAGACATAATTGAATTAATGAAGTAAAGACTTATCTTGATGTAAGATAGGGTTTAAAACCCTAAAATCTTGTACAAGACACCTTAGTTTCGGTTTAGGTTTTCACTCCAAAGACTCCCTACCAAAGGCGAAAAATTCGGATTATATATATAAGATTACATATCGCGACGTCACCTTATGTTTAAATGGCGCCGTCGTGTCGCCGTCATTAGGGTTTCGTCTTGGCACGTTAACCTTGCGGCGGCGTCACCTTATGTCCGTGACGCCGTCCTCTTGACTTCGGCGTCGTCTGGATTGCATCTAGGCCGTCGAGTAGCGACGGCCTACTCTTTTACAACCGGGCGTCGTCACTTGAAAATCTGAGTTTTGAATTACGAACCGTCACAAAAATCTTGGGACGGCGTCGCATCTTTTTTGGCGCCGTCGCCTTCTAATTTCAAAGAATCGTGAGTGTCTCGATTTTGACTTTGGCCATTTTCTTCATATATTCGCGCCTTTTCATCCAAATAAGTGCCATTCCGACATTTTGCCTTCAAGAGACCTAAAAGTGAAAAGGAACGATATTAAGCAATAACGAATACAAAGTGATCAAATAAGGACTAAAGCGACCCTCAAAATGGTACCTTTTAAAACCTTATCAAATATCCCTACACTTGTTATTTGCTTGTCCTCAAGCAAATGTGCTTTTAGCCAATTAATTTATAAGTTAGGGGTCATGAAGCATTAATTCAAAGCGGTCCACAACACATATAAGCCCATAAAAGTCATAACAAGCACGGAATTACATACTAGCACCTCACATGGGGTGTTTGGATACTCACATCTCTCGGGTGTATATATGAAATATAACAAATAGGAAATGGAAGATAAACACTCATTAACCGGTCCTAGTACATAGATTACCATAGGCTTGAGAATAGATCAAACCTCCATCGCTTTGGCGTAAGCACCTAGGAAAGACTATCAAAGAGGTCTTTTAAAGGGTTGTAATGTTAGGCTTACGGTAGGAAATAAAGGGTTTGGTGGGATAGGCGTTTTAGTGGTGGCAAGTCAAAATCTCTATGTTAAATGCATACGAAGAATGGCGTTGCTAAGCCAAGACTCGACACTCTAAACTCTAGATAACCTGAAATAAACAAACATAAATTTAAAGGATAGATGTAGGATGGTAGCCGTATGTTTTTTTTTTTTTTTTTTTTTTTTTTTCACTTATTTTTTTTCTTTTTTTTTTTTTTTTTTTTTTTTTTTTTTTTTCATACACTTTTACTCTACCATCCTCTAAGATAACATCAAAATACTAGGATTTATAGACATATCCTACACTTGAGTTTTATTACTCTAACACTAATTTGACGCGATTTGAAAAGATCAAAACACTTGGGGTACATTATTACGCAAACAAAGGAATTTGAATTTTTAACGTTCCTTCCGTCATTTCATAAACTTTAACTTTTCTAATGAATCCCAATCGTCCCAAAGCTGTATACAAAGGATCGACTCGACTTAGCAACTTATGCAAGCAACTAGATAATTGAACTAATGGTTTGGGGTGATAACAACCATTGCACTAAAAGTGAGTGCATAAGGGGTAGGCTAAAGCGATTTGGGTGTATATTTGGGGGTGGGGTGTAAACAATGCTCTTCATTGATATTCGGAAAACCGAAACATCACGAGAACCGCGAAAAGGATAGGCTCGAGGGTTAACTAGGGTATCGTGTACTAAAGATGAGTACAACGCAAAGGGTGTGGGAATTACTCAACCGATGTGGAAGAAGTAATTATATTACAGTATCAAACAAGGGTTATCCTAATGCCTCTTATCATTTAGTTATTCCTAACTACACAAGTGTAGCCTCACTTGCGATCTCGGAATGCATCACAAAACAAGTTCTAGTATCTAATATACTACCGGTTCACAATCTAAGCATTAAAGATGAATGATTTAATTCCTACTAATCTAAGGGCGATCCTCACATTTTGGTGGAATTTGGGTGGTAAAGGGTTTTTTTTGCTAGTCATATAACTTCCTATCCGTGAGACGCTTTTGTTAAGACTAATGGCCCACTCCTATATGTCATGAAAAATTTTAAATTTGGTGCCAAAATTACCCTAACCGACATTTTCTCATGGTTTATTACACAATCACAATTGGACAAAGCAAATAGTCAAGGATAAGCATAGTTTCAAAGTTCCGTTTATTTTCCTTGCTACATAAAGCGAACATTGTCCCCAATGTTCCCAAAATATCAAAGTTATGATAAAGAAGGTAATAAAAAGCGAAAGAAACTAATACTCCCCGATTAGCTCGGTAAGATCCGTGTAAAGTGGTGGTTAAATCCTTTTCAAGAAGAATTATTGCGTGAAAAGCTCCTTCCAATCTTATGTAACTTCTTCTTGACAAACTAAACTGCACACTTGAAGAAAACAAAGCGAAACCTTCGCGTAAAATCGGCGGTAATAATATATATAATACTCGATTTAAACTAGGATATAATGCTTGTGGAATGGATGTTTCTGAATTTCTAAGAAAATTAAGACACGGAAAATTCCAAAATTTATAAGTAGCTCGGAAGCGAGAAGAAAGTAATCGATGTTTTACTCCTTCACGGCGCGTCGGTTGCAATCTGGCGCCGTCGGTTATCTGACAAAAAGCGGTGCGATTTTGGAAAAATTCGGAAAATTTACATCTTTAGAATCTGGAAAAATTTACGCAAAACATCCATTATGACTCGATACAAGCATTTGACTCGAACAAACAAACATAAATATCTTTTAGTTAATTGTTATTCTCATGTTTACGTTTCTTTTGAAAACGTGTGTAATCCTCCTACATTTATCCTTTATGTAAAATACCTTTATATGCAATCAAGGCGAAGTTAAAAACAAAATAAAGCATTTTACAAATTTAAACATGAGGATAAACAATTAATAAAAGATATAAGACACTAACAAGCAAACAATTAAGCATGGGTTGCCTCCCACGAAGCGCTTTTCTTTATTTAAGAGTCTTGTAGCTAGACTCATAGTCGTGCTCTACGTTTTCTCATTACCGCCCTCTTGGCGGTTTCTAATGGGGATTCCATGTTGTAGAAGTGCCTAAAATGCGCTTCTCTAAGAGTTCATCCTCTCCCCAATCGGTCCTATATTTCGGTCCTAGGCTCAAGCAATCCTTATAGAATCCGAAAATCTTAGCCATAACATAATCAACACCTTTTCCCTATCCTCATCATTCCTATAATAGACCGACGGTTTAAGTTCCTTTTCATCATTAGAGTGATAAAAACTTCTCAATCTTAAGCGGCATTTGGTAAGCTATGTCATCGATCTCATTCTTGAATCGCACTACTCCTAACGAGGGTCATAGGTCATCCGGTGCTTTCTATGAAAGGTTTTCCTAGAATAACATGGGACAAGCTAGGGTCTATGGCGTGCTAATATCCTCCACAATTATGAAGTCCGTAGGAAACGCGAAACTACCTACATAAGCGGGCAATCCCTTAATTCTTCCGAGAAAATTGCAACTAACATTAGGATCATTGGGGTCTTGCCTAGTTGGAATAGGCTTCTTCAATATCCAATTGTAGTAGGTGCTAGTCATTATGTTGATTGGGGACTTGTGATCAATGTAGGCTTTGCCACAAAAGGTGTCCTATGACACATGGTATGTTGAGATTCCAAGGGTTCCCAAACTTGATTCGAGGACTTTTCCTAACATACATGTGACGGAGGTCACGCACTAAGTGAGGGTGGCGAGATAGTTCTTCTTCCGTAGGAAATTTGTTGAAATAGTCAATGTCTACTTCATCTACTTCCTCGGGTATTTCATCATCCACAAGTGTATAGTCCTCTTCGTCATTTGTTTCATTAGGTTCAACTAAGGCGATGGTATTGACGAATTGGACATGCTTAGTTAGCTTGCTTGGATCCTTAATCTCTATACCTGAAGGCTCGGGAGTTGAGATAGCACTAACCTTCTTATCACTATTAGTTATGGCTTTCAAAAGGTTGTCAATTTTCCTATCCATCTCGGCTTGTTGATGGTTAAAGCGGTCAGAGAGCTTAGCCATTTGGGTTTCTTGGGATGCAACTAGGTTTTGCAACATCCCTTGACGTTTTGTTGGTTAGGACCGTTAGGTGGGGCCATGAGAAATCATTGGAGGTGAATTCTTTGGTTTGTCCCGGTAGAATTCGGGCTTGCCTTTCCATGCCTCTCGGGTTTCATTGAAATTCCTAGAGTACAGTATTGTAGGAATCTTCCTCCGTTCCATGTCGTGAGGATGCGTAATCAGCGGAAGCATGTTCGGGGATCGAGTGCTAGTGCGCGTGTTATGAGGATCACAAAACAGCTCACACGAGGAAGAAACTTTGCTCACATGGTGTGAAGATTTAGGATTTTCGTAGGAGCTCATGAGGAATCTAACTTGATCTTCAAGTTCGATCATCCTGATCGGAAGGGGCACGGAGATTGCCTTAACGGTTTTGGGCAGCTCACGGGGTCATCCTAACTTTCGTTGTCATAGAGGCGAGGTCCTCTATTATTTCCCATGATTCTTCTGCGGTGAGATCACTAAGTTTTCCACCGGCCGCTTGGTCAATGGATCGCTTAGTGGGGAAGTTGACATGATCATAAAATATTTGGACTTGGAGCCAAAGATCAATGCCGTGATGAGGACTTTATGAAGTAAGTCCTTGAATCGGGTCCATGCTTAGTAGAGATTCACCTTGGCGTTGTTGGAACATCAAGATGCCATTCCTAAGCTTAGTGGTTCTCCCGGTGGGAAAAATTGAGCAAGGAAGCGAGAGGTAAGATCATCGACTTGAGATGGAGCCGTGGGAAGTCGCTCAAGCCAATTACTAGCTTGGTCCCGTAGAGAGAATTGGAAGAGGCGCAGCGCGTGGTCTCCCGAGTAGTAGCATCAAGGTCGATGGAATCGACAATTTTGAGAAATCCTCGAGATCTTGATTTGGATCTTGAACGAAGTCCATGGAATACACATCCGTTTGCACCAACCGGATGGTGTCGGATCGCGGGGGCCGTAGTTTGGGCTTGGTCGGGAAGCTCAATGGTGTTCCTATAGCCTAGGTGGCTTGGTCTCGAGTATTCACCAAGAGTACGGGCTCTTGGCGGGTCATTTGGTGGTGGGTTGATGAATGGTGGGTGGTTATCACCTTCCATGATGAAAAGTGATGGAATTACGAACAAAGGTCGCGAAGAAGGGGGATAGACTAAGAGAAAGCTAAAAATTGAGAAAAATTTTACTTGATAGGAATCAAGCAAAGAACCTAAGCGAGGTGGACTACTAACTAGCTATTCTATTCCCGACAGCGGCGCCAAAACTTGATAACGCTACACGCGTCGTTCGGGGTCAAGAAACTTCCTTTTCTTGAGCAAGTTTTATAACACCTAGGCGATGAACCTAATCGTTGTAGTGTAGTAATTAGGGTAAGCCACGGGTATTGATATCGTTCTCTGGGGAATAGGAATGCTAGTAAGGAGTTTGTTAGGAATTAGAAAATTCCGATATTGAAGAGTCGGTCACCCCAACTATTATCTAGCATAAGTTAGCTCGTAGACTTGTCGTTATTTACGTTTCTATGTAGTTAATTAGTTAGTCGATGGCGTAAAATAGTTTAGTGCAACACCGTGGAGGAAGGACGGTCTTTACCCATTGTATCCACGATCCACGAGCCGATAGGAGGTCGTTTAGTCGTAACCTATAAATACCCTCTACCTTGCAAGGTAGAGGGTTGGATGTTCTTTGGTAATCTAACATACTACAAGTTTCTCTTACTTGAATATCCCACTTTCTCTCTCTCTCTAAAATCATCTATACGCCCATTGTGTTAATGCTATGATATATAAGTGAAATCCAATAACCAACAATTGGTATCAAGAGCCATGGTTATATCATATCTTGCACATCTTTGGATTTCTAGTGGTTTTTAGGTGGTTTTTTGAGTTTGAAAAAGTTTAGTGGTTTGTGCATCATTTGGTTGATTTCTTGTGTTAAAGTTTGGATTTTGTTAGTACTTTTATGTTTAGAATCATCACAAGTGTTTAGGTTTTCATTTGGTAAGCTTGAATCATCTGGTTGGGTTGTTTTGGATTGAAAAGTGATGTTTATGTGGTTTTTCTTGCTAGCGACTTAACACACGGAATTCTTTCTTCGTAGCGACTTGCTTTACAAATTTGTAGCGAGTTCTGATTTTAGACCTAGCGACTTAGAACTAGCGACTTAAAGTACAAGTAGTGGACTTTCCACCACAGGTAGCGACTTGGAGGTAGCGACTTGGGTTGTAGCGAGTTGCTATTTAGCGACTTGTATCTTTAGCGACTTGTGTAGCGAATTGCTGCCAAAATTTTGCTAGCGACTTAATGCTTAGCGAGTTACTACTTAGCGACTTGCAATTGTTTAGCGACTTGGTGGTATAGCAAATTAGGTGTTAGCTACTAGAGGATTAGCGACTTGTACTTAGCGATTTGGACGTTGATTTAACGACTTGGGATTATTGCTATTTTGTTGCTAGCGAGTTGGTTCAAAATCTCTAGAGACTTGGGGAGTAATTCATAATAACACAATGTCAGTCATCACGGATCCTTTAATCACCAAAGTACTTGCTCTCTATGACACAACACAAAATAGTGAAATAGAATGCTTACCTGAATGCCATACATTTAATGATTCAGCATCGATTAATCATAACAACTCAAATAAGTCACTCGTAATGTCTGCAAATGATGCTAAGAATATGGAATGCACCGGTGAGCCGTTTGACATCTCGATCGACTTCTCAAATTACTCTTATCTACAACCATGGATCGAACAAGTTGTGCCATCCTTCGTCGATTTTCCCACTTTGACAAGAACTGTTTTACTTAACTTAGAGCGAATGAGGTTTCAAATTACCAAAGAAAAGTTCTCAATGATGATTCTCATGCTCGCTCTCCAAACCATCTTCAATCAATTTCACCACTTATCAGGAAGAATACTCCTCAGTTTTGATGATATCATGGTGGAATATCTTTCAAAAACACACGGAATGGAAATTCATGAGTTCGAAACTCATTTATTCAACTTATGAGTAATATGGAAACATACATCAAGGAAGGCTGGCGATGAGAATAACAAGTTGATGAATTGAATGAGTGCCAAGAGATTCCATGGAGCAATGGTGACGTGTCATGCTTCATTCCAGTTGAACCGACAAATGACACCGATTGCGAAATCTCGGTTGTAATGAAAAGGATGAAGAGAACGACGCGATCTCAAATTCTCGAGTCGAAAAAGGTGTCAATCAATAAGGTACACTCATCGATCACACAAATTCTCATAAAAGGTACATGACCCTTACTCGAACATAACATTATGGAATCAATCTTTGTTTTACACGAATCTAATGCAAGTAACATGATTGAAAAAGGGTATATGATGAGCTTTCAAACAAATTTTCAATTCTTGAAAAACAACGTATCTCATTGCAAATTGAAATACAACAAAAGGATGAAATGTCTTATGCAAAAAACGTGTAATAATCGGGAACTTCGAATTTAGAAATTTTTGAAATTAATCGGTTAAAATCCATTCGGGACAATGATTCGACCATTGGCAATCTGAAATTACTTCTTCGAAGCCCGAAATATATTTGTCATGAGATGAGTGATACTCTAGAATCGAAATTCGAACTAGCTCTATGTGTCCAACCTTCTAAGAGAAAATGAGCATTTAAGAAAGAACCTTGAGGAAACAAACTCTAAGTTAGTCAATCAATCTAATCTCTTGATGAAAGACATTGATGACCTCAAAGCCCAAATTCAGGATAAGAGCTTTAATATTGTTGCCCTAAAAAATGAGCTTAGGAAGTCATTTGGAAATAGGATGAACACTAAGTTTGCAAAACCTTCAACTTTGGGAAAGTCAAATGTTCGGAACCACTCGAAACGAGCGGTTATTAAACAACCTAATGCCTTTAGGTGCGAAAGAGTTAAACCATTGAAATCTAAGCTTACATCCCAAGTTGATAATATGTCGGTTTTGTCAAAACCGGTCACTTCATTGCCTAGTTCGGATATGATAAATCTCAAACATCGGACTTATAATCAATACTCCCGGATCGAAATGCAATAAGGATAACTAGCTCTCATGCAAAACAACATTTGGTGATCAATCCCTAAGATATACTCTAATCACAAAAGGACAAATAGTCAAAACAAGGTTGTGCACCCATTTAGCTCAACTGACGGTGGTTTCAAATGGATTCCCACCGGCGATTTTTAAGTTCTACGGACTTAAACGAACTTACATTTCTAAATCATGCCTCAGTGGATTCCCACGGAAAACTCTTCAAGAATGTAGAACCTAATAGGATCCCCATTAATGATACGTCGTGTTGTCTTGTGATGCATCCAAATGTGAGATTAAACATGTCACTAACCCTTCTATGTACAAGTCTACATGTGCTTCGAGTACAATGTGCTCTCGGTCTTTTTCGGTACAATGCTCAACTCAATCAGAACTTCATGACTGGTTCCCATCGAAATGAACATAGCTCATTCGGGAGAGCTATAGCGTGCTCGTAGTTGATGTACTTCTTACTTTGACTCCTATTCATCTTGAATCGGGACTCGCTCTTCTATATCGTGTTTAAATCAAGTTTCTTAATATATATATATATATATATATATATATATATATATATATATATATATATATATATATTTCATTATCATATGTCACTCTTTTAAATTTTTATATATATGTCACTCTTTTATATTTACAATTTTATCATTTTTTTTTTCTCACTCTAATAAAGAATACTTTCATTGTTATCGATAACATCTACGGTCCTAGAAATGTCATTCAATAATGGCACGGGTTCATAGATGAAGTTCGAACAATTGAAATATTCTTGCTTTTATAACGGGGTTGATTAATGTCAATCAATGTTCTTTGATGACATTGATTGAGGGGGAGATTGTGCTGGTTATAATGCTTGCTCGTTAAACTATCTGGCTATGGTATTTATCTCTGTTGTAGGTTGTGGTCGTATCTTGCTCATGTGATTATCATTGTGTACCTATGTATTAAGTGCCTTGCAGTAAATGCTTATTTGACTAAATGTTTAATTGATTCATGGTGATCATTGTGATAATCTATGCTAGCGACTTAGTCTATTATCCGTGTTAGCGACTTACCACTCGTTAATCAAAACCATAGGGACCAAACTTGTCATATATGGGAAAGTTGTGTTACACTAGCGACTTATCTCACTTCTTTCTAAAACCACAAGGACCAAATGTGTCAAACTGCCAAAGATAGTTTCTATACCCCTAGCGACTTACCATTTTTTCTCAAATAAGTTTCTTTTCTCTCTTTTTTTTTCCTCGTCAAATTGCTCTTCCTAGCGACTTAGCAAGTGGTATGTCTCGAATCTCTCTTATCTTAGTTCTCTTAAGCGTTTGTGTTAAGTTTCTAACTTGTCACTTTAACCAGATCCGTACGAGCTCGTGTTCTGTGACTGTTTGATTCCCTCTTAGGTTCGATGGTTCATTAAATTGTGTTGCTTTGTTGATTATTGTGTTGCAAGTATACTAAGTGTTGGTATATTGTATTGTGATTGCTGTGTAATGTGTTACCATGTAAGGATGATGATTGATTGGTGGATTGGGTGGTTTGTCGGTTGATATTATGAATGTTCTTGATGGCGACTTAACATGTTCTTGGTAGCGACTTAGCTGGAATGTTCTTCATAGCGAGTTAGCATTCAACTTAGCGATTATGTTTCTGTAGCGAATTAGTTTATTATATTCTGGCGACTTGGGTAGCGAGTTAGTTGTTAGCGACTTGTCTTTACAAGTTAGCGAATTAGTAACATTAGCGACTTAGTTAACAAATTTGTAGCGACTTGGTTGTGTTATTGTTCATGGCGACTTGTCTTCACAAGTTAGCGAATTAGTAACCTTAGCGACTTAGTTAACAGATTTGTAGCGACTTGGTTTTGTTACTGTTCATGGCGACTTGTCTGTACAAGTTAGCGAATTAGCATAGCGACTTAGAGAGCTAAACTATTAGCGACTTGTATGTGGCACTAGTGATGGCGACTTGTCTTTACAAGTTAGCAACATTGTTCACTTTCATGTTGAGAATTAGTCTTAGGGTCGAGGGTTATTAAAATGTTCAAGAGGTTTATTGCTAAAGTTGATCTCATTCTCACAATACTTAGGTTCTCCTAATTCAACTTGTTGAGTCAACATACCCTATGTAATCTGCTATGACATTTCTGTTTAGGTAAAAGGTACTTGGTTTCTCTCACGACAACCAAATGTTACTTTCTGCCTCATGCATACTTGTTATATCACTTCTACATGTGTATCTTGGCTCATGACATGATCCCTTTTCAATGCACTCTTTTTTCTTTTTAATCCCTTATCAGCTCGTCGTGTGTTAATTTATCTGTAAGATTTTGCTTTATTGAAATATCTCACTTATGCCACTCAATCTTTCTCTGTATGTGTTTTTGGGGACTCCTTCTGAGTTACTGCTTCTATGTGTCCATGTCTTAAGGGTGCTCTAAATGTTGTCTCACTTATCATTTATCATTATTTATCATCTAACCTGTTCCCAATCATTACTGTTGATTGTATGTTTACTCAGACCATCAATGGCAAGTTCAAACCCAGAAAAGAGCGTTACCCCTTCGGCATCATCCAAAGTTCTCTCAGAAGAAGAAATCCTTCCTGTGAGTCAATGGGGCGATATTGGAAAAAGCAAGCGTATGTGGACCTACAAAAGCTACAACAAAATCCGATACTCAAAGTTTCTATTGACATCCTCGAAACACAAACTTCTTGAACAATTACCAAGCAATGCTCAATTCCGACCATTTACATTCAATAATTACGGAACACCGTTCAATGGGACAAAATCACACCGATACTCTTGCAAAGCGGATGATAGGAGTTCACAATTGATTACGATATTACGAGCAACGCTCTTAGAATCACCCATGTAACCACGACCTTCGTTACGAATCTCCACAGTGTTGACGATCTGATTGTCTTTCTAATTGGGTTGGGTTATCATAACAGTATTTCAAGAGCATCCGACATCATCACTGGACACATGTATCAACCCTGGAGAGCTATTACAACTATTCTTAACTTGTGCTTATCCGGTAAAACATCAGGGTTTGATAAAGTGAGAATTCCTATCCTGCAAATCCTATGGGGAATTGTTAATAGGGTTGATGTGAATGTCTCAGATCGTATCTGGGAAGAATTTTCTTTATCTATACACACATTCATATCTGATAGAACTAATTTCCAAAACAAAGCTCAAGGACGAAAGAAACTGAACAAGCTTGTGATTCCCGAAGATCAGTTTTCTAAGCTTGTTATCCGATGTTTGCAACAAACTCACAACTTCAATCCTAGGGTGAATCAACTCGCACAATGCGAGAAGATGAATATGTTTTAGGAAACACGAAATATGTTCCTAGAGTGCGGATAAAGAAATATTTGGATTGCCAATTCACGATTGTCTTCTCACGAAAGATATCAAGAAGAAGGACTACTTCAAACAATACAAGAAAAGAGCTTCCAGTTCCTCTGCGATGTCACACCTTCTCCTCCACAACCCAATGCTCCCAAGTCCACGTCGACCTCACAAGCTTCCTATGCCTCTCTTCCTAAAAAGAGACTTGAAAGGTCACAACATTCGGACACCGCATCCAAGAAGCGAAAGTAAAAGGAAGAAAGTGGAAAAGGAAATTGGTGAAAATCTTGAGGTACCAAAGAATATCACAAGGTTAGCGATAAAGATGATGCGGATCTGACTTGGAATTGACAAAGCCTAGAAAGTCCGAATGAGAAAGCTCCGATGGGTGGAATTGTGCTAAGAGAACACGATCATATGCCTCGACAAACAACCCCAATAACACAAGACAAAGAAAAAGGGTTGCTAGTGTTGAAACCGAACAAAATTGCTCACATGCTTTTAACAATCTCATCGTCTCCATCAAGCACCACCAATCAATACGGTGAAGAGAAGAAGCAGAATCATCTCACGCTAAAGAACAATGCAGGTGGACAAAGTATACGAAATGTCTAAAGAAAGCCTTACACCTAGTGAGACTCATTATGGCGGAATGTTGACACTCTGTTGCATAAAGGCTCGCGGGAGAACCTTGAGACAAGATCGATGAGACCTTGAAGATGGATGAACCAAATCGTCTACTAACTCTCTATCCTCACTTAAGGATCTCGTCTGATTTCTCTTTTGGTGATCAATTCATTAATGATAAATCCTTTGATCTTGCACAATCCATGTATCTTGTCGGCATTGACAAGATCGTCAACCATTCCTCCGATGTCATCATCTTCATTATCAACTGCACTTCCACCTCCCATCCCAACTCAATCATCATGTACAAACACCACCGACGTCATCACCAACCCCGAACTGTCATTACAATTCTTGATGTGGATGCTCCACCGACTTCACCACCATGATCCTTACCTCGATCAACTCTTGGACAAAGGCGTAAAAGGGTAGAAGCTCGGAAAGGCAACTTCCTAAATCTGTTGATTCCTTGTAGATCGTGTCTATAGATTGGAGCACCTCAACTTCAATGAAGGGGTTCTGCCGCTATTGAAGGAGAAGTCAAGGATCTTTGTGGAATGGGCTATGGAGCTCCACTTCTTAGGCGATTCAAGGACCTACCTATCACCGATATGAGGCATTCTGTTTGAAAGGATGTATGATCTTTGAAGAGGACAAGCATGAGGTTCACAAGAAACTCTATGAGGCACTTGATGAATCCATTAAGTTCGACAATAATGAGCAGTTTATGATTGACATCGGGGAAAAAGAAGCTAAAAAGAAAAGGAGAACAATTGTGATGGAATCATTGATGAAGGACCGTAATGATCCTCTTCCACCTCCACCACCAACGGGGGGCGCCGGAACTTCTGGAGCTGGTAATCCTTCAACGACAACCAATCCACCTCCACCACAACCGCCATCATCACCGCCAAAACCTTCCAATCAATCGGGTCCTACAAAGAGCAGTACTAAGAAGAAATCTGCTGCACGGGCGACGGTTGATTCAAGGTTCACATCCACATCCACCTCAATTCACGATGATCAAATGGTTCACGAAGAGTCGCATGTCATGGTGACTCGAGAACGAGATGAAGATGATGCATCTACGAAGCATATTCCTAAGCCATCGGAAGATTGGTTTGATACTTACATGGTGGGAATCGCACTAGCACATCGAGTAGCTCCTTGAGAGACACAATTCAAAGGCGCATTGTGGAAGATATACCTCCTTCTCCGAACCTACATGGACCATCCCAGTCGGACTTTATGATTCGACAACAATTGGGCATCGGCTATCACCAATAATTATGAAGTTCGGTGAAGACTCTCTACGCATTACATTGGAGATATGGGAAGTTTTATTAGATGGTTTTGTGAGCGAAAGAGTATCTAATCCATAACTCCAAGAGATCTTGAAGGACAAGCTTATGAAATTGTCAAAGTCTTCCACTCGGATGCAAATCATCTTCAATATCGGATGGAAGAATGCCATAAGATGCTAAATGACCAAGTCGGTGAGCAAATCGATCGCTTCAATGTCAACAAATCTCTTCCTCTTGGTGGTGAACACAGTCGGATGACCATTCAGGTGAATTATTCTTCAATCACGACTTGGACTATCGTGTGCTCGCTCTGCTGAAAGAAGACCTGCTCTATCAATATCAAAGATGAAAGCGCAACCTACTCGATCGGGGCTTGAATAGATGGTTCTGATCAGTGCAGGTGATGAAGAACATAAGTATGATATTTCCGCTTCTTATGGTATTTCTCCTTTGGTGGTTCAAAAGAATAAGTTCTACATCGAAGACATGGTGCACGCAATGATGTTAGATCAAAGCGCAAATCTTAAGTGTTGTTCGAGTGAGATCTTCCTATCTATGGATATGAGTATTTGAAGAAGATAGTCCTTAAAAGCGGACCTCAAAGAGTATACTATTGAAGAGAACGGCTTCAAACATCTTACGCCAAATGATTTTGAAGATCTCTATCTCCTAAATCTTCAAGGACACCTTGAGCATTTACTGTCCGTGAGAAAAGGCCCTATCTGCACTGTCACTCTTTGGATCGGGGCTTAGTCATTCAGCGAGTTGAGGACTTTCGACTTGCCATTGAAAGCTACCAAACCGGATCAACCTTACAAGTCCACAATGGAATGGCGGGCATGAATTTCATCGCGAATACAAAGTCCTTGACACCCCTAGAGCCGTCATCTTCACCGCGGATATGGATCTCGTATGCTTATGCATCTATGTGAGCTCTACAAGTTTAGTGATGGTACTCTCAAATTGGTGAAGAAGAACTTGACACGAGAATGAAAGAAGTCAAAATTGATATGAAATCACGTGTTAAGACTACCTTTTGGATGATGATGACTTGAAGAGGTGTTAACACTTCATTCTTTGCAATCATACGAAGACTCAAGACACGAAGGATCTTCATGACCTTGAAAGTTTTGTTGGTGGAAGGCTTGGGATGGTCACTACAAACTTCTTGAGAGGATGAATGAAGACATCTTGTGCTGCTTATGTTGTGTTTTTAAATATGTGTAATATGTGGTGTAATATATATGAACAAGCTGTAATACATGTAATAGTGCTAGGATTTGTCTTGTGGTTTCCCTTGTAAAAGGAAACATCATGTTGTCCATTTCGATCATATAAAACGGACACATTTTCTCCTACAAATATTTTACCTCATACATATTTAAATCACTTGAGATCCAAAATCTCAAAGGATTTAAGATTTTGATCGGGAGAAAATGTGATATAAATATGAAAGATGTTAAAAGATAAGATGACCAATTTTTTGTGCATACTTCTCTACAATATGTGCTAAACAATTTTCGAATCTCGAAGCATATATTAAGGGAGAATTCTCTTATAAATTCATGTCATCGGGCACACAACTTTCAATCTTTCTAAGGTACCACGATTGTATGGCTTCAAATCCTTTGGTAATCATGTATGCACTTCTTAACGGGTTCCTCTATTATGTGCAAAAAAATTTTCAAACCTCGAGGCACATATTGAGGGGAGCAAATTTATGGAAACCTCATCCTTCCTAAATGTTTTATCTTCTTGATTTGATCGAGGAAGTGATATTGATATCTTTAGAAAATGGTAATCAAAGTAAATTCTTCCTCTTGCCTCCGTGTACAAAACGATTTCAAATATTTGATACACATGTTGAGGGGAGCACTTGTTCTAAAAATATCAAAAACAATTCGGTACAAAATGTTTTGATAATATATCACAAGTATCTGGATTGATTTTCAAATGGTTTTCAATTGGATCCAATGGCGGATGAACAATACCAAATTGACCGACCAACTTTACTTTATATGCGGTGATATAAGGATGATAAGGTTAGGTATGTGTTCCCATGATCCGCCAGAACCGGAGGGATCTACCCAGGGACAATCCACGAGTTAGTGTAGAGTTCTTAGGTATGATGATAAAAGGAGAAAAATGAGGAATGGGAAGAGTGCGGTGAGGCCGAGCTAGTCTTGGAATAAACCCAACAAGGTTCTAGTTATGAAGTCTCGGTAAGCACGGAAGGGTTGAAGAATTTAATGAGAAAAGGGTGAAAACAAATAAGCCCTCCATTTATTCAACCTTAGAGGCGACCGGGTTCAATTCATATGCTCTTGATGGTAACATCGGTATTGAAGACAAGGCGTCATGGACCCGGTGGCGCCGCACTTCAACTTTCAAACCACTCAAGTTCCTCTTAAAGGACTTGTTTCATTCTCACGGGAACCGACATTATCTATCGACTTTCTCTTAGAGAGTGTTGATATTGAAGAAGGAGACCCTCTCCTAGTCTCCGACACGGGATCCAAATATGCACAAATTGAGTCTAGAGCCACGAGATCATCAATAAATCTCATTAGGACACTTTCAATGAAGACTCTCTGTTTCACACAATGTGGAAAGAGATTATATCTTGAGTCCTCGCATTATCCTTGTGGTATTGCGGAACATCCGAGTGATGTGTTATCATATTCACAATGAAGATGGAAAGCCTTCGAGTCATCATCAAACAAGCTCTGGTAGGTGGCATGTGAGATCTATTATATAGATCAACCATGTGACAACCGAATGTAAACAATGGGCGATTCAATCTCTTAAATCAATCACGGTTCGGGATATGGATTGACGGATACCTTTGAAAAACCGGTCTTTGTGCTTAACAACTCTTTTCTTTAGCACATTGACCGTGTACTCATTTTCAAACCAAAAGGTGTTTTTATGATTGATAGTTGATTTTCAATAAAACCTTCGTTGTATTGCGAAAAACAATTTCTATTGAGCAATACGATTGTTTTCAAATCTCTTTTCATCAATCGGTGGACTTAAAATTATTTGGTTCACTCACTCCGTGTTGTCTTCTTTGAGATGTTCGGTTTGAGAACAACTAGGCATTGCGAAACCACATCAAGGAAATTCTTGAAATTATACGATCAAAGGCGGTACATGTCTTGATCAGCGGGGAACCGTGGGCGTGTACCTCGATTCAACGAAGTGATCAAAGACACTTTCGTGCGATTTATTGCTAATGTTGTATGCGGTACACCCGACGTTTGCGGTGATCGAAATGAAGCGGTCATTCCATAGCCGCATGCTCACTCAACACATTCAACTCAAAAGAAATCATGATTAGTGCATCAATGACTCGATATTTTCACTCCAAGCTTACGCTTTCTGCTGCGCCAATATC
This sequence comes from Chrysanthemum lavandulifolium, assembly GCA_022545495.1. Classification (NCBI taxonomy): domain Eukaryota; kingdom Viridiplantae; phylum Streptophyta; class Magnoliopsida; order Asterales; family Asteraceae; genus Chrysanthemum; species Chrysanthemum lavandulifolium. Next base: position 27,794,114 of record CM040246.1, read on the forward strand.
ATGATTCAACAAATGCTTCCGCTACTCGATGAGAAGATATCATGATCCAGAATGTGAGCATGTCGGTCCTAAAGACACAACATCACATAATACCAACACCACAAAGGATGTCTCAGAGATTTTTGATAGCTCATGATCTCAATAGATGGCTCATAATTATTATCTCATGGATCATTAATGACCTCCACTTTAAAGTACAAATCTATGCAGACTTTGAAGTTGCACTACTAATGCACTAAGATTGCGAAGTTGAAGTATTAATGTCTACGAGCTCAAGAACAAAGTCAAGAATAGAATGCTAGGATTTGAAATGTAAAACATGGGGTGACCTCCTTAGGGAGATTGTTAGGAATTAGAAAATTCCGGTATTGAAGAGTCGGTCACCCCAACTATTATCTAGCATAAGTTAGCTCGTAGACTTGTCGTTATTTACGTTTCTATGTAGTTAATTAGTTAGTCAGTAGCGTAAAATAGTTTAGTGCAACACCGTGGAGGAAGGACGGGTCTTTACCCATTGTATCCCTGATCCACAGGCCGATAGGAGGTCGTTTAGTCTGTAACCTATAAATACCCTCTACCTTGCAAGGTAGAGGGTTGGATGTTCTTTGGTAATCTAACATACTACAAGTTTCTCTTACTTGAATATCCCACTTTCTCTCTCTCTCTAGAATCATCTATACGCCCATTGTGTTAATGCTATGATATATAAGTGAAATCTAATAACCAACAGAGTTACTACGCTAAGGTCAAGGTTGAGGAAGATTATTTTTTATCTTTTTATATTTTATGAAATGGAAAGGTACGAATCTCGGGTATTGGATTTGGGAGGTTGGTATTTCTACCGATTACTCTACTATTATCTAATTATCTAAACTAAGGTTGTGGGAGTCTATGTCTAATTAATGTGTGCTCGTATGATAGTTTAAAGATGTGTTTACTTAGGTTGTATTACTCCTTAATTATCTCCTATTGATGGTTGAGTTGTCACGTCCTTATTCCTAGTTGCGTTGTGTGTCTAAAGTTGTAGGGTATCGTTTCTCCTAACTCTTTGAACTTACCAAAGGGTCTAGTCTACAAACCCACTAGGGATGATAAACTCCTACTCTAAGGCGCTCTTTGGATGGTTTAGCCTACAACTACTCGGTAATTATATTCTAAGGTTCACAAAGATGAATCAAGCATTAAGTACCCAACGAATGACCTATCGCATTACTAGATCATTAGTCAACTAAGATAAGAAACAACCAATCAATATTCAATAATTAAGTTTCATACTTCTAAGCAAACACACAAATAAATTAGCGGACATGGAGAACATGCAAGCATACACAAAATAATCAAAGACATGATTGAATTAATGAAGTAAAGACTTATCTTGATGTAAGATAGGGTTTAAAACCCTAAAATCTTGTACAAGACACCTTAGGTTCGGTTTTAGGTTTTCACTCCAAAAGACTCCTACCAAAGGCGAAAAATTCGGATTCTATATATAAGATTACATATCGACGGCGTCACCTTATGTTTTGTGATGCCGTCGTGTCGCCGTCATTAGGGTTTCGTCTTGGCCACGTTAACCTTGCGGCGGCGTCACCTTATGTCCGTGACGCGTCCTCTTGACTTCGGCGTCGTCTGGATTGCATCTAGGCCGTGCGAGTAGCGACGGCCTACTCTTTTACAAGCGGGCGTCGTCACTTGAAAATACAAGTTTTGAATTACGAACCGTCACAAAAATCTTGGGACGGCGTCATGATCTTTTGGCGCGTCGCCTTCTAATTCGACAGCTGTGAGTGTCTCGATTTTGACTTTGGCCATTTTCTTCATATATTCGCGCCTTTTAGTCCAAATAAGTGCCATTCCGACATTTTGCCTTCAAGAGACCTAAAAAGTGAAAAGGAACGATATTAAGCAATAACGGATACAAAAGTGATCAAATAAGGACTAAAACGACCCCTCAAAATGGTACCTTTTAAAACCTTATCAGTTGTCTATTATGGTGACGGTTTTATCTTTTAAATTGGTTTCCTTCACTGTGAAAGGTCCAAACCATCTTGGTTTGTTTCTACCTTGTAATGCCCTTATCCGTGATTTGTATAAAAGTACTTTTTCTCCCTTTACAAATTCCTTAGGGTTCCTTTGTACCTTTGGTATCGAAGTGGGATTATTTCTAACTTCTTATCGGGTTTCCACAGCGTTGCATACAATCCTTGAACCATAAAGTCCTAAGCCCTTTCTCTAGTCATTCATCTTCTTTTAACATTATTGCGGGGGCTTTTCGATTTCCACGATAATCATGTCCATGATCTTAATAGGATACCTTGGGATGATGGGTATCCTAGCGTACCCTTCCATTTTGAGTATCATGATGCCTCTCCACATTTGATGGTTGCCTTGGCGGTGGCGAAATGGTGTCCAGAGAATGAGGGCACGTTTTATCTTCCTCAACATCAATGATCACCAAATCCACGGATAAGCGATATTAGCCACCTCAATAAGAACATCTACCACGATTCCTACAGGGTGGATATAGGTGTGATTAGCTAAGGAAAGTCTAAGATCGGTCTTGGCTGGTTTCTCCTTAGTTAACTTATTATAGATTGATAATGGCATTATGTTCACATCGGTCCCCGATCGGCTAAGGCATTTATATTATCAATGTCACCTATGCTACATGGTATCACGAAATTCCTGTGGTATCTCGTTTTTTGTTAATGGTTTTTATAACCAACTCATACGGGGTCCCATAGGTAAGGCGTCATACTCTTCTTGTCATCATTTTTCCTTCAGGGCTTCCCTAAGAACTTCATTGTACCTAAAGTTGTTTACTTGGTTTGCAATGGTTTTCTTGTTAATTTCGTGCTTAAGGTAGTACTCAATGGTCTCAGGCTCGTCATTAGACACAGACTCCTCCCCTTGCTTTCCTCAGTTTTCCTTATCTCATCCCGTGCATCCTCAGGCATAATGAAAACGGCGTTAACAAACGAAGTGGGAGGACAATCGTTGCTTCTTACTAGTACCTTTTCGGAAACTTTTGTTTTGGTAAATTCTATTACCAAATTCATCATTTCAGTCATTTTAAACTGCATTTCCTCTATGCCTATAAACCTCCTCTTGAATTTGGCTAACCTTTCCGTATGAGTGCCATGTATTCCTCATTTGTTCCTTGAAGCTCGGTGAAAGTGGTATTGGGGAAGTGGAGCAGGCGCCTTCGAATTTGGGTTTTGCTCACGACTTGGGGACTACGATGAGTGTGTAAATACTCATCATTTTGTCTGAATATAAGCTGCAAAATCATCGAAAACACTCAAAATGCATCAAAATGATGAAAATATCACAAATCGTGTTTTATGTGTTTCAAATGCAAAATTATCAAAATCGGATGAAAAGCGTATCAAGTTTGCAAAATTGGCGGTTTAGTCCCTCAAGTTTCATAAATTGTCAAAAATAGTCCACGAGCCATAATTTCAAAGCAAAAGTCACCAAGGTCCTTTTAAAATCAAAAGTTGTCAAAATAAGTCCTTTGGTGAAAAATATACAAAGTTTGAGAAATTTACATAATTGGTCCTTGAGTTTAAAATTTGGCGAAATAGCCCTGAAAAATTGCAAAATGGCAAATCTGGTCCTTATACTTTTGAAAGTGTCATTTTCAGCCCTTGGATCAAGTTTGATGAATTGGCGATTAGGTCCTTTCATTTTGAAAATTGCATAAAGGCCCTTGAATATTAAACCCTTATACCCCATTTGGCTGGTCATTACACTTTGGACCCTGTCTTTAACCAATTTGAACCCCTTGTATTATTAAGACCAGTCAAACCATCAACTCTTCCCTTTCCCGTTTTCCCTCCCTATATACTCAGCTACCCCATATCCGACCACCGTTTCTCCACCAACTCACCCTGTCACCACACTTTGTTCCCCACTTTCAAGAAGCTTCCAAGAAGCAATTAATGCTTCTTCACCAACCATATCACCCCAGTGATAAAATCTCCTTTTGGCGCCAAAAACGGTTCAAAGGCGGGATTATTTCAAGGGCATCCAATTGCCAGGAAACAACTGGGAACTGCTCAGAGATGAAAGAGAAAGCTCATGGATTATAAAAAGAAGCATTTGGAAGCAAGAAAAAGAGTCTGCTAGTTAATTTTTAATCTTTAATGTCGTTTTTAATCTTAAAGCTTTAGTTTAGTATAAAACCTGTAATTTTCTGTTGTAATGTACTCTTTATAAGTATTTGGATCAATATAAATCATTTTCAAGTGATTAATTCAAGGTTTATATCAAATTCACATTTTGTGTCCACTGTTGCAAATTTCCAAGTCTAAGTCTTGTACACAAGCTTCAAACATCTCATTTCTCAGTTCTAAATAGCTTATACAAGCTTATAAAAGCTTTTTATAAGCTTAAATTCAAGTTTTAAGCACATTTGGATATTGGTCAAAGAAAGTCAAACAGGGTCAATTTGGTAATGGAGATGGTCAATGGGTGAAGCAGAGCTGGATGTGGGTTGATATTAAGCTAGGTTAGGGGTTTGGATAGGTTAGAGGTTCACTGGTTGTTTGTGCAAGCCATTGTGGCTAGGGACAGTGTGTAAGTCATTTTAAGGTTCTTTTGCATAATCTGAATTTGTAGCTATAACTGGTTTTTATCTGTTCCTTGAGTTGTATTTAAGATATTAGAACTTATTTTGATCATTAATCTCAGTGTAATCAGTTGCTATCTCAATAATTTGGCATAACAGTCAATTATAGGAGTGTTTGGTATTGCTGAGTTAACTGTGTTCAAGGCTTACTTAGTAGATAAAACTTGTTGGTTTGAGTTAGTATAGCATATTCTAGTTCATATCAGTCTTGCTTTTGTCCTTATAACTTTGTCAAAGTCAAATATCGACTTAAAATGCCTCCATGATTAAGCTGTTGAGAATTTTGTAAAGCAAGGTCTTAATTTGTGTTCAAAATCCATAGACCAAGCTTGTGTTAACTTCATTTCATCATAAATAGTCCATATCAGTCTTAAAATTGCATTCAAACCTCACCAAAGTCAACTGTGTATCTGTTTCAAAAAGTCAAGATGTCAAAAAAATTGGTTTTATGCAGAAGTTGCAGCTTCTGCATAGGATTCATTAAAACTTTTTAGGTCCTGATTTTTGGTTTATAAGTAGTATACTAGGTGGTCTTTAATACCTCTTATCTGTTTCTAGTTTAAGCCCTCTGGATAAGCTGCTGCATAAGCTCTAAGTAAGGTCTGGTGCCTGCTCAACTCAAGATTCATCGAGTGATTTCTCGACTTTTGGACAAGCTTGCAGAGCTTATTAAAGCTTGTCAAAGGCTGGTTCTTTGGTCACAGATAGCTACTTAGGTCTAGTTTAGGTATCAACAATTGGATTACCTTTTTAGCTTATTTGGGTGCTTATTTTTGAATATGAAGTTGATACCAAAAAGCTGTTTGTAGCTTAAACTCATAATCACCAAATCTTTGTATCTTGTAATCCGATTGCTTGAAGCTTATTGTTTTAGTTTCAAATTGGTTAAGTTAGTATATTGTAACTTACATTCGGTGTGGTTGCTTATTTTGCTCATTTGCTAATCAAGTGCTTATTTCATAAGCACTTGATTCATCGATTCATTTTCTTCCACATAGCACACTGATTTTCATTTTCCTAGCTTCTTAACATCATTTTAGAGTTTTCCGAAATTTTGATTTTTCCTAGCTGTTTTGCTATTTTCTAGATTTTAATTAGTTTTAAGCATTTTTAATTAGCTTTTAATACAAAAATTCGAAAAGGTTCAAAAAATAAGTTTTCAATTTTATTAGGTTTAGATAAATATAAAAAGTAAAAAAAGTAATTTTCTAGATTTTCATAGTTTATTTGGTAATTTTAGTAATTTAATTAGTTTTAATAGTTTAAAATTCCTAGAAAATAGAAAATAATCGGAAAAATACAAAATAGTTTTGAAAATTCTATTTTGATATTTTAGATTTTCCAAGTCTTAATTTTATTTTTCTAGCTTAATTTCCTATTTTCTTGTATTTTAGGTAATTATTTAATAGTTAAAAATAGTTTTTAATTAGATAATTAGTTTTAAAAATAATTTTATTTTTCTAAATATTTTCTTATATCATTAGGTTTGTAAAAACTTCATTTTCATATTTTTAGGGCTAATATTAATTTAGTTTCACTTTTTATTTTGCACGTAACGTAATTTTTAATTTAAACGTACGTTTTAGGTTTTAAACGTTCATCACTTTAAATATAGTGATAGCGTTTATTTAATATCTTTTATCTTTTTAATTTCCTTTAATTTGCATTAAGCCGTTGTTAATTGTTGGCTTTTTTTGTAGTTAAAATTATAATCAGATCCCTTTCTCGTTCAAATTCCTCGATCACTTCACGTTTGATAATCCATTGCATAGCTCGCTGGGACATAACGACCCGGGGAGACTCTATACTCCTCAGATCTTCATTGAGTTCGTGTTCAAACTGTTTTAAGGTTCTTCGATCGCCATTCACAAGTGGCGAGGCTTGTGTGAAATCTTGTTGTTTGTACGCATCAAATTTTAGGCGCCACGCTTGGGGTCTGTCTTGATCTATCTTCCGTGTAGCAGATTAGTTGTTTGAATCCTCACTCATTTGTTTATATCATCCATATCTATCTATATATATATCCATATTTTCTTCTAAAAATCCAAAACCCAAAACAACCAAAAACGTATAAAACACAAAAATATTTTTCTTTTTTTATATATGTATCAAAAATAAAAAGACAAAAAGATTAAATCGTTTTCTTTAATAATTAACAACTTAAAAGATTACCACATAAACCAAGGCGATTGCACTACCTAGCTGGGGTGCGACCATAATAAGTTCGAACTAAAGATTTAAAACTTGCCTTTGTGTCCTTGTGATTGGTGTACCTTTTTCAAAAAGCCATTCATCTTAGGATTATTGGTTAAGTTCACTTTGTTGATTTGCCTCGATTTTGTGTTAATTGATTTTGTTGTGATATCGACGTTTGAACCGAGAAAACCCATAAAGATTCTTCTCACCGATTTTTATAAAGCGTCTTCATAATTCTCATTCTCATCGATAGATTTTCATAATTCCCATTTCTCTCTTAGCTCGAGATTCCTTAGAGTTAACTCTAGTGTATCTTTTCGCTCTTCTAGATCTGTGAGCCCATTTCGTGAGCTTGTCAAGATTCCAGAAGGCGTGTCATGAGACTTCTGCTCCTTCGATCGGATCGAGATCGGATGCTCACACTACTTCCGTTATCATGGCGGAAGAGCGCCTATGTGAGCTTCTCCGAGCACCCATCGGCGGGTATGGAGATGCTATCGTTGTACCGACCATCGTGGTGAAAATTTTGAACTCAAGACCGGGTTCTTGAATCTTGTAACCTCAAATCAATTCTCGGTTTTGGCGGGATGATCCTCGTGCTCATATTCGATGGTTTAACAAGATTGCATCTACCATCAAGTATAAGAATGTCCCTACCGATCTTTGTTAAGCTTCTTACATTCCCATTTTCTCTTGAGGGCAAGCCGGTTTGGCTTGAAAACAACCCCTCGGTCTATAGAGACATGGGAAGATCGGTGAAGAAATTTGTGAATGAATTACATGAAGATATAACTTTTCACATACACATCAAACCATAACACAAGGTGGCGAATAAGATGGAATTCTAGAGAGAAAGTTAGAGGTTTAGGGAACTTAGTGAGAGAAAGTGAAAGATATTATTATGAGCTCCAACTCTCTACCTTGGAAGGTAGAGTATTTATAGTCTTACATAACTCGCCACACTTTGGGGCATGGATCGGGCATCTGATGGGTAAAGACCGTCAGTCCTCCACGGTGTTACTTAACTAAATTACTACTTAACTTAAAGAACTACGACTACGAGCTTTCTAACGATTACATATACTTGAGGTGACCGACTCTTTAATACCGGAATTTCTAATTCTAACAATCTCCCCTAAGGAGGTCACCTCAATAATGTACCAAAATTACATTGAATACAAATAGATATGACATTTAACAATTGATCTTGCATTCTTGATGTAGTCCTTTGCTCTAAGCTCGTAGTCATTGATTCTTCACAATGCATGTTTGGTTATTCAAGTGGAGGTCTTTTCTTGATCCACGTGATGATAAGTTTGAGCCATCTTTGGAGATCATCGACTATCAAAATCTACGAGACATCCATTGTGGTGTTGTGACTTTGGGATCGACATGCTCACATTTTGGATCATGATTTCTTCTCATCGAGTAGCGGAAGCTTTGTTGAGTCATGATATTGGCGGCGTAGCGAAGCTTGGTGTGAAAATATCGAGTCATTGATGCACTAATCATGATTTCTTTTGAGTTGAATGTGTTAAGTGAGCATGCGGTGTGGATTGACCGCTTCATTACGATCGGTTTGCAAGCGTCGGGCGTACACGCATACAACGATTAGCAACAAATCACACGAAAGTGTCTTTGATCACTTCGTTGAATTGAGTACACGCCCACGGTTCCCGTTGATCGATACATGTCTTGCTGTGATCGGTATAATTCGAAGAATTTCCTTGACGGGGTTTCGCGGTGTTCTAGTTGTTCTCAAACGGAACATCTCAAAGAAGACAACACGGAGTGAGTGAACGGTAATTTTAAGTCCACCGATTGAAGAAAAGAGATTTGAAAAACAATCGTGTATTGCTCAATAGAAATTGTTTTGCAATACAACGAGGTTTTATTGAAAATCAATTATCAATCATAACAATACCTTTTGGTTTGAAAAATGAGTACCGATCGATGTCTTTGAAGAAAAGAGTTTTAAGCACAAAGACCGGTTTTCAAAGGTATCCGTCAATCCCTAACTCGAACGAGTTGATTCAAGAAATTGAATCGCCCATTGTTTCATTCGGTTGTCACATGGTTGATCTATATGATAGATCTCACATGCCACCTACCGGGAGCTTGTTTGATGTTGGCTCGAGGCTTTCCATCTTCATTGTGAATGTGTAAACACATCACTCGGATGTTACAGCAATACCACAAGGATAATCGTGGGACTCAAGATATAATCTCTCTTTCCACATTGTGTGAAGCAGAGCCTTCATTGAAAGTGTCCTAATGAGATTTATTGATGATCTCGTGGCTCTAGACTCAATTTGTGCATATTTGGATCTGTCTTGGGAGACTAGGGAGAGGACTCCTACTTTAATATCAACCATCTCTAAGAGAAGTCGATAGATAATGTCGGTTCCCGTGAGAATGAAACAAGTCCTTTTAAGAGGAACTTGAGTGGTTTGGAAAGTTGAAGTGCGGTCGTCCTTTGGGTCCATGACGTCTTGTCTTCAATACCGATGTTACCATCGGTAGCATATGAATTGAACCGGTTTACGCCTAAGGTTGAATAAATGGAGGCTATTTGTTTTCACCCTTTTCTCATTCAATTCTTTTAATTCTTCAACCCTTCCGTGCTTACCAAGACTTCATAGCTAGAACCTTGTTGGGTTTATTCGATGCTAGCTCGGTCTTAGTCCGCACTCTTCCCATATCTCATTTTCTCCTTTTATCATCATACCTAAGGACTTCTACACTAACTAGTGGATTGTCCTGGGTAGATCCCTCCGATTACGGCGGATCATGGGAACACATACCTAACCTTATCATCCTTATATCACCGTACATGAAGTAAAGTTGGTGGGTCTATTTGGTATTGTTAAATACGCCATTGGATCAATTGAAAACCATTTGAAAATCAATTCGGATACTTGTGATATATAATCAAAGCATTTTGTACTGAATTGTTTTGATATTTTAAACGAGAACTCCCCTCAACATGTGCATCAAATATTTGAAAGAAATTTTTGCACAGGAGGCAAGAAAAGAATTAACTTCTTTGATTACCATTTTCTAAAGATATCAACATCGCTTCCTCAACGGATCAAGTAAATATGGCATTTCGGGAAGGATGAGGTTTCCATAAATTTGCTCCCCTCAATATGTGCCTCGAGGTTTGAAAAGAGTTTTGCACATACTAGAGGAACTTGCACATGGGATAAATGATCACGTTTTAAATCAAAGGTTTTAAGATAGATGCTCCCCTCAACATGTGCATTGAAAAATTGAAATCGTTTGTCACATGTGGGCGGGATAGCATGTACATCCTATTATAACCATTTACCTAATTATCGGTTTAAATCCAATTTAAATCACACATTCTCCCCGATCACAATTATCAAATCATTTGAAATTTGTGATCTCGTATAATTAAATTGATTTGAAAGCTTTTAAGGAGAATTGTGACTTGATTGTGAAAGCGTTTGAGCGATAAGGATCGGATTTTAAGACTTTAAACTCCATTTATAAAACATGCATGTATATCTTTTGAAAACAAATTTTAATGCCAAATAACTTTTAATTTAATTGAAATCATTCTCCCCTCAATCAATAGCGTAGGTTGTTGATTGAGAGATAGAGATTTTGACAAATAAGTCGATGATTATCAAAATAGAGATTGAGTTATTTTTCAAAGCATTTAGTTTTCAATGAGATAGTAGTTTATAGAATCGAGCATAAGATTTGAAAACTTGGTAAGATATGGCTCTGTTCTTTCTTTAAAACCGGGTTATTGCACGAAGATGACAATAAACCATTTCTCTTTCTCCCAAAATATTTTTGATGATTTTTTTTTTTTTTTTTTTTTTTTTTTAAAAATTGAACAACATCTAAAGACCGTGTCATTCTTTGAATGACACACAAAAACCGTAGATATTATCGAACCGGAAGAAACATGACAAAAATGACAATATATTTTTTTTTGAAGAATTTTGAATTTTTCAAATTTTTTTTTTTTTTTTTTTTTTTTTATTGATTTTGAAAGTTTTATATTTTTCTATTTGATTTTGAAGGTTTTATAATTTTGTATTTTGTTTTCAAATATATATGTACATGAGATAGATGAAGAAAGACCTTTACTCCTCGTCTTCCTCACGAAGGCGTTTGAGGATTCTGGTTGAAGGCTTTTCAAACCAAGGCGTGGAAGAATAAACTCAAAACGTTCTCTTGGAAGAGCTTTGGTGAAGATGTACGCTAGCGATATTCGACCTCACAAAATATAGTTCCACCACACCTTTTCCACTGTTCCACGATGAAATGATGTCGAATGTCGATATGCTTTGCTCTTGAGTGTTGAGCGTTGTTGCATGAGAGAGCAATAGCACTTTATTATCACGATCTGAGAGGATTTTGTTGAATTCAAAGCCATAGTCGGATAATTGAGATCTCATCCATAAGATTTGAGCACAACAAGATGACATGGCTATGTATTCGACCTCTGTAGAGAAATAGAAGTACTCATTTGCTTCTTTGAAGACCGACTCACAAGCTTATCACCCAAAATGAGCACCTCGGCGTGCTTGACGTGTATCTTGACAACTGCATGATCGGCATCGCATAGGCCGTTAGTGACATACCGGTGTCCTTGGTACCATAGTCCCATATTGATGGTTCCTTGGAATACCGAAAGACCCGTTTAAGCGCTTCAAGGTGCTTTTTAGTAGGCTTAGCACGGTATCTAGCACACATGCACAGAGAACAAAATGTACGGTCTACTAGCGTTGAGATACATCGGGGATCAATCATACTCCTATATTTCGTTTGGTCAATCATGATCCACGAGAGGTCCTCATCTAGTTTGGTTCGGTCGATCATGGGGGTGTCAGCGGTCACTTGAATCAAATCAAATTTCTTTAAAATCTCATTGCATATTTAGATTGATTTATGAAAATGCCTCGGGACTTTGAAATTTGTAATCCCAAGAAAATGACATTTGTCCATCATTGACATTTGAAACTTTGAACTCATTTCATTTGAAAAGCGATCACATTCCATTGGGTCGATCGAGGCAAAGATAATATCATCAACATAAATTTGAACATGAATCAAATGTTTGCACGACTTCTGGTGAACAATGTAGGATCAGCTGCTCCTTTGATGAATCCGGTTGATAGAAGAAACTTTGACGATGTATCATACCATGCCCTTGGAGCTTGCTTTAAACCGTAAAGAGCCTTCTTGAGACGATAAGCGTGAGTAGGATGCTCTTGATTCACAAATCCTTGAGGTTGGGCGGCGTGAGCGACTTCTTTAAGATCTCCGTTTAGAAATGCCGTCTTTACATCCATCGATAAACTACCATGTTCTTACTAGCGACATTAGCGGAAAGATTACGATTGCCTCGATTCGAGCAAGCTGGAGCAAAATATTCTTCAAAGTCTATACCCTCCTCTTGGCGATATCCTTTAGCAACTAATCGAGCCTTGTTCTTCAACACATCACCATGCTCATCAAGTTTTACCTTGAAGATCCATTTTAGAGCTATAATCATAGCACAATCTGGGCGGTACTAACTCCCATACATCAAGGCGATCAAACTCATGAATTTCATCTTGCATAGCATTGAACCGACTATCTTCATTCATAGCGGTTTAACATCTTTTGGTTCGATCTTAGATAGTGCGGAGTTGAAGAAGCACCATAAGGCATCGGTTGCGAGTTGCTTCCGGTTGATCTGGGACGAGAGGATTTCCAATGATGTTGTCTAATGGATGATCGTGAGTCCATTTTACGAGGTGTTCATGTGGCATTTGTTGAGGCTGAAGTAGGCGAGTCGATGTCTCTGAAGAAGATGGTTACGATGATGATTCGGGAGTAGCAAATATGTTTTCAAATGGAGCATCTTGAGGAGTTGCAAAGGATTAACTTCATCATTGGTGCGAAACATTTCCATGATGTACATTTGAAGAGAGATGATTTGTTGATGAGGCGAAGGATCGTGACGGTGCTTCTTGACTTCGAGATATAGAGGCGATGAATTGACTTCATTCAACGGAATATGAGCATCCTCTGTTGTAGGGATCGGCACCTCATTAGTAGTAGACTCATCAGTTCATCAAACATGGGATCAAGCAGGTTTCTTTACATCATCTTGGATGGAGGTACATATGGAGTTTCTTGAGAGGAGTTTGGAACAAGAGATGAACCAATAGAATTGTTTTGAAGTGCGGGTCTGGTTTGGGTGTCGAGGAGCCATTTGACGGTCGACTCATCAAGCGTAGCGTGAATTGTTTCCATGATATTTGGGTTCTTTTGTTGTAGATTCGGTATCCCTTTTGTTGGGTGCATATCCTACAAATACTCCAATGTCGACTTTAGCTCTAAGTTTACCAAGTCTTGACCTCATTAGTTGGATAGCACAAGGCACCAAACACACGAAGGAAAGATAGATTAGGTTTCTGTTGTGGACAAGTTCGTATGGAGTTTTCCATGAATGGTGTGAATCGGGGAGCGATTTTGTGTGTAGCATGCGGTGGCAATTGCTTGACCCGGAGAAACATTGGAACCTTTGAGTAGATCGGCATTGTTCTAGCGGCTTCAACAAAAGTGCGATTTAGTCTTTCAACTACACCGATTACATTGAGGGTTCGTGGAACACTTCTTTGATGGTGATTCCAACGCTTTCATAGAATTCACTAAGTTGTTTGTTGACAAACTCGGTTCCATTATGCATTACGATAATTACGGCGGTTTGTTTAGTCTAACTGCAATTGTTTGATGAGTTTGATGATGATATCGGGAGTTTCATCCTTTGTCCTTAAGAACTTGACCGGTGAATCTAGAATAATCATCAACCACAACTAACACATATTTCTTCCCAAAGATATTACGCACCCTCATTGGTCCATAAATCCATATGAATCATATGAAGAACTTACGTGACGAGTTAGTAGGTTTGGGTTTATGGGCATACTTTTGCTTTTTCCCAATTGACATCTTGAACAAAGATGATCCTTTTCATACTTTAGTCTAGGTAAACCTACAACTAAGTCCTTTACGGAAAGATCGTTGATGGTGCCGAAGTTCAAGTGATTGAGGCGACGATGCCATAACCATGACTTTGTTTTGAAGCCTTTGATAACAAGCATATTGGTGAAGCTCTCATCATGTCATCGATAGAGATAGTGTAAAGGTTTGAGCCACGAGTTCCTTTCAGCAGTTCCTTACCATTAAGATCTCTAACAAGCGGTATGTTTTACGAAGGCGGTTCTAGATCGAAATCACGAATTGACCAGCGAGAGAATAGATTATGACCTAAACCTTCCACATAATACACTCGGAGATGACACTATCACCAACTACATAATCTCCATAACCCATATAGCACCAAATGATCATTACCAAATCTAACGATCCGATGAATTTGCTCACGAAGTTCATGAGCGTGACGGTCTCGGTCATATGCTTGGAGCGGCTGAGTCCGGTACCACGAGCGATTTGAGCGATCTGCGGTTGAACACGAGACAAGAATGGATAGCGGATATTTGGGATCCCCATGCAAGAATGGGTTCCATTTGGTTAGTAACAGCAGTTGGACCACCCGCATCGAAATAGAAGCATTCATATCGAGACGGTGAAGTAATGGAATCATTGTGAATAGATGCAATACTAGTGTACGTATTAGCCTATTCTGATGTGACCACTTCTTAAGGAATAGTTCTACCGGTGGGCATCCATTTTCTAGTGGGCATTATCGATTAGTCTTATGACCAACGGTATCAATAAAAGCCTATTACAGAATGTTCTTCCTGGGTTTCCATTGTTTTCTAACTCTCTTTCGCTTTTGCCTTTTAGCCTTTTTAGCATGAATTTTAGCATTAACAACATTAATCGGACAATTAACATCATTAGGCGAACATTTACATCACTTTCATGATTAGAAGCGAATTCAAGCAATCATCGGTACAAGGTTTGCAAATAGTATCGAATTGAATTAATTACGATGCGCCTATGGCTAATACTAGAATCAACACGATTCGTTTTATTCGATTCAAACTTAAGGTTCCTAGATTGTTCTTCTACTCTCTTCGATGCACATTCTTAGCTTGAGAGGTCCTATCATTCCTTGTATTGTCTTGAGACTTTGACTGCTCCCTTTAATGTCATGATTACTCCTATAGAGGAATGGGAACATTAGTTTGTTTTACTACTCTTTGCACCACTGTTTAGATGTCTTGGGATCTGAACTACATCTGAGTGCACTAAGGTTCACTTTCTTAACATTAGAGTCTTGAGATTAGTACTCCTAGAAGGCACATTTGAGTTCACTTTCCTAGTATTGCGGATCTAAAATCGAACTACTCACTTTGGTGCACTCTCCTCACATTCAAACCATTGGGAATCAGTGCATGTCATGTTTGGCCTTAGGCATTGAGCATGGAATCAAGGGTTAACTCTCTCACCTAATGTTTTGGGCATATAGTGATCAAACATTCTAAGATTTCTTGAGATCGTTTGGCATATTGGCATGCATGTCCAATTGCATTATCATGAGGTTTCTCTAGCTTATCCTCTTCAACAATCTCACGCAGCATTCTAAGCAATCCTTAAGGGATGAGAAATATGTTTGAATGGCAAGTTTGTTGTTCCTTAGGTGAGGGGACATATGTCACGAGATAAAGTAGATTTATTCCCAGTGAACCTTAGATACAACATTCTCCTCATTGATCATTGGCATTTTCCCTTTTACGACTCTTGATTCTCAATTTCCTTTTGCAATGAAGTTATTTGTTCGTTGTTTTTATTCTGAGTGACTTTAATTGATTCAAACAACTCATTGAAATGACGTTTAACCTTTTCATTCTCTTCTAGAAAACTTTCGTTTTCCTTTTGTAAAACATTTACTAGGTTTTGAAGATGAAACGTTTGAGAATTACGAGAATCTAAAGAGGAGGCATTTGGGAGCTGTCATATTGTTCGTTTGACCCTTTAATTGAGAGATTTGGGCTTTCAACTTTACGATCGTGTTGGTGAGCTTGAATCATTCATCACGTTTGTTAATTTGAAAAGCGCATCAAACTACGGAGCATCGAAGATGTCTTGAAATTTGAAGTTTTGACATTTTCTTTGAGATGTTGATATTTTAGTTGTAGATTAAAATACTCAACTTCTAGTTTAGAAAAATGTTTAACCAAATTGTCATGATCATCGGTTCAATTTTCTCATTAAGTTTAGAATTAGTTTTTCAAGCTCAATGACACGATCATGGGAGACTTTCGGGGCCACGAGATAGTTCATGAAATTTGGAAGCATTAATAGAGCAATTTGAAGCGATGAAAAAGACATCTTGAGCAACACATTCGGTAATAAGATTCTCATTCAATGTATGCGGGTTCTTCCTCTCAATCTCATTATATTTTAGTGCACGCTCATAATCACTAACTTGACAACCATTGCATCAAATTCCTTTTCCATACCCTTAATATCGACTTCTACCCCTTTTAAGACTCTCAAAGTGATCTTTTAGAAGTTTAAAGAAAGGCATGACCTCGATTAAATAACATTCTTTCATTTGTTCAAAACCTCTTTCACCTTGATTATACGATGGGAGTGATCCTTTTCTTGCAAGTTTTTCAAAATCAACAAATAGTTGGAATATAACGTATTGGCTAATTAATGTCTTGCTTTTAGTGGCAATTGTTCTAGGTACAAGATGCATAGGTGTATTAGGAGGATACAGGTTGCTCTAGGCATTTTCGAAGGGAGGGTTTGTTTCTACAATATTTTCGACTTTACGCTTATCTAAATCCATTTTCGAGAAGACTTGTTCGAGTCAACAAAGTCGAGGCTTAAACTTGTTTAATGCAATCCAGTTTTCCTTTTGTAATCGTGAGGAGAGATAATTATTTTTCTCTTTGCATTTAGGGTCATCTAGTTTTTGTTCATCCTTTCCTAGTGACTTCATCGATTTCTTATCTTCCTCGGTGCACTCAACGCAACTAGGTTTACGCCTAGGCTTAAAATTTCATTACCATCATAAATCACCTTATGAGCATTTCTAGCCTTTTGATTACCTCTGGATTTGGTTCCTCAACAAGGGAATGCTATGCTTATCGCTTAAGACTCGATGTTTGGTGACCATGTGAGCGATCGAATGGTGTTTCCTTGTATGTACAACTTGTTTTCAAGTTTGTTTTCAAAGTTTTGATTAGAAAAATCTCTTAAGAGCTTTGATTCTTTTACATTAAATTCTTGCTTAAGCATTTTCACGTTTTCTTGAAGTTCTTGTTTTGCTTATTTGTTTTAGAAAGTTTTTCTTGCAAAGAATTTAATTCTTGTTTCAATACTTCTTCTCTAAAATTACTTTTCTAATTCTTTATGCGCACTTGGTCATCCATTTCACTGCTCACGGTGGTCAACTCAAATTTTGCACGTTGTTCATAAATGGCAACACGTTCCTTATAGGCATTTAGTTCGGAGATAATGGAATCATCGGGGAGCACATGCGGTGTATTCATCAAAGACATAGTCATTGTTGATGCGAGAAGATGCATCACTAGGTACATCTTCACTTTCACTTTGTTTCACGTATTGATCATATGGGACAATATTGATATTACCGTATTTTCAATATTTGATTCAAAAGTTTCGGTTGGTTGTACTTTGTCATGCATCATTGCACATCGGCATCATCATATAGCTTTAATACCTCGAGAGATGAGTTTGTCCTTTGATGGGCGACTTGTGGTGAAGAAGTGACCTTGGGAGACACCATGGGAGAGATGCTAGCCATAAATATTGTGTGTGCGATGGGTCCATCATCCACATCAGTCGTAAGCATCGCGATCACCGACTTGAAAGGCATTTTGATGATTGTGACCTATCTCACGAATGGGTTGCTCATCTACATACGCATCATAGGTCTTGGCATTGCCTTGACAAAAGCAATGCAGTTCCTCTTCACTCAAAGTAGCACCATTGTCACGAGCTTGAGCCGGCAACATCTTATCTCTGAAGTATTCGGCATTTGTGGGCGCTTTGGAGATGTGCGGTTCCTTACAAAGTGTCCTCACCACCACAGTTAAAGCATTTGATTGGCTTAGCTTGACACAGGTTACCATTCCTTCCTCGATTACGGTTTCCAACATAACCTCTCCCGGCTCCACCTCGTCCTGTTCATCTTGTCTTTCTGAGCTGGTTGCACCACGATCCTTCCATCTTTAATAGTGGCTTGATTATGTGGGTTAGATGCGATTCGAGGTTGTTGTTGGTTTGTGGAAGAGAATTCATGTTTTGACTAATGAGAAGAGCAAGTTGATTAATGATGTTACCAGCGTGTGCATCGACATCGACTTGTTTGAGCGAGGATCGAGGATGAGTTTGTGATTACCATTACCCAGGAATGACTTGTGATGCTTTGGTTGTGATTCCAATGTTTGAGTAGAAGGCGGTTGAATCATTAGGCGAGCTTGTCTCTCACAGGTTAGTTTTGAGCGATTGAGAATCAATTTTTCAAACATGGCATGTCTTTCATTACGAAGGAGGAAGGCATAGAGTTGCTCATAGTTTGTGTTTTCAATCCTTTAGTGAGCTTCACGTGTAACAAACTTGTGCCATTCGGGATTCATGTTGTTCACAAATTTTGAGTTCAAGCAATGTTAGGCATAGTCATCTTGATGTTCCTCATGTCATTCACTAACTTATGAAATCTCATAGTACTCATAGACACTCTCATCGGTTTCATCTTGAAGTGCTCAAATTCATCATAGAGTTGGGATTCCACATCTTCCATAGTTAATTACGAACACGAGAGAAGCATCTTAACGTTATCCCAAACGACCTTTGCATCGGTGTTATGATTGATCGACTTGTAGATGTCTTTAGGAAGACCTTGAAGAACAATGTTTGAAGCCACAGTATCGCATCGAATCTCTTTTCTCCTCATTATCAAGCTCATTGTACATCTTAGGTCCATCCATTCCGTGAGCAGGTACCATCTTCATTAGTATCAAGTATGTCTCTAGTCGTTTCAACCCGATATGGTCCTTCATCAATGGATTTGAGAATGTTTACACCATTTTCCTTTCAAGGCAATACAATCGATTCGTTGAGCCCAAGAATCGTAGTCGATTCTGTCAAGCATTGGTGGGCGAGTATCTGAGCCATTGCTTGAACATCCTCGACAGCGATGGAGATGGCGGTGGGAGCAGGTGGGAATGTTGGTAGACATGTTAACAGTTATCACGGGTTTTATAACTCTATGATTAAGCGGGAAATAGATTCTTTCACGGATTTTACTAAATCAAGAGAAACCGTAAACAATCACTCAAGTTGCTAGATGATAAAGTGCTAACTCGCTGCCAAATGATGCACTAAGTCGCTAGAGATTAGTGCACTAAGTCGCTAACCCTTAACTCGCTACGTCTAAGTCGCTAGAGTCCCAGTCGCCAGCGGAAAAGCAAGTCGCTAAGTAGTAACTCGCTCTGGACTAAGTCGCTAGCCAAATTTGTGCGATGATTAGCTACACAGTCGCTAGATATGCAAGTCGCTAAAGAGCAACTCGCTCTGGACTAAGTCGCTACCACAAAGTCGCTAACCGTGGTGGAGATTCCACTACTTGTACTTTAACTCGCTAGCTCTAACTCGCTAGCTTTTATAGCTGTAAGTCGCTACCAAGAAAACAAGTCAGGAGCTAAGTCGCTGGCTTGAAAAACAAATAACCTTCACATATCAATCCAAAACAACCCAACCAAGATGATTCAAGCTTACCAAATGAAAACCTAAACACTTTTGATGATTCTAAACATAAAAGTACCAACAAAATTCAAACTTTAACACAAGAAATCAACCAAATGATGCAAAACCACTAAACTTTTCAAACTCAAAACCACCTAAAACCACTATAAATCCAAAGATGTGCAAGATATGATCTAACCATGGCTCTTGATACCAATTGTAAGATATAACTTTTCACATACACATCAAACCATAACACAAGGTGGCGAATAAGATGGAATTCTAGAGAGAAAGTTAGAGGTTTAGGGAACTTAGTGAGAGAAAGTGAAAGATATTATTATGAGCTCCAACTCTCTACCTTGGAAGGTAGAGTATTTATAGTCTTACATAACTCGCCACACTTTGGGCATGGATCGGGCATCTGATGGGTAAAGACCCGTCCGTCCTCCACGGTGTTACTTAACTAAATTACTACTTAACTTAAAGAACTACGACTACGAGCTTTCTACGATTACATATACTTGAGGTGACCGACTCTTTATCTGGGAATTTCTAATTCCTAACAAATTCTATCCACCTTCCAAAACCACGAGTCTAAAAATGAAATCATCAAGTTCACTCGAAGTTTGATGAACCCTTGATGAATCGTGGGATCGTTTCAAGGAATTGCTTCGCAAATGTCCTCACCACGGTTTCTCCGAGTTGATGCAACTCGATACTTTCTATAATGGGTGAGTCAATCGATCAAGATTCTCTCAATTCCTCTGCGGAGGAAACTTCTTGAGCAAAGCTGTCAAAGAAGCTTTAGCGATCATCGAAAACAAGTCTAAAGTCCGCCTTTGCGAAAGCAAGCGGTTGTTTCCCAAGTCGGTGTTGGACCTTCTTCTTCATCGCCCGTGAGTCAATCTAGCACCGATGCTAAGATTGATAAACTCACGGAAGCTATCAAGCTTTGGTTCTCTCCAATCAAAGAAAGTCTCTTTTCCACAAACTTCACCTCCTGTGAAGTTAAGAAAGTGGAAGTCTGTGTTACTGTGGTGGCCCCATGCTTACTATAAGCTGTATGGCCACCGATGGTAACCCCTTTGAAGCCAATCTTTGTGGGCGGGATGTCTAATCAAGGAGGCAATCAATATCGTGCTCTGTGAGACCCAAACCACCGTCCTAACCACTACTCGGACCTCCGGTTTCAATCAAAACCAAAACCGTGTCTGAATCGAAATAGACCAAACCAAGGTTTTCAAAACCAAGGTCATTTCAATCGAAACAACGGTTTTCAAAATCGAATCAAAATTTCCAACACCAAGGAAATTTCAATAGAAACCAGTCGGGAAATTTCAACCCGGGTATTTTCATGGTAATAACCAAGGAAATTTTCGAATCAAGGCGAATCCTAACAATAGAGGCCAAAATTTCCATGTGCAAACTCGAGCCATTGTTCCAACTGGACCATCATCGATGAGTTGTTGAAACAATTCATGAAATCGAAGAGGAAATGAATCGGTTGTTGGTTAGCGATTTCGACATCAAGAAGTCTTTAAATGATCGACCCTCGGGCTCGGGTACTCTACCTAGCAACACGATCGCTAATCCGAGGCGATGCAAAGCGATCACAACCGAGTGGTACTTCATATCTTTGGACCCGCTATTCCTACTACCTCTTCTTCTTCTTCTCCCCAAAGGTCTTGGAAAGTGAACCTCCGACACACAATGGACCTTTGACTCAATGCCTCCTCCACTGTGGCAATAAGTCAAGTTACCAAGGAAACAACGGACAAGGTGCATTATTCAAGCCCACGAGGTACCGCACACGTCCCACCTTGGTGAGTCAACCTCAGTGGTCCGAAACCCAAACCAAATCAAGGAGTTGTTTTGAACCTCCTGTAGCTCTGTTGAGAATCAAATCCAAAACTTCTATTCCTTATCCTCACGTTTACATGAGCAAAGCTCATGAGAAAGCTAGTCATCAAATGGAAAAATTCTTTCAAATTTTCCAAGAGCTTCATTTGACATAAGCTTCGGATGCCATCATGTTAATGCCCAAGTTTGCATCTACTCGAAACACATGTTGAGCAACAAGGAAAAATTTGTTTGAAATGGCTAAGACTCCTTTGAATGAGAATTGCTCGTGATCTTGTTAAAAAGCTTCCAGAAGCTAGGAGATCCGGAAAATTTCTTCTTCCTTGTGTTTTCACCCGGATGATTGAATGCTTTGCTCTTGCCGATCTTGGTGCAAGCATCAATCGATGCCTTATTCAGTGTGGAAGAAACTGTCTCTTTTGGAGCTTATTCCTACCTGCATGACTCTTGAGCTTGCAGATCGTTCTATATCACGTCCTCTTGGCATCGCCGAGGATGTATTCGTGAAAGTAGGAAGGTTCCATTTTCCAGCTGATTTTGTGGTTGTTGATTTCGATGCCGATCATCGGGTTCCTCTTATTGTTGGTCGAGGATTCCTGAGAACGGGTCGTGCTCTCATAGATGTATTTGAGCAAGAAATCACTTTACGTGTGGGTAACGAAGCTGTTACTTTTAACCTCGATCAAACTTCGAGGTACTCCTCAAATGATGATACCGAATCAGTTAATCGAGTCGATTTAATTGATATTGCTTGAGGAGTACTCTCAAGAGTTTCTTGGTTATCTTCATAATTACGTGGGTGGGATTCCACCACATCTTCTCAACCTATCATTGCCGACTCTTCCCCTCTCTCACTCCGTTTGAGGAGGTGACTTCCTACGGAAGAGATCGATGAATTCTTGGCTCTTGATGAATCAATTCCGCTGGAATTGATGGTGTTTATGATTCGGAGGGATATTCTTTATCTTGAGCAATTGCTTAATGAATATCCATTATCTTCACTCCTCAGAAAGAAATCACGATTGAGGAAATCAAATCGATCAATCATCTCTTGATGAATTTCCGAGGTTGAACTTAAGGACACGCCTCCTCATCTTGAGTATGCATTCTTGGAGGGTGATGATAAATTACCGTCATAATTGCTAAAGACTTAGCGAGGAGGAAAAGCGCTCTCATAAAGGTCTTGAAGTCACACAAGCAAGCAATTGCTTGGAAACTCTCCGACATTAAGGGTATCAACCACGAGTTTTGTACTCATAAAATCTTAATGGAGGATGACTTCAAACCAAGATCCAACATCGAGAGAAGGGTGAATCCTAAGATTCATGAGGTTATCAAACAAGAGGTTCTCAAACTTCTTGATGCGGTTATCTACCCTATCTCGATAGTCCTTGGGTTAGCCCAATTCATTGCGTTCCAAAAAGGTGGCATTCTTGTTGTCACGAATGAAGAAAGCGAGTTAATTCCAACTCGATTGGTTACGGGATGGCGTGTGTGTATTGACAATCGAAAGTTAAGCGAAGCTACGGTAAAGACCATTTTCCTCTACCCTTCATGGACGGATGCTCGAGAGATTAGCGAGGAGCGAATACTATTGTTTCCTTGATGGTTTCTCGGGTTACTTCAGATCCCCATTGATCCGTTGGATCAAGAAAACCACATTCACACGCCCATACGGGACGTTTGCCTCTGACGTATGCCTTTTGGCTTATGCAATGCTCACAGCACGTTCAACGATGTATGATGGCCATTTTCCACGACATGATCGGAAACTATGGAGGTGTTTATGGGCGACTTCTCGGTCATTGGGGACTCATTTCGGACTTGTCTCTCCCACTTAGACAAAATGTTAAAGCGGTGTGAAGACACCAATCTATGTCTAAAGCGGGAGAAAAGCCACTTTATGGTCAAAGAGGGCATAGTCCTCGGCCATAAGATTTCAAAAATGGGATTGAGGTAGATAGAGCAAAGTTGATGTTATTGCTAAATTACCTCATCCTACTACCGTCAAAGGTATTAGGAGTTTTCTAGGTCATCTGGGTTTTATCGTAGATTTATTCAAGATTTCTCTAAAATCGCTCGGCCTATGACCCATCTTCTCGAAAAAGATGCTCCTTTTATCTTCTCTCCGAGTGCATCGAGCTTTTGAAACACTTAAGAAAAACTACGGGCACCCATTCTAGTTGCCCCATTTGGGACTTACCCTTTGAGCTCATGTGCGATG
The DNA here is from genome assembly GCA_022545495.1 of Chrysanthemum lavandulifolium. NCBI lineage: Eukaryota > Viridiplantae > Streptophyta > Magnoliopsida > Asterales > Asteraceae > Chrysanthemum > Chrysanthemum lavandulifolium. The sequence continues at coordinate 27,817,747 of CM040246.1, forward strand.
CAAGTGATTTTGCAATCGGTGCGGTCTTGGGGCAGCATAAAACCAAACATTTTCACCAATCCACTACATGAAGCAAAACTATGGTGAAGCTCGGACCCATTACACCACTACGGAAAAAGAATTATTAGGCATGGTGTATGCGTTTGAAAGTTTCGCCATACCTCATCTTGACCAAATCGTGGTGTATCACGGATCACTCGGCACTCAAATATCTCTTTGCAAAACAAGATGCAAAGCCGAGATTGCTCGTTGGGTTCTCCTCCTACAAGAATTTGATATCATTATTCGTGATAAAAAGGCGGAGAACACAGGCTGCGATCATCTTTCGATTAGAGAACCTCACCAAAATGTGTTCGAGAAAAAGGAAATTAATGAAACATTTCCTCTCGAAACACTCAATGTGGTTTCTTTTAGTGGAGACTCTTCTACCCCATGGTTTCTTGACTTTGCAAATTACCATGCGGGTAACTTTGTGGTGAAAGGATGTCGTCCCAACGGAAAAATAAATTCTTTAAAGATGTGAAACATTTTTTAGGGACGACCCTACTTGTTTAAAATTTGTGCGGATCAAGTCATCCGGCGATGTGTACATGGTCGGGAAGCTATTGACATTCTCAAAGCTTGCCATTACGGACCTCTTGGGGACATCATAGCCCCAACTACACCGCCAAGAAGGTGTTTGATTCCGGATTCTATTGGCCCCAATCTACAAGGATGCCCATGAATTCGTCAAAACACATGACGCTTGTCAACGTCATGGGAATATCTCACAAAGGAATGAAATGCCGCAAAACGCCATTCAAGTGTGTGAGATTTTTGACATCTGGGGCATTGACTTTATGGGGCCATTTCCTTCTTCCCATGGTAACAAATACATACTCGTGGCCGTTGACTACTTATCAAAATGGGTTGAAGCTAAAGCTTTACCCACCAACGATGCCCGAGTTGTGGTGAAATTCTTAAAATCTCTCTTTGCTAAGTTTGGAACTCCACGAGCCATCATCAGTGATCGTGGTACGCATTTCTGCAATGACCAATTTGCAAGAGTCATGCAAAAGTATGGTGTAACTCACCGTACCTCTACTGCGTACCACCCACAAACAAGTGGGCAAGTGGAAGTTTCTAACCGGGATTAAAGAATCTTGGAAGGACGGTTGGTGAAAACCGTGCCTCTTGGTCGGATAGGTTAGATGATGCACTCTGGGCCTTCCGTCGACTTACAAAACACCCATCGGGTGCACTCCATCCTGGTGGTGTGCGGGAAGGCGTGCCATCTACCGGTTGAGCTCGAGCACAAGGCATCTTGGGCCTTGAAGCATGCTAACTTTGATATTCGAGACGGGTGATCATCGGAAAGTTCAAATGAATGAATTAAATGAACTCCGTGATCAAGCTTACGAGAACTCTTTGATCTATAAACAAAAGACAAAGAAGATTCATGACTCAAAATCAAAACCGCGTTTTCAACGTTGGTGATCGAGTCCTTCTTTTCAATTCAAGATTGAAGATTTTCTCGGGAAAGCTCAAGTCCGTTAGTGCGGTCCATTTACTATCGCTAAGGTTTATCCTTATGGTACCATTGAGTTATCTCAACCCGATGGTCCTAATTTTAAAGTGAATGGTCATCGGTGAAGCATTACTTTGGAGAGGACATTCCATCCATGGTTGTCCGGACTTACAAACTTTCCCCATGAACCAATGAATGCGGGGATCGAGTCAAGCTAGCGACTCGGTAATCAAAAACGATAGCATGCCATATGGGTTCTCACCATATTTACGTCTTCTTACCTCTTTCTACCACCCTAGTGTGGGGGGTTGCCCATGTTTTGTATATATATAAAAAAAAAAAAAAAAAAAAAAAAAAATCTTCTTTCTAAATAATGGTGTAGTATTTCCCTTTTCGTTCTTTGTTTGGCATAACATGGTACTTTGAATATTGAGGGCAATATTCATTTCTAGTGTGGGGTTCTCACGAATTTTATCATGTAATTATACCGCTTAAATCCCGTTTTGGCCAAAATTTTTTTGGAGTAAGTGTTTTACACTTTCTCATTTAGTTATCGATCCGCCTTGTCTAATAAACTAAAGGATTGGCTAATCCGAGAGCAAGCGGCTCTTGGTAAAGATTTCTCAAATCCGTTTATATGGCTTGCAATTTGCCCAAAATTGTATGGTTCTCATTCACCATATCCTAAAAAGTGAAGAGTTGGCTAGCCATGAGATTATGGCTTGTGGTAAAGCGATGGAAAATCCATAATTGGTATTGACTCACCAAAGATAATGTTGATAATTTATCTAAGAGTTGGCTAGTCCGGAAAGTGCGGCTTGGTAAAGACAAAATCAAATCCGTTGAAAGTTTGGTGGTTTGCTCAAAATCGCATGGTTATCGGTGTACCATGGTTCTTACTTGAACTAAAACATTTGGCTACTCCAAAAGTAATGGCTTTTGGTAAAGAGTTTCAAATCCATTATGTTTTCTCAAATCATTGCTAGGGACTAGCAATATCTCGATGTGGGGATTGATGAGTGTGTAAATACTCATCATTTTATCTGATATAAAGCGCAAAATCATCGAAAACACTCAAAATGCATCAAAATGATGAAAATATCACAAATCGGTGTTTTATGTGTTTCAAATGCAAAATTATCAAAATCGGATGAAAGCGTATCAAGTTTGCAAAATTGGCGGTTTAGTCCCCAAGTTTCATAAATTGTCAAAAATAGTCCACGAGCCATAATTTCAAAAGCAAAAGTCACCAAAGGTCCTTTTAAAATCAAAAGTTGTCAAAATAAGTCCTTTGGTGAAAAATATACAAAGTTTGAGAAATTTACATAATTGGTCCTTGAGTTTAAAATTTGGCGAAATGGCCCTGAAAAATTGCAAAATGGCAAATCTGGTCCTTATACTTTTGAAAGTGTCATTTTCAGCCCTTGGATCAAGTTTGATGAATTGGCGATTAGGTCCTTTCATTTTCGAAATTGCATAAAGGCCCTTGAATATTAAACCACTTATACCCCATTTGGCTGGTCATTACACTTTGGACCCTGTCTTTAACCAATTTGAACCCCTTGTATTATTAAGACCGGTCAAACCGATCAACTCTTCCCTTTCCCGTTTTCCTCCCTATATCTCTCTACCCCATATCCGACCACCATTTCTCCATGACTCACCCTGTCACCACACTTTGTTCCCCGCTTTCAAGCTTCCAAAGCAATTAATGCTTCTTCACCAACCATATCACCCCAACCGATAAAATCTCCTTTTGGCGCCAAAAGCAGTTCAAAGGCCGGGATTATTTCAAGGGCATCCAATGGCGAGAAACAAGCTGGGAACCGCTTCGAGATGAAAGAAAAAGCTCATGGATTATAAAAGAAGCATTTGGAAGCAAGAAAAAGTACGCTAGTTAATTTTAATCTTTAATGTCGTTTTAATCTTAAAGCTTTAGTTTAGTATAAAACACGTAATTTTACATTGTAATGTACTCTTTATAAGTATTTGGATCAATATAAATCATTTTCAAGTGATTAATTCAAGGTTTATATCAAATTCACATTTTGTGTCCACTGTTGCAAATTTCCAAGTCTAAGTCTTGTACACAAGCTTCAAACATCTCATTTCTCAGTTCTAAATAGCTTATACAAGCTTATAAAAGCTTTTTATAAGCTTAAATTCAAGTTTTAAGCACATTTGGATATTGGTCAAAGAAAGTCAAACAGGGTCAATTTGGTAATGGAGATGGTCGATGGGTGAAGCGGTGGATGTGGGTTGATATTAAGCTAGGTCGGGGTTTGGATAGGTTAGAGGTTCATTTGGTTGTTTGTGCAAGCCATTGTGGCTAGGGACAGTGTGTAAGTCATTTTAAGGTTCTTTTGCATAATCTGAATTTGTAGCTATAACTGGTTTTTATCTGTTCCTTAAGTTGTATTTAAGATATTAGAACTTAGTTTGATCATTAATCTCAGTGTAATCAGTTGCTATCTCAATAATTTGGCATAACAGTCAATTATAGGAGTGTTTGGTATTGCTGAGTTAACTGTGTTCAAGGCTTACTTAGTAGATAAAACTTGTTGGTTTGAGTTAGTATAGCATATTCTAGTTCATATCTGTCTTGCTTTTGTCCTTATAACCTGTCAAAGTCAAATATCAACTTAAAATGCCTCCACAGATTAACTGTTGAGAATTTTGTAAAGCAAGGTCTTAATTTGTGTTCAAAATCCATAGACCAAGCTTGTGTTAACTTCATTTCATCATAAATAGTCCATATCAGTCTTAAAATTGCATTCAAACCTCACCAAAGTCAACTGTGTATCTGTTTCAAAAAGTCAAGATGTCAAAAAATTGGTTTTATGCAGAAGTTGCAGCTTCTGCATAGGATTCATTAAAACTTTTTAGGTCTTGATTTTTGGTTTATAAGTAGTATACTAGGTGGTCTTTAATACCTCTTATCTTTTCTAGTTTAAGCCCTCTGGATAAGCTGCTGCATAAGCTCTAAGTAAGGTCCTGGTGCCCTGCTCCAACTCAGTATTCACTGAGTGATTTCTCAGCTTTTGGACAAGCTTGCACAGAGCTTATTAAAGCTTGTCAAAGGCTGGTTCTTTGGTCACAGATAGCTACTTAGGTCTAGTTTAGGTATCAACAATTGGATTCTGCTTTTTAGCTTATTTGGGTGCTTATTTTTGGACTGCAAGTTGATACCAAAAACTGTTTGTAGCTTAAACTCATAATCACCAAATCTTTGTATCTTGTAATCCAGTGCTTGAAGCTTATTGTTTTTAGTTGCAAATTGGTTAAGTTAGTATATTGTAGCTTCTGTTCCAGTGTGGTTGCTTATTTTGCTCATTTGCTAATCAAGTGCTTATTTCAATAAGCACTTGATTCATCAGTTTCATTTTCTTCCATATAGCACACTGATTTTTCATTTTTCCTAGCTTTTTAACATCATTTTAGAGTTTTCCTGAAATTTTTAGATTTTTCCTAGCTGTTTTGCTATTTTTCTAGATTTTAATTAGTTTTTAAGCATTTTTAATTAGCTTTTAATACAAAAAATTCAGAAAAGGTTCAAAAAATAAGTTTTCAATTTTATTAGGTTTAGATAAATATAAAAAGTAAAAAAGTAATTTTCCAGATTTTCATAGTTTATTTGGTAATTTTAGTAATTTAATTAGTTTTAATAGTTTAAAATTCCTAGAAAATAGAAAATAATCGAAAAAATACAAAAATAGTTTTGAAAATTCTATTTTGATATTTTAGATTTTCCAAGTCTTAATTTTATTTTCTAGCTTAATTTCCTATTTTCTTGTATTTTAGGTAATTATTTAATAGTTAAAATAGTTTTAATTAGATAATTAGTTTTAAAAATAATTTTCTTTTCTAAATATTTTCTTATATCATTAGGTTTGTAAAACTTCATTTCATATTTTAGGGCTAATATTAATTTAGTTTCACTTTTTATTTTGCACGTAACGTAGTTTTAATTTAAGCGTCGTTTTAGGTTTTAACGTTCATCACTTTAAATATAGTGATAGCGTTTATTTAATATCTTTATCTTTTAATTTCCTTTAATTTGCATTTAAGCCGTTGTTAATTGTTGGCTTTTACGTAGTTAAAATTATAATCGGATCCCTTTCTCGTTCAAATTCTCGATCGGCTTCGTTTGATAATCCATTGCATAGCTCATTTGGGACATAACGACCGGGAGACTCTATACTCTTCGGATCTTCATTGAGTTCGTGTTCAAACTGTTTTAAGGTTCTTCTGATGCGCCATTCACAAATGGCGAGCTTGTGATAATCTTGTTTGTTTGCACGCATCGACTCAGAAAAAGGTGTGGGGTGGTTGGTGGAATTGGCGGTTGTGACTTCTCGAGGAATTTGTGCGGGGACTCTTCTTTGTCTTTCCATAAGATAATCAATCCCTCTCTCAATGGCACTCATTTGCTCCTCGAGGTGTCGGAAAACTCAAAAGGAGTTGATATGGCACTAAATCGTTAACAGGAGTTTCGGAGATTCATTCCAATCTTAGTAGCTTTGATCGACAAGTTCCTCTATGATATCCCAAGATTTCTCGCATTAAAGTCATTGAGCCTTCCACGGTGGCTCGATCAATGGATCGTCGGTGGCGAAGTCGGTATGGTCATAGAAGATTTGGATTTGAAGCCAAGGTCAATGCCATGATGGGAAGTCTCTTGAGTAGGTCCTTAAATCGAGTCCATGCTTTGTAAAGAGACTCATCTTGGAGTTGTTGAAGCGTCAAGATGTCTCGCCTAAGTTTAGTGGTTCTCCCGGAAAAATTGAGCAAGGCGAGTAGTAAGATCATCGACTTGAGATGGAGCCGGCGGAAGTCGCTCGAGCCAATTACTAGCTTGGTCCGTAGAGAATTGGAAGAGACGCGGTAGCGTGGTCTCCCGAGTAGTAGCATCGAGGTCGATGGAATCGACAATTTTAAGGAAATCCCTAAGATCTTGATTTGGATCTTGAACGAAGTCCATGGAATCACATCCGTTTGCACCAACGGATGGTGTCGGATCGCGGGCCGTAGTTTGGGCTTGGTCGGGAAGCTCAATGGTGTTCCTATAGCCTAAGTGGCTTGGTCTCGAGTATTCACCAAGAGTATGGGCTCTTGGCGGGTTATTGGTGGTGGGTTGATGGTGGTGGTTGGTTATCACCTTCCATGATGAAAAGTGATGGGATTACGTACAAAGGTCACGAAGAAGGGGATAGACTACGAGAAAGCTAAGAATGAGAAAAATTTACTTGATAGGAATCAAGCAAAGAAACCTAAGCGAGGTGGATTACTAACTAGCTATTCTATTCCCGTGACGCCAAAAACTTGATAACATTACACGCGTCGTTCGGGGTCAAAGGAATTTCCTTTTCATCGAGCAAGTTTTTCAACACCTAGGCGGTGAACCTAATCGTTGTAGTGTAGTATTAGGGTAAGCCACGGAATGGATATCGTTCTCTGGGGAATAGGAATGCTAGTAAGAAGTTACTACGCTAAGGTTGGGGTTGAGGAAGATTATTTTTTCTTTTATATTTTTAGGAAATTGAAAGGTACGAATCTCGGGGTATTGGATTTGGGGGGTTGGTATTGCTACCGATTACTCTACTTATCTAATTATCTAATCTAAGGTGTATGTAGTCTATGTCTAATTATTGTGTGCTCGTATGATAGTTTAAAGATGTGTTTACTTAGGTTTTACTACTCCTTAATTATCTCCTATTGGTGGTTGAATTATCATCCTTATTCTAGTTGCGTTGTGTGTCTAAGGTTGTAGGGTATCGTTTCTCCTAACTCTTTGAACTTACCAAAGGGTCTCGTCTACAAAACCCACTAGGGATGATAAACTCTTACTCTAAGGCACTCTTTGGATGGTTTAGCTTACAACTACACAAGGAGTCATATTCTAAGGTTCACAAAGATTTAATCAAGCATTAAGTACACACGAATGACCTATCGCATTACTAGATCATTAATAAACTAAGATAAGAGACAACCAATCAATATTCAATAATTAAGTTTCATATTCCTAAGCACACACAAGTAAATTAGCGGGACATGGAGAACATGCAAGCATACATACAAATAATCAAAGACATAATTGTATTAATGAAGTAAACACTTATCTTGATGTAAGATAGGGTTTGGAACCCTAAAATCTTGTACAAAACAGCCTTGGTTCGGTTTAGGTTTTACTCCAAAAGACTACACACTAAAAGCGAAAAATTCGGATTCTATATATAAGATTACACTTGCGGCGGCGTCACCTTATGTTTTGTGGCGCGTCGTGCACGCCGTCATTAGGGTTTCGTCTTGGCCACGTTAGACTTGCGGCGGCGTCACCTTATGCTTGTGACGCCATCCTCTTGACTTCGGCGCGTTTGGGTGCATCTGGGCCGTGCGAGTTGCGACGGCCTACTCTTTTATAACTGGCGTCGTCGCTTGAAAATATGAGTTTTGGCTTACGGTAGTCACAAAATCCTCAAACGGTCGCAATTAACACCGACGTCACCTTATGTTTTCAATGACTTTGAGTGTCTCGATTCGACTTTGGCCATTTTCTTCGTATATTCGCGCTTTTCATCCAAATAAGTGCCATTCCACATTTGCCTTCAAGAGACCTAAAAGTGAAAAGGAGCGATATTAAGCAATAACGGATACAAAAGTGATCAAATAAGGGCTTAAATGACCCTCAAAAAGGTACCTTTTAAAACCTTATCACACCTTCTCTATGGTTACGCGTAACCACTCGCTTTCTGACTTATGTCGGGTTTTGCCGGTTAGGCGTAACTCCTCAAAGAGTTATGGCGTAACCTTTCTCTACTTGAGTTCTTTCATTTTAAACACAATAACCTTGTATTAGTATTTTAAATGAACTTTGTGGGTGTGTTCCTGTAAACCCTCACGAGACTTCACTCATCCACTTGGGACACCAAGTGGTTTAAAACTTGTTGCATATGCTAAATGTAACCGTGATTCCTCGAAAGTGAGTTAGGTTTGTTTTCTTTTTCACTTTTTCTTTTTAGAATTATGCTTGTCGGTAGTGTGATTTCGAGGATTGAAGTTTGTTCATGATGCTTATCTGAAGCGTCGTCTCTTTTTCGTGGGCCTTCTTTCTTTATGGAGCAAATTTCGGGAAGTTCTTGCTCTAATTCTACTTTTCTCTTCACCTTTATTTAATGCTTAGTACAAAAAGGACTTTGTACAATTCAAGTGGGGGGACGGGAGTATAATAATCTCTTGAACTTTATTTTTCCTTCGTTTTTCTAGTTTATTTTGAAAAATTATGCCATTTTAAAATTTTGACATGTTTTCTTAACCTAACTAGATTAGACCTTAGCCACACATACAACCCTTGATATTATTTGGTGAGATTAGCCTTATCCGCTTCCAATATTTAACCTAAATCCACCAAATTATGAGTGTGCCGGTAGCTTGTAAACTTTAGAACTTGGCCTTTGCATCATTTCGAGACCATAGACAAGGTATGTTAAGTTAGCTCGATGTATTTGGACTTTTCAGTTTTAGAAGGCAATATTATGGGATTATCACCCAAATAGCCGTCCATTGTGTGTCTATCGATTAGTCACCTCGACTTCTCGACCCCCATGTGAAACCCTTTTGTTGCACTCACCTTTAGTGCAAGATACCCCTAGATACACCCATCTAAGCCATTCCTTTCATGTTGTCAACCAAATATATTGTTTCATTACACCTATACACCTTAGCCTACCCTGTAGTCTTTATTTATAATTGGGAAGTCATTATTTGCCTAAGTTCAAGGTTCAAGTGGAAAGGTTCGGAAATCACGCTTTCATCGATGACGTATTCCTGAAGATCATTGAAGACCCCCCGAATTCCCATTGTTCATCTCAAGTGGGGGGGATATTATGTTTAGTTATCATTGTTATGTTGAAAAAAAATAGTTGTTATGTTATTGTAAAGTGCGATGTTATAAGCACTATGTTAAGAGCTTTATAGGCGAGGAGGCCACCTCGGTCACATTCGAAGATTGGAGTTGGTAATTATGCCAACAGTTGGAGAAAAGGTAGTGTGTCCATCACGACGTCCTCTAATGACACATCTACCTAATATTCCATGATCCGGTTTCTTAACTTCAAAGCTTGAACTTTGGGCGGACGGTAAGTGGTGATGACTTGGTTATAGATTTAGACTACACCTTGATTTTTATTTTATACCATTTATATATCCCATGTCTTATCCTACCCTTTAGTCATGAAGCGTGTCTAGGTGATGCAATGAGCAATCTTTGGTGTCTTGGCCATGGATTTGGTCATGTATCATTGATTTTGTCCACTTAGCGTGACATGTTAGTAATGACGAGTCACCCTTAACCTTTGTCGTGTCTACCCATATTGCCTTCGATAATTGTTTAGCCCTTAACTCTAGTGGTGGAGATTTGTGTAACCGCCAAGCTTATGATATAATGCATGCTATGATATGCGATTGGTGATCACCCGAAATTGACACTTAGAATAGTTGAGAGATTTGAGTGTTTCGTTCCCATTTCGTGAGGTGTTCGGCTTTGTTTTATTCTAGCATAAGGTTTGTAAACTTATATTTTTCGGGTTTTGGGAGATATCTTTTAGGAATCTTTCTATTAAGGTCTACTTGAGGGCAAGTAGAGTTCAAGTGGGGATATTTGATAACATCAAATAGTCACGAATATTAAGTGTCAATTTCCCAGATAATGCTTGTAATTTATATCATTTATATGGATTTATGTTTTTTCCATTGTTTTCCACTTTCGGGTAAATTACGAGCATTGGAGCTAAAGAGGCGCAGTGGAGAAATATCCAAAGATTTATCATAGTATCTTGACTTTGAAGAAGTTCTGGCGTAACTCGTCTCTCACATTCTGCCGTAACTATGGCGTGACTCGAAAAGCAACTCATCGAAAGTTCTGGTAACTCTCCCCAAAAACTCTGACGTAACTCTATTAGGTCAAATGAGGTTCCACGCCCGATAACTCGCCAGTAACTATTCCGCCAACTACGGCGTAACCAAGTAATATTGAAGACTACGGCGTAACCACTCGTAAGATTACGCCGTAACCGGCGGATCAATGCAAAATACGAAGAAATTGAAGGTTCTGGCGTAACTCTTATAATAGTTCTGTTGTAACCCGGATCCGCCTATAAATACCCACAATTCCAAAGATTTCCAATCATCCGTTCCACACACAACAATCGAGAGAATGTGAGAAGAAGCTAAAGGAAGGTCTAGAGGAGCATACGGAGCTGTCTCGAGGAAAAATCACTCCCTACGATAAGCATTAGCATTTTATCTTTTGTTTACTTCGATTCATGTATTTCGTACCCTTGAATATTGAATTGATTTATATGGTTAATATGCGGCTAAGCACATCTTGGTGCTAGCCTAGTTATGATTCATAATTGTTTCGTTTGCGTTTACTTTACTTCCGCATAATTATTTCTAAGTTTATGCATGCATAGTTTATTGGTAGCTACCCTTGGTTACGTAGTCTTGAATGGCGGTGAGGCCAATTGCCTAGGAAATATGCCCAACTGACCCTAGGTGAGCGGATGAGGCGGAAGGGTAAGATATGACCAATGACGACCCTTTCTACTTGTGCGATTTGACCAACGATCACCTACCGTTTGGATAAACTTAAGAATTAGGGGTGAGTGTTTAAGTTGCTAACACCCGAGCACTCACTATTATAAATCTAGCATATAGCGGTACTTAATGACTTGGCAAGGGACCGGGAACAACAGGACTTATGAGGGACACGACTTCTCACAGGGTGGCATCTTTCTTTGATAGGTTAGGGTGAATTGACCAAAGTTGTCCTCTCGACTTTGACCCCACAAGTAATTGGAAGTAAGTGAGCGTAGACATAACTAGCTAGGAGGATTAACTAGGTTAGCACCACTCTCCTCTATTGATTTATCCTTTACCTTTTATTTGTTTTATATGCTTTAGTAGTTAAATAATTCCTTATCGAAACCATTATTAATTCTTGTGACACCTAGACTTAGTAATAATCCAACACACATAGCTCTTGGGAAGACCTCGGTTTTACGAATACTACACTACACACGATTGCTACTTTGTTCGTTAGTGCATTAGGGTAGACCATAGGTATAACGAGACTTTATAAATATTAAAACACAGTCGGTAAACATGCATCAAATAGTAAAGGTTGTGTACGAGGCTCGTGTTTAAACGATCCATTTAATATAGATTAGTCATCTGTTTCCCGGTACAAGCGCCAAAGTGATGTACAACCGGACTTGACTAACTTGCACGAAAGATCATGAAAGCGAAGCGTTCGATCGAAGGACTGCTAAAAACGTATATCTTGGGTTGCATTTTACATTTATTGAAACGAATGATAGAAGTTTATTTTATAGCCAAAACACATCTTAGTCACCAAGACAAAATATTAGCTAAGAAATAAAATGAAATGCAAATTTGTCAAAGCAATAACACGATTTGATACTTTTTATTTACACACAAAATCATCTGTATCACTTGTTCAGTAAGTTTCAATCTTGTCCTGAAATAAATTGATACAGATTTGAAAACTCAGAACCAAAATCTGCAGCAAAAAGATACGCGTACAGGCTAATTTTCGGAGTTGCATTTATGTCCGCAGGTTGTGCGGGCTCGCATGATTTTAGAAGCTTCAAACCCATTTTGGCCCAAAATCTTGAAATCGCACCCTCCCTAAGCGTGCTGCGTAGGTGTTGGAGTAAAACCAACTAAAAGATTTTGATAGCCAATACCAAGATTTCTTTATAAACAAGCTTCCACTTCATGTTTTAGGCGATGTGGGATACTCTCCCTTTTCCCATTTTTTGTGTTTCAAGTGCCTCACTTTGAGACACGATATCTCATTGATTTCAACTCCATTTTTGACACATTTTAGCTCGTTTCGATTCTCTCGTAAAGGAGAACGCAAAGCTACCAAGAAAGATAAATTTATATAACATATAATTATATTAAATAGTGTCCAAAATTTGCAAAAACTCATTTTGCAAAACCATTTTTCCAACAATCCCCCACGTGAATGGAGATCGATTGAAAATATACAAAAGTTTCAGCGAAATTTTTGTGATTAAGTCCTGCCTAAGATAGGTAGGTGTGACCCTTTTAACCTTCCCTTGTGAGATGCACTTAGTCTCCTAGATGCGAGTAGACCCGATGTCCTTGAACTCAACCTCATTTACGTAGATGACATTACACTTCACAAAGATTCTCCCTAACATTATCAAGTCCTCACAGACGTATTCGTTATAGTCATTAATACACTTACGCAAGAGCTCTTGGGAATTGTGCCCCACAAATCCTTTTGAGCGACCCTCTTATCTCTCACATAGATGATTTCATCGGAATCATTAAAACATATGTGTTGTGATTTCATCTTGAATCATTATGCTTTGTAATTTCATCTTGAATCATTAAAGCCATGTGTTTAACCTCTCAACAAGTCACAATTATTATAGGAATGGACTAGGAAGTTACAATATTTAGTAACTTCCCCACATTGACGTGACTTCCCCCACATTTTTATGGTTAGGTTGTCCTATTGAACCCAGATCTTGGGATCTCTAATCAACTGGGTTAGGTTTTTCTTCATAGAAACTCAATAATTCAAGGGCTTTAGTCTCATTCCTTTATACGACTTACTAACTAACTCTCTGCTTAAAACGTTCGTAAGAGGATCCGCTATGTTATCCTTTGACTTCACATATTCAATTGAGATAACTCTTGTTGAGAGTAGTTGTCGTGCGAATTATACCGATGACGGATATGTCGGACTTTCCATTATACATTATGCTATGAGCTCGCCAATTGCGATTGAATATCACAATGTAAGTAATGGCCGTTACGGTTTAGCCCACCTTGGTATGTCCTCTACGAATTGACATAGCCATTCCGCCCAGGGACGGAGCTTGAGCAATATTATTGGAGGGGCCGAAATGTAGTCGTAATAATTTTGAGGGGGCCAAACCTATAATTATTTTACATTTATACTAATATTTTATAAATTATATACAAAACTACAAAATATAATGCTTAGTGGTCCTAAATTTTGGGGGGCCACAACCCTCACTTGCCCTAAGAAGCTTTGTGCATGATTAGGCTCTTCTGCGCATTTATCTAACGATAAATTTTGATTCCATCGTGGACCAAGCTATAGTTTTTATTGTTCACTTGGAAGACTTCCAAGATATAGCTGCACCTCCTAGAGTAAACACATATCCACTAGTTGATCCAGAATCCTTTATGTTAGATATCCAATTGCACCACTGTATCCTTCGTAACAGTTGGATATCTACTATAATGCAGCCCATAATTGCGATTGTATCTCAAATAATGAAGTACCCTAGTCATAGCTTCCCAATGTGCATAACTTGGATTGTTAGTATACCTACTTAACTTTCTAACAACATATGTTAAGTCGGTCGGGACTTGTCATTAAATACATTAACATGCCATTAATTCTTGAATACTCTAATTGGGCAACACCTACGACTCTAGATAGATGCTTCTTGGTGTCAATTAGAGTTCTAGCTAGGTCGAAATCCCCATATTATGAGTATTAAAATTTTGTCCGGATAATGTGCTTGACTTAACACAAGTCTATCCTAAGTTCGTATGATCTTTATTCCAAGGATCACATCAGCCAAACCCATATCCTTCATGTCAAACTTAGATGTCAACATGTCTTTAGTAGATTTAATCATCTTGTCGTCACTGCCAATGATAAGCATAGCATCAACATATACACACAAGATTGCATATCCACTATTTATGTTTTTTACATAGACACACCTGTCGCATTCATTAATTTTGAATCCACTCTCTAGCATGGCGTGGTCGAATTTTTGATGCAATTATTTGAGAGTTCGCTTTAAGCCATATAATGACTTAACAATCCAAAAAACTTTGTTTTCTTGTCCAGGTGCCATGAAACCCTCAAGTTGGCTCATGTAGATTTCTTCTTCTAAATCTCCATTTAGAAAGTCGTTTTCACATCCATTTGGTGAACTTCCAAATGTCTTAAAGCGGAAATAGCAAGTATCATCCTGATCGAGGTTATTCATGTAACAGGCGAATATGTATCGAAGTAATCTAGACCTTCTCATTTCCTAAATCCTTTGATTATCAATCTTGCTTTGTACTTGTCAATGGTGCCATCGGCTTAGATCTTATTCTTGAAGATCCATTTTTGCCTAGTGGTTTACAACTAGGATGTAAATCCACGAGCTCCCAAGTATGATTTTGTAAAATAGAATCTATTTCACTTTTAATGGCTTCTTTCCATTGAGGCCCTTCTGAGGAAGTAACTTCCTCTCGATGAAATAGGTTCGTTTTCAACCATAAAAGAAACAAAATCGGGTCCAACGGTTTCTCCATTCTTGCCCTTTTGCTTCTTCTAGGTTCAACCTCTTTTCCCTAGTTTGATCTCGTCTCTCATCTTGGAGATTATTATCATTTCGTTGTCTCTTATCTTGGACAACTTCATCAACTATTCTAGATGAACTTCCAGTTTCCTTCGTTAAACAAGGAAATATATTCTCAAAGAATGAAGCATTCATTGATTCCATTACTGTACCCTTTTGTATATCCGGATTTTTAAATCATGTACAATGAAATGATAAATACTACTATTCTTAGCATATCCGCTAACTATATAATCCACATATTTAGGTACAATATTTTGGGCCTTGGAAGCGGTATAGCTACCTTTGCGGACACCCCACACTCGTAAGTCTTGATATGATGTTTTTCCCATCCACATGTCATGGCTTAGACCGAACTTCCATTTCTTTCAAGGTGCGATTCTTCCTTTCGGCAATACCGTTCATTGAGGTGAATAGGGAGCGGTGAACTCGTGTCGATTCCTTGTTCGTACATAGATCCGTGGATTGGAACACATATTCACCTCCTCTATCACTTCATACAACCTTGATTTTCTTACTAAGTTGATTCTCAACTCCGTTTTGGTATAGAATAAACTTGCCTATAGCTTCATCTTTACTTTTTAACAAGTAAGCGTAGCGAGATAAAATCAAATAAAGGCAAAGGTTCAATCAATAGAGGAGAGTGGTGATAACCTAGTTATTCCTCCTAGCTAGTAATGTCTATGTCTAATTACTTCCAATTACTTGGTGGGGTCAAATTCGAGAGGACAACATTTGGTCAATTAGCCTAACCTATCGGCAAAGATGCCACCACCGGAGAAGTCGGTGTCCTTCATAAGTCCAGTTGTTCTGGTCCCCAAGACAAGTCATTAAGTACCGCTACATGCTAGATTTATAATAGTGAGTGCCGGGCGTTAGCAACTTAAACACTCACCCCTAATTCTTAAGTTCATCCAAGCGGTAGGTGATCGGTTGGTCAAATCGCACAAGTAGAAAGGGTTGTCGGTTGGTCATGTCTTACCCTTCCGTCTCGCCTAATCACTTAGGGTCGATTGATCATATCTCTAAGCAACTAGCATTCTGACCATTCAAAACTACCGAAACAAGGGTAGCTACCAATAAACTATGCATGCATACACTTAGAAACAATTATACGGAAGTAATGTAAATGCAAACAAAACAATTAAGGAATCATAACTAGGCCAGCACCAAGAGGTGCTTAGCGGCTCATGTTAACCATACAAATCAATTCAATATTCAATGTTACGAAATACATGAATTGAAAGTAAAGAAAAGATAAAATGCTAATGCTTATCGTAGGGAGTGATTTCTCCTTGGAGGCGACTTCGTATGCTCCTCTAGACATGCCTTTGGCTTCTTCCCACGTTCTTTGGTTGTGGTGTGTGAAATGGGATGCTTTGAAATCTTTGGAAATCGTGGGGTATTTATAGGCGGATCCGGGTTCTGGCGTAACTAATAGAATAATTACGCCGTAATCTTTAATTTCTTCGTAATTTGCACTAGATCTGCTGATTACGGCGTAACCTTATAAGTAGTTATGCCGTATCTTCAATATTTCTTGGTTACGCGGAGTTTATAGTTCGGCATAGTTATCGATGGCGTGGAACCTCATTTGACCTAATATAGTTACACCGTAGTCTTTTGGGAGAGTTATGCGTAATCTTACGATGAGTTGGCTTTACGAGTCACGCTTTAGTTATGGCTTAATATGAGATATGAGTTACGCCGTAACTTCTTCAAAGTCAACATACTATGATAAATCTTTGATATTTCTCCAATTTCTCGTCTCTTTAGCTCCATGCTCGTAATTTACGAAAGTGGAAAACAATGGAAAACAAGCGTAAATCCATATAAATGATATAAATTACAAGCATTATTAGGGAAATTAACACTTAATATTCGGGATAATTTGATGTTATTAACTTTGTACAATCATCAATAAGCGTGATAAAGTACTTATTGCCACCTTTTGTGGGTAGTGATTCTAAATCACATACGTCGATGTGTATCATATCAAGTGGTTTGGTTTTTTGTTCAACCAATTTGAAAGATGATCTTGTAAGTTTGGCTTCTACACAAGTTTCACATTTGTATTTTGAATCAATATGGAAATTAAATTTAATCAGAAGATGCATTGAATTAAAATTTACATGTCCAAGACAAACATGCCACATATTAGAAGACTCAATCAAGTAAGCTGAATAATTCATTTTATTGATATCATTCTTAAACATGCCATTCAATGCATGTTCCCTACCGACAAACATTTGATTCTTTGAAAGAACAAACTTATCAAACTAAAAAATAAGACGAAAACCAAACTTGTTCAAAAACCAACCAAATACAAGATTATTACGAATATATGGAACATACAAGACATTTGTCAACTTGAGCTCTTTCTCGGGTGTCATCTTCAAGATTAAATCTCCTTCGCCCTTGATACCATTAGTTGTAGAGTTGCCTATGCACGCCTTCTCTCCACTATCAACCGCTCGAAAGAGTGAAACATATTCTTATCGGCACACACACGACGGGTAGCCCGGTATCAACCCACCATTCTCGTATTGTTGTAACCTACCGGGTTAACTTTAGAGATCACGCCAATGACGTCGGACACCATAGCAATCATGTCCACATTATCATTCACCATATTAGCCTAGCGTGAAGTCACCCACCGACATCTTGCAATTAGCGACATGGTGACTGGTGGTCACGGTTGAAGCACACCCTTGGAACTTATGTTTCACAATTGCGACTTTAGGAGCAAGGTACTTATACTTCCTTTGATGACCTTTGACATTGGACTTTGAAGATGACGAAGCATGCTCAACCATATTTTCCTTGGTAGAATCAGGCATACAAGTGTCTTTCTGAGCCACCTTGTTGTCCTCTTATATACGAAGACGAACAACCAAGTCTTCAACACTCATCTCCTTTCGCTTATGCTTCAGGTAGTTCTTAAATTCTACCCAGCTTGGATGTAACTTTTCAACAATAGCAGCATCTTGAAAAGTTTCACTCAAGCTCATTCCCTCACCATGAATGTTGTGTAGCAAAACCTGCAGATATTGAACCTGACACATCACATTCTTTGAATTATCCAACTTGTAATCCAAAAAATGAGCTACCACGAACTTCTTTGTACCAGCATCCTCAGTTTTGTACTTGCGCACCAATGACTCCAATAATTCTTTGGCAGTATTGGTCTTGTAGTACACGTTGTACAAAGAGTCCACTAAACCATTCAGAACATAGTTGTGACACAAGAAGTCTAAATATTTCCATGCTTCCATGGCTTGAACAATCTGTTGATTAGAGGATTGACCTTCTCTAGGAGGTTCGACGTAATGTAGATTCTCTTTTAAGAACCGCACAAAGTTCAAAGTAGTGAGAGAGAATAACATCTTCTGTTGCCACCTCTTAAAATTTTGCCTATTCAATTTCTCTGGTCTCTCAGCATGATTAGCAACTATGTTAGTAACTGGCACACCAGATACATTCACAGTATTAGTCACATGAGGAGTCACAATTGAGTCGTTTGTCATCCTGAAAGATCACAAACACAAACAGTTAAATCAACTGTTATAAAATCGGTATCTAAGAATTCTAACGTGATTTCTTAAAAGCCTGTACCGAAACTGCTTCAAAGAAACTCTATCTTGGTTTCAATGAATTTAGATATAAATAAACCGAATGATAGACTAAATTAAATAGATCAGTTCAATAGAAACTCAATCTTGGTTTCAATACAAACTGATAAGAAAATGCTACTTTAAAATTCTTTTTAGTCATGTACACCTAATTTGTAAATTAAAATCCTGTTTAGAAAACTTGTTTTTCAAAGAAACTCAATCCTGGTTTCGACAGAAAAACAGTTTGTATATGAAATCTGTTAATTAATAATTAATCCGATTATACGAAAAGTGTTTTCAATTACATTAAACCGATTACATTTTAAGACCTGAAAACAAGTATAGTTTTATTTATAAAATCGATTACAAATAATAAATAACATAAACTAAATAATAACAGAAAATTAAATACAAACGAAAGATGTAGAAGTAGGAGAGAGACTATTCAATGAAAATCAAACAAAAGCAGAAAGGTTATGGCACGAGGCTCTGCTTAACACGATTTCCTAAAAGCAGATTCATCTTGTATTTCCCGGTATAAGCGCCAAGTTGATGTATAGCTAGACTTGACTAACTTGCTCGAAAGATCAAAGAAGCGAAGCGCGTTTCTGATCGAAGGACTGCTGGAAAAAATATATGTTGGATCTGCGTTTTTTGTATATTGAAACTAAATGATAGAAGTTTATTTTATAGCCTAAGCCTGTCTTGGTCACCAGGACAAAATATTAGCTAAAAAATAAACTGATATGGAAATCTGTTAAACCAGTAACACGATTTGATATCTTTTATTTGCACATAAAATATTCTGTATCACTTGCTCAGTAAGTTTCAATCTATTCCTGAAATAAATTGATATAGATTTGGTAAACTCAGAACCCGAATCTGCAGCAAAAAGATAAGCGCACGGAGATTTTTGAGCTTGTGCTCGCATGATTTGAAGCTTGAACACATTTTGTATATTGAAACCGAATGACGAATTTATTCTATAGCTTAAGCTGTCTTGGTCACCAAGAAAAATATTAGCTAAAAATAATCTTATATGCAAATCTGTTAAACCAATAACACGATTTGATATCTTTATTTGCACACAAAATATTACGTATCACTTGTTCAAGAAGTTTCAATATATTTACGAAATAAATTGATATAGATTTGAAAACTCGAACCGAATCGCAACAAAAGATACGCGCACAGCGAATTTTCTGAGTGCATGCGCTCGCATGGGTCGAGCTTTGAACACAATAACAGCCGTCGGATGCATGCATCTATATATGGTTAAATTTTCTTATGACATGGTTGTAAATATATTCACTTCTAAGCTAAGTGTACGTGTTTGAAATTTATGAAGTCGTATACCATATATATAGTAGAGGTGAGACCACCATTAATTGTACGCGAGTGAGTACTACTATGCAGATTGTCATGTGGTACTAAATCTTTGTTGTTAGTAACACAAAATAGACCTCCCATAAAATATACTAAAACAGAAACATGTTACTAAATGCTATTAAAATAACATATGGATCGTATGTACGAAGTTTAAAAAGGCCCGGTTGGGCAATGTACGTATGCATATGTTTTCTGGTCGTAAATTTAAGATACATTTCACAACTATGCACATTGTTGTACGTACCTGCATTTTACATCAAGTTTGAAATATTTAAATTGGTCTTATTCTATAGACACACAGATTGCAAGCTATAAACATTAAATTGTATCATTGTACCAGGTGATAGAAGTGGATTGATGACATCAACCAATTCCAAATAAAAAAAAATCCAGTAGACACCCTAGCTAATTGAATGTATAGATATTTTTCTACGTGTAATCTACACTATATTTGAATTAAATGGGAAAGGGGGTATGGATGGAAATTGGAAAGTAGGAGTGTGATTGAAGGGGACCATGGAGTAGTAAAAATTTGGAGTGGTAAATTTTCATACAAGTAGTAAACTAATTTCATTCACGAGTTACAAGTTAATTGTATTCAGATGATGAAGAAATGAAACATAGACAACCTAACTTTAAATTTATTTTATATTTACACATTTTAAAATATTGATGGATGATTACAAATAGTTGCTACATTAAATTATGGTACAGTTTTATCTCTCTTTCAAACTAGTTATAAAACTTATGCACACGTGAGTTTTTAAATGTTGTATATTTTTGAAAAATTATTTTTTATTTGTTTGCATGCTATGTATTTTGTGAATTTTTTATTCAAACACCATATAATTAATATTATTGTTTTGCTAAACATTGTCCACTAAGCGATGTTTAACATAAATATAAAATGAAATTTGGAATTTACTAAATAAAAAATGAAATATATTTAAGTTAATTTTTATGTTCTTTTATTATGTATTAAATACATAATTACTTTAAATATAAAAAAACAAATTGTTTAATGTGCCTTAAACATTGCCCAGTGGGCATGTTTAGCAAAACCCTTAATATAAATATCTTAAAGTTTCAAATCTTTTGTATTCGTGTTTACATAATTACTTTAATAAAGTCCTTTAAAAGAGTATTAATTGCAAAGAAATTTCTTTCTAGTTCTTCAATTCCTTAAGAGCAATGAGCTAAATGGTTTAAAAAATACACAGGCCTTTGGGTTGAATAAAAATCACATAAATACATCAAAGAAGGCATTTTTTAAAATTCCTTTCGAACACTGTTATGTTTTAACGGAACATTTTCTTCATTTGTTATAAATAACGGATGCGTCAGTTCTTACTTTCAACTTGTTTTCACTCATATGACCCGCTTTCCAATTAGCTATAAACTTTATGGCTCAAAATTGCCAACGATGTCTAGTATCATATGTTATAGAAGTTCACGTTAATCAACGCTTTTTGCAGCTCTCTCTTATGCGTCCTCTTAAGTTCTTTTATTTTTATTAGAATTGTTTCGAATGACGTTTATGAGTAATACGAACGTTGTTGTAGAATATAAAAGTATAACATACATTGTTATAGAATATAAAAGTATAACATACATTGTTATAGAAGCATGAGCCTTAATGTTACCGCCAAATCCAATAGGTTCAATTTGAGGCCCAACAAACATGGCTTAGCCATCTACTTATGCACCAATTGATTAGTTATCCACCATCATATCGCTACACAAAAATATTTTTATAAAAATGTCATCTTTTAAGATCATCATATGAAACTTCTACCTACATAAAAATGTCATCTTTTGGGATCTATAGTTTTTTTCTACGGGCATTTAAACAGTGCTTATATATGTCATCTTTTAAGATCATATGAAACTTCTACTATACCTTCATAAACTGTTGTTGACTGAGCGAGGCGGGCGCACGGAAGAGATGCTGTTTAGGAGGATTATATATGTTAGTATTGTTTAGCAATAGATTATATATGTCATAGTGTTAGTACGTTATCTCGATTTGTATTGATACATTTTTAATCGTACTGTACATTGTCGTCGAAGGTCGTTTATAGACTGCTTTTTAATTTTCACAACGAAGGGAATCGTAGAAAAAGTCTCCCTTTCACAAGAAATTACTTTTACTTTTAACCCTTATATGAAATTACCTTTTTTAATTGTTATTTGCAAACAGAAAATAGAAAAGAGTACGTGAATTATTGGAATCTGCTGGTTGCTAGAATTGGAATCTGCCATGCAAGGTTGCATGCATCTTTGTTTGTTGTTCAAGATTGAATATATTTATTGTAAAAGTATTTCATTTTATTAACCTTTCAAAATGCAACCAACCATATCATATCAAGAAGCACCAAAACTCAATCTTAATTAAGTATTGTTAAAGTGGCACCGTACAATGTTTGCGTATACAATTCATCAAAGGAAGTCAATTAATTAAAAGGACACTGCTTGAGATTAGAGGTGGCAGAAAAACCGAAACCGAAACTGAAAAAAAAAAATTCGAAACCAAAACCGGTCAACACTGGTTTTTCCAAGAATCGGTTCGGCTCTTTCACGAAACCGGAAAGGTACCATCTTCACAGACACACCAAACGTCCAAAATAAGAAGTTCTTCAACATACCAAACTAAACAAGTTCAAATAACCAACCTACTATTTATGCGCTCGTTGGGAGCTTTTTCTTCATCAACCTCCATAAATTGAGAGGGGTCGAGCACAACGTGCGGTGTCAAGTCGATGTTACGCACCGCTAAATGCTCATATAGTGTCATAATTAAACCGTTGTTGACTGAGCGAGGCGGGAGCGTAGTGTATGAGGATTATATATGTTAGTATTGTTTAGCAATAGATTATATATGTCATAGTGTTAGTTATCTCGATTTTTATTGATACAGTTGTAATCGTAGTGTACATTGTCGTTGAAGATCATTTATAGGTTGCTCTTTAATTTTCACAATGAAGAGAATTGTAGAAAAAGTCTCGCTATCACAAGAAATTACTTTTACTTTTAACCCTAATATGAAATTATTTTTTTTTAATTGTCATTTGCAAACAGAAAATAGAAAAAGAGTACGTGAATTATTGGACCTGCAGGTCAAATTTTTGCTGGTTGCTAGAATTGGAATCTGCTATGCATAGTGATAATAATGTGTAACAAATTTATAATGCCTTGTATAGTAGAGGTGAGACCACCATTAATTGTACGCGACTGAGTACTACTATGCAGATTGTCATGTGGTACTTAATTTTTGTTGTTAGTAACACAAAAATAGACCTTCCATAAAATATACTAAAACAGAAACATGTTACTAAATGCTATCAAAATAACATATAGATCGTATGTACGAAGTTTAAAAAGGCCCGGTTGGGCAATGTACGTATGCATATGTTTTCTGGTCGTAAATTTAAGATACATTTCACAACTATGCACATTGTTGTACGTACCTGCATTTTACATCAAGTTTGAAATATTTAAATTGGTCTTATTCTATAGACACACAGAATTTCAAGCTATAAACATTAATTACTTGGAACTTAGAAGACATGAATATATTCTGATAACATCGTAATAATTAACTTCATTAACTCGAGATCACACCACACACATAAGTAGTACCTTATTTATAACTAGCCATACTTTTTCTGATACGCACATTGTTATCCCTTTAAAAAGTGTAAGTAAAATTGTAGGCATGGACGGACTCACATTGGTGTCGGGTGTGGCACGGGCACCACCCATTTTTAGGTCACGATGTGCAATTTTTTTTCGAAAACTGTCATTACTTCATCCGTGCAACACCCGAATTTTTTTGGCTACTTTTGTTTTTTATCTTGTTAACTTTAGTTAGGCGTGCACCTTTATTTAGCCTAAAATATAATTGTAGGGAAATAAATAGCTCACTACTCCATTAGCCCATTAAACCCAAATTAATTAATCTAATAATACACCATAGAATATTACTGTATAATTTACCAAACAAAAGTCTCGAGGCAATTACCCATCCACACGTTTCAACTTCCACAGTGGATATCATCATTTCAATAGAGATGATAATTCAAGATCAAAAGGTAGCTATTGAAAAGTATTTTTATTATTATTTGTAAAGGTAGCATGTTAAGGTTTTTTTTTTTTTTTTTTTTTTGGCGCACGGTTTGATGAATACTACAAGATACTATACTAGATTACCGTGTGCATTATAACCATCTAAACGATCTAAAGGGTTAATTGTATGAATATTTGCTTATTTCGAGATTGATATATTTAACACAGTTTTGGATATGCCAAATACAAGAGTTTGGAGATCGATTTGATGAGATAAGCATTGACTTGCTTATTAATATGTCAGCTTTGAGTTCATGTGATTCATTTACAATGTTTGATGCATCAAAGATAATTATATTAACTACGTTTTATCAAGATGATTTTACGGATGCGGATAGGTTTTCTCTTAGGCGAGAACTTGACTTCTACTATGAGATAGTGATTCATGATACATAGTTACAGACTTTAGGAAGTTGAAAGGAATTTCCGAGCTTGCTACATTGATGGTTACATGAAAGAAGCTTATTTCTTTTCCTTTGATTTATAAGTTACTGAAGCTTTCTTTAGTCTTACCCATGGCAATCGCAACCGTAGAAAGATATTTTTCGGCAAAGAAATTGATAAAGACGAATCTCCGCAACATTATAGGTGAAAATTATATGAATGATGCTTTAATTTGTAACATAGAAAAAGAATTATTTGCAAATGTTACTAATGAAAATGTGATAAAGCGATAACGTTACACGCGTCGTTCGGGTCAAAGGAACTTCATTTTCTTGAGCAAGTTTTATAACACCCTAGGCGGTGAACCTAATCGTTGTAGTGTAGTATTAGCGTAAGCCACGGGTATTGATATCATTCTCTGGGGAATATGAATGCTAGTGAGAAGTTACTACGCTAAGGTTGGGGTTGAGGAAGATTATTTTTATCTTTTATGTTTTAAGAAATTAAAATGTACGAATCTCGGGGTTTGGATTTGGGGTTGGTATTTCTACCGATTACTCTACTTATCTAATTATCTAATCTAAGGTGTATGTAGTCTATGTCTAATTATTGTGTGCTCGTATGATGGTTTAAAGATGTGTTTACTTAGGTTTTATTACTCCTTAATTATCTCCTATTGATGGTTGAATTGTCACGTCTTTATTCTTAATCGCGTTGTGTGTCTAAAGTCGTAGGGTATGCATTTGTCTCTAACTCTTTGAACTTACCAAAGGGTCTCGTCTACAAAAACCTCTAGGAATTATAAACTCTAACTCTAAGGCACTCTTTGGATGGTTTAGCCTACAACTGCTCTAAGTGTTATAGTCCAAGGTTCAAAAAGATTAATCAAGCATTAATTACACAACGAATGACCTATCGCATTCCTAAATCATTAAAAATTAAGATAAGAGACAACCAATCAATATTTATAATTAAGTTTCATATTCCCTAAGCAAACACACAAGTAAATTAGCCGGACATGGAGAACATGCAAGCATACACACAAGTAATTGAAGACAAAATTGAATTAATGAAGTAAAACACTTATCTTGATGTAAGATAGGGTTTGGAACCCTAAAATACTGTACAAGACAACGTTGGTTCGGTTTAGGTTTTACTTCAAAAGACTACACACTAAAACTAAAAATTCGATTCTATATATAATATTACAATCGCGACGGCCACCTTATGATTTGTGACGCCGCGGGTCGCCGCCATTAGGGTTTCGTCTTGGCACGTTAGTCTTGCGACGGCGTCACCTTATGCTTGTGACGCCGTCCCTTCGATCTCGGCGCCGTCGGATCAAATCTAGGCCGTCGAGTTGTGACGGCCTACTCTTTTAAAGCGTGACACCTTCACTTGAAAATAAGCAATTTGGCTACTAAGTCGTCACGAAGTGATCCGACGGCGTAGCAAATTAACACCGACGCCGTCCCCTTGTATTTCAAAGACTTGAGTGTCTCGATTCTTGACTTTGGCCATTTTCTTCAGATAACCGCCTTTTCGTCCAAATAAGTGCCATTACACAATTTGCCTTCAAGAGACCTAAAAGTGAAAAGGAACGATATTAAGTAATAACGGATACAAAAGTGATCAAATAAGGGCTTAAACGACCCTCAAAAGGTACATTTAAAACCTTATCAAATATCCCTACACTTGGTATTTGCTTGTCCTCAAGCAAATGTACTTTAGCCAATTAAAATATAAGTTAGGGGTCATGAAGCATTGGTTTAAAACAGTCCACAACACATATAAGCCCCGCAAAAGTCATAACAAGCACGAAAATTACATACTAGCACCTCACATGGGGTGTTTGGATACTCGCATCTCTCGGGTGTATATGAAATATAACAAGTTGGAAATGGAAGATAAACACTCATTAACCGGTCCTAGTACATAGATTACCATAGGCTTGAGAATAGATCAAACCTCCATCGTTTTGGCGTAAGCACCTAGGAAAGACTATCAAAGAGGTCTTTAAAGGGTTGTAACGTTAGGCTTACGGTAGGGAAACAAAGGGTTTGGTGGGATAGGCTATTTAGTGGTGGCAAGTAAAAAATCTCTATGTTACAAGCATACAAAGAATGGCATTGCTAAGCCAAGACTCGACACTCTAAACTCTAGATAACTGAAACAAACAAACATAAATTTAAAGGATAGACGTAGAATGGTAGCCGTATGTTTTTTTTTTTTTTTTTTTTTTTTTTTTATTTTTTTTTTTTCTTTTTTTTTTTTTTTTTTTTTTCATACACTTTTACTCTACCATCCTGCACGGTAACATCAAAATGATAGGGATTTATAGGCACATCCCTACACTTGAGTTTTATTACTCTAACACTAATTTGACCCGAATTGAATAGATCAAAACACTTGGAGTACATTATTACGCAAATAAGGGAATTTAACGTTCCTTCCAGGTCATTTCATAAACTTTAACTTTTCCCATGAGTCCCAATCGTCCCAAAATGTATACAAAGGATATGACTCGACTTAGAAACTCATGCAAGCAAATAGATAATTGAAATAAGGGTTTTGGGTGATAACAATAATGCACTAAAAGTGAGTGCATACGAGGTAGGCTAAGGCGATTTGGGTGTACACTGAGGTGGGGTGTAAACAATGCTCTTCATTGATATTCGGAAAAACCAAAACAACACGAGAACCGCGAAAAGGATAGGCTCGAGGGGTTAACTAGGGGTATCGTGTACTAAATGTGAGTACAACGCAA
The DNA here is from genome assembly GCA_022545495.1 of Chrysanthemum lavandulifolium. Lineage (NCBI taxonomy): Eukaryota > Viridiplantae > Streptophyta > Magnoliopsida > Asterales > Asteraceae > Chrysanthemum > Chrysanthemum lavandulifolium. Next base: position 27,844,984 of record CM040246.1, read on the forward strand.
AGGTGTGGGAGAATTACTCAACCGATGTGGAAGAAATAATTATGATACGGGTATCAAACAAGGGTTATCGTAATGCATCTTATCATTTAGTTATTCCTAACTACACAAGTGTAGTCTTACTAGCGATCTCGGGATGCATCACAAAACAAGTTCTAGAATCTAATATACTACCGGTTCACACTCTAAGCATTAAAGATGAATGCTTTAATTTCTACTAATCTAAGGCGATCCTCACATTTCGGTGGAATTTAGGTGGTAAAGGGTTTTGTGCTAGTCATGCAACTTCCTATCCGTGAGGCGCTTTTGTTAAGACTAATGGCCCATTCCTATATGTCATGAAAATTTTTAAATTTGGTGCCAAAATTACCCTAATGTACATTTTCTCATGGTTTATTACACAAATACAATTGACAAAGCAAATAATCAAGGATAAGCATAGTTTCAAAGTTCCGCTTTATTTTTCCTCCTACACTTAAACCGAACATTGTCCCCAATGTTCCCGAAAGTATCAAAGTTATGATAATGAAGGTAATGAAAACGAAGAAACTAATACTCCCCGATTAGCTCAAGAGGATCCGTGTGTGAAGTAGTGGTTAAATCCTTTCCAAGAAGAATGTATGCGTGAAAACCTCCTTCCAATCTTATGTAACTTCTTCTTGATAAATTAAACCTGCACACTTGAAGAAAACAAACGAAACCTTCGCGTAAAATCGGCGGTAATAATATTATAAGACTCAACTAAACTAGAATTTATGGAAAATTAAGACCGAAAAATTCCAAAATTTTTATAAGTTGCTCGAAACGAGAAAAAAGTAATTTTGTTTTACTCCTTCCCGACGCCGTCGGTTGCGATCTGACGTCGTCAGTTATTCGACAAAAAGCGGTCTGCGATTTTCTCGGAAAAATTTCGGAAAATTTACATCCTTAGAATGGAAAAATTTCGCAAAACATCCATTATGACTCGATACAAGCATTTGACTCAAACAAACACACATATATATCTTTTAATTAATTGTTATTCTCATGTTTATGTTTCTTTTAAAAACGTGTAATCCTCCCTACACTTATCCTTTATGTAAAATACCTTTATATGCAATTAAGACAAGGTTAAAAACAAAATAAAGCATTTTTACAAATTTAAACATGAGAATAAGCAATCAATAAAAGATATATGACACTAACAAGCAAACAATTAAGCATGGGTTGCCTCCCACGAAGCGATTTTCTTTATTTATGAGTCTTGTAGCTAGACTCGTAGTCGTGCCCCTACGTGACTTCATTACCGTCATCTCCTTCTAAAACAATATCTTCATCGTTCACCATGTCATTATTATCCAACTGATAATGTTTCACACGTTGTCCATTTACGGTAAATTCCCTCCCATCGTGGTCTAGTAGCACCACCGCTCCATTGCCCATCCGCTTCTTTCTTGAAAAGGTCCATACCATCTCGATTTGAGTTTTCCGGAAATAACCCGCCTTGAATTATACAAGAGCACCTTATCTCCTTCCAAAACTCTTTAGGATTCTTTATTCGTTGATCATGCCATTTCTTTGCCCTTTCTTTGTATGTGATCGACGATTCATACGCTTCTAGCCTTAGTTCATCCAATTCTTGAAGTCAGAAGAACCTATTTGACCTCGCTTGAATAATCCATATTACAGCCTTAAGTGCCCAATATGCTTTTGCTCAAGTTCAATGGGAGGTGGCACGCCTCGTATACTAAGCGAAAAGGGTTGTTCCGATAGGTGTTTTGTAAGCGCTCAATGCCCGAGTGCCTCATCCAGTTTGAATGCCCAATCTTTTCTATTCGTGGACCATTTTTCAAGTATCCGCTTTAATGCCCTATTTGTGTTTTCTACTTGTCCATTCGTCGAGGATGATATGCGGTAGAAAATCTATGTGAACACCTTACTTCTTCATTACCTTCTCCATTTGAGCATTGCAAAGTGGGTTCCTCTATCGATCAATGCCTTGGGAATCCCGAATCGTGCGAAGAGCTTTTTAAGAAAATGAATAACTACCTCTCATCATTAGTTCTAAGAGCTTGAGCCTCTACCCATTTGGATACATAATCAATAGCTACGAGAATGTATTCATTCCTCCGGATGATGGAAAAGGTCCCATGAAGTCTATACCCCAAACATCGAATATTTTGCGACTTGGATATAATTACGATGTGATTCATCCTTCGCGAGATGTTTCCGATCATTGGCATGCATCACACGTCCGAACTAATCTCTTAACGTCTCGAAAAATAGTAGGCCAGTAGAACCCGGCATCGAAAACCTTTCGCGCCGTGACATTTACTCCGTGATGTCCTCCAGATGGTCCCGCATGGCATTCTTTTAGAACTCGATCAATCTCCCTTCCGGCCACGCAACGTCGAATGATTTGATCGGGGCATATGCGGAATAGGAAGGGCTCATCCCAGAAGTAATGTTTTAGCGTAGTGAAGAATTTCCTTTTATCTTGCTTAGTCATGTAGTTTGGCAAAACCCTACTTGACAAATAGTTAGCATAATCCGCATACCATGGCTCAATATCCTTAATGTCCATTAGCCATTCCTCGGGAAAAGAGTCGCGATCAGCAGCAAGATTTTCAGCCCCTTTTTTATCTCGAATTTCAATGTCGAATTCTTGAAGTAATATAATCCACCTAATTAGTCGGGGTTTTGCATCTTGCTTGGAAAACAAGTAGCGCAAGGCGGAGTGATCAGTGAAGACGACAGTCTTAGAAAGAACGAGATATTGCCCGAACTTGTCGAAGGCAAAACCACGCCTAAAAGCTCTTTCTCGTAGTTGTGTAATTTTCTTGCGCTACATTCATGGTTTTGCTAGCATAGTAGATTGGTTGAAAATGCTTCTCTTTCCTTTGGCCGAGCACGGCGCCTACAACATAATCACTAGCATCACACATGATCTCGAATGGCTGAGACCAATCAGGGGTGACCATTATAGGCGCCTGAGTAAGATCTTTCTTTAATCGGTTGAATGCTTCTTTGCATTCTTCAGAAAAATCAAAAGGGGCATCCTTAACAAGAAGTTGTGTCATTGGTCGGGCAATTTTCGAGAAGTCTTTAATAAACCTTCGATAAAAACCCGCATGACCTAGAAAGCTGCGAATGGCTTTAACGGTGGTAGGATAAGGAGTTTGGATATCGCTCGATTTTGCTCTATCAACCTCAATTCCATTTCCGAGACTTTATGTCCTAAGACAATTCCTTCTTTCACCATGAAATGACATTTTCCCAATTTAGGACCAAATTAGTTTCTTCAAGACCGCTTCAACATCTTCCTAAGGTTAGAAAGACAAAGGTCGAAGGAATTTCCAAACACCGAGAAATCATCCATGAAAACTTCCATGTTGTCCTCAATCAATTCATGGAATATGGCCATCATACATCGTTGAAAGGTGGCGGGTGCGTTACATAACCCGAAGGCATTCGCTTGTAGGCAAACGTCCCGTATGGGCATGTAAACGTAGTCTTTTCCTGATCTTCAGGGGCAATGGGAATTTGAAAATATCCTGAAAAGCCATCAAGGAAACAGTGGTAGTATTCATGCCCGGCTAACCTTTCGAGCATTTGGTCAATGAATGGCGAGAAAATGATCTTTCGGGTGGTATCATTTAACTTTCGTAGTCGATACAAACACGCCAACCAAGAACTGTTCTTTGTGGCACTAAATCACCCTTTTCATTCTTTACAACTGTCATTCCTCCCTTTTTTGGAACCACCTGGACTGGGCTGACCCATGGGCTATCCGAAATGGGGTAGATAAGGCTGGCGTCGAGGAGCTTGATGACTTCTTTCTTTACTACCTCCTTAATGTTAGGGTTGACCCTCCTTTGCGGCTGAACGGTTGGTTTGTAATCTTCTTCCAAGAGGATTTTATGAGTACAAAATGTAGAATCAATACCCTTAATGTCAGCCACACTCCACTCGATTACTCCTTTGTACTCTTTTAAAATTTCCAAGAGCTTCTTTTTTTGTCCATTGGTCAGCGACGAGCTTATGATGACAGGGAGTTGGTCCTTTCTTTGAAGGAAGGCGATTCTAAATGGCTTGGGATATCTTTTAGTTCTAAGGTAGGGGTTCCTTGATTGATGGTTTTAGCTTGTTTTCCGGCTTTTGCGACTCAAGGGTTCAATTTCTTCCTTACGGGTAAAAGGAAACACTCCAACCATCTTAATTTCTTCGTTGTTGCCCATTGTGTTGTTGTCATCATTAATGAATTCGTTTAATAGATACTCATCAATGCAGCCATCTATATCATCAACAAATTCATCAACTTCCTCAACAAAATAAATAGGGTGATCGTAGGAGGAGGAGTGACTCATAGAATCCTTGATGTCGAAGGTTAAGCTCTCGGACCCCACTCGTAAAGTGAGTTTACCATCATGAACATCAATAATGGCACGAGCTGTAGCCAAGAAAGGTCTTCCAAGGATTATCGGGACTCAGTTATCTTCTTCCATTTCTAATATCACGAAATCAACTGGAAACTTGAATTCTCCTACCCTTACAAGAACATTTTCACAAACCCCAATGGGATATTTGATTGATCGATCAGCTAATTGAATACTCATCCTGGTCGGTTTCAGTCCTGAATATTCGAGTTTGAGGAATAGGGAGTGAGGCATCAGGTTAATGCTAGCCCCAAGATCCGCCAAGGCATTTCTCATAGAGCGCCCTATTGAACAAGGGTGGTGAAACCGCTCGATACTCTTTCTTCATGCGTGCCTTTCGGATGATAGCCGAGCATTCTTCTCCAAATGATATCAACTCTTCAAGTTTCTTCCGATTAGATATTAACCTCTTGAAGTATTTGCTATGTTTTGGGATGTGATAGAATAGGTTAAGAAGTGGTATGTTGACGGAGGCTCGTTTAAATAAGACAATATTCTCTCATTGTCTTCTTCACCTTTTGATTCTTCGATGAGAGGATAAGGAATCCGTCGAGAGTTGGTCATTGGGCGGTCTTGGTGTTTGTGGAGGGGATCGTGAGGAGTTGAAGGAGGTTCAGAATTGATTCATTTCTAACACAGTTCCCCGGTGGTGGGATTCTGTCGGATGCGGGGATCCTTGGTAGTAATTCCCGATCGAGTAGTGATGGCGCAAGTTGGATCGTGATGGGTGGGCGGATCCGCTTATTCTTTTGTGGAGGTTGGCGAATTGACTTTCTAATTCAGCTTGCTGCTCTTGAATAAACCCCTCAAGACCTTTTAAGAGTGTGGCCCCTTATATGGTAAACTGCCCGAGTTCTTCTTCAAAGTCATCACAGATGGTGTATTCAGATCCCTCCATTCCTTCAGTTTTCCATTTTAGATTGCCCCAAGGGTTGCATTCATCGTTTTGATAGAATGTGAGGAGTGAAGGGTCATCATAAATATCATGACTGGAAAGGAAGAGGCTCTCTTGGCGTGTGTCATCACACTCATCACTCTCGTGTGGCCCTCCACAAATATCGCATATAAGGTATGGGTTAAATAACCTTTTTGGTTCTGGCGATTTTGTGAGGTATGCAAGCTTCTCTTGTGCTTTCTTAATCCGATCATCGAAAGATGATATATTTTCAATCAAGAAAGTAGAGATACTAATAGCGTTTACTGGCTCATTCCAATGGTTGTCTTGGTATTGAATGTATTCCTCAATGCGGTTCCACCCTTCTTCTGCAGTGAGATTAGAAATTCTTCGGCCAGTTGAGAAGTCAATGCCTTTTTTATCCTTACGGGAGATATTGTCGTAAAAGATTTGAACAAGCAACCAAATGTTGATACCATGGTGTGGGGCTTGTTGAATAATATCTTTGTAACGATTCCAGGAGTTAATGATAGATTCTCCATCTGTTTGATGGAAGTGAAGAATTTTGCTCCTAATTAATGCAGTTCTTCTAGGGGGGAAGAACTTCTTGGTGAACTTGGTTGTGAGTTGTTCCCATGTGAAAATGGACTTTGGAGGATGCTTATCGAGCCACCCTTAGCCTGTCCTTGAAGAGAAATGGGAAAACCGAGTCTAGATGTCTCTTTGGATGCTCCGTCGGCATAGATAGCATCAACAATTTTAAAATTGTTTGATGTGGTGGATTGGTTTTCTTGTGGGATCCATGGAATTGACATGCATTTTGGATAAGCCAAAGGTCATAGGCATGCAATACCTCATTGACTTGTTCGAAGGGTAGACAATGGCACTAGTAACCGGATGCGAGAGGGAAGAGTATTCCCGAGGGATTTTGCTTCGTGAGGATTGATGGGTCCATTGACCGGAGTGGCGGGAATTTCCACGCCATGTTGGCTCGTGATCGTCAATGATGATGGTTTCAAGGATTGTAGGAATGAGAGTACTCCTCGTCGGTTGTGACTTCATCAAAGTTGATGGAAGTACCTTGAGGTTCCGAATCATGAAGAGCTTTTCTTCGCCTATTGAGCTCTCTTCGTGTTCTGCAAATGGTTCAAGAAGGGTTTTGGTGGAACCGCGGGTTCTAAGTTGTCTAAGGGGTAGGTAGGGGAAATGGTAGTCGGTTATCACCTTCCATGATGAAAAGTGATGGGGATACGAACAAAGGTCACGAAGAAGGGGATAGACTACGAGAAAGCTAAAAATGAAAATTTTACTTGATAGGAATCACAAAGAAACCTAAACGAGGTGGACTACTAACTAGCTATTCTATTCCCGGCGGTGCCAAAACTTGATAACGCTACATGCGCCGTTCGGGGTCAAAGGAACTTCCTTTTCGTCGAGCAAGTTTTTCAACACCCTAGGCGATGAACCTAATCGTTGTAGTGTAGTATTATGGTAAGCCACGGGAATTGATATCGTTCTCTAGGGGAATAGGAATGCTAGTGAGAAGTTACTACGCTAAGGTTGGGGTTGAGGAAGATTATTTTTTATCTTTTTATATTTTTTTTAGTAAAGGAAAGGTACGAATCTCGGGGTTTGGATTTAGGGGTTGGTATTTCTACCGATTACTCTACTTATCTAATTATCTAATCTAAGGTGTATGTAGTCTATGTCTAATTATTGTGTGCTCGTATGATGGTTAAAAGATGTGTTTACTTAGGTTTTATTACTCCTTAATTATCTCCTATTGATGGTTGAATTGTCACGTCCTTATTCTTAATCGCGTTGTGTGTCTAAAGTCGTAGGGTATGCATTTGTCCCTAACTCTTTGAACTTACCAAAGGGTCTCGTCTACAAAAACCTCTAGGAATTATAAACTCTAACTCTAAGGCACTTTTTGGATGGTTTAGCCTACAACTGCTCTAAGTGTTATAGTCCAAGGTTCACAAAGATTAATCAAGCATTAATTACACAACGAATGACCTATCGCATTCCTAGATCATTAAAAATTAAGATAAGAGACAACCAATCAATATTCATAATTAAGTTTCATATTCCCTAAGCAAACACACAAGTAAATTAGCCGGACATAGAGAACATGTACACACAAGTAATTGAAGACATAATTGAATTAATGAAGTAAAACACTTATCTTGATGTAAGATAGGGTTTAGAACCCTAAAATACAAGACAAGACAGACTTTAGTTCGGTTTAGGTTTTACTCCAAAAGACTACACACTAAAACCGAAAAATTCGGATTCTATATATAATATTACAATCGCGACGGCCACCTTATGATTTGTGACGCCGGGTCGCCGTCATTAGGGTTTCGTCTTGGCCACGTTAGTCTTGGCGACGGCGTCACCTTATTCTTGTGACGTCCCTTCGCCTCGACGTCTGGATCAAATCTAGGTCGTCCGAGTTGACGGCCTACTCTTTTAAACTCGACACCGTCACTTGAAAATAAGCAATTTGGCTAATGAGCCATCACAGAGTGCTCGACGGCGTCGCAAATTAACACCGACGCCGTCCCTTGTATTTCAAAGACTTGAGTATCTTGATTCTTAACTTTGGCCATTTTCTTCAGATAACCACGCCTTTTCGTCCAAATAAGTGTCATTACGACAATTTGCTTTCAAGATACATAAAAGTGAAAAGGAACGATATTAAGTAATAAAGGATACAAAAGTGATTAAATAAGGGCTTAAACGACCCCTCAAAAAGGTACATTTTAAAACCTTATCAGCCTCCCACGAAGCGCTTTTCTTTATTTATTAGTCTTGTAGCTAGACTCGTAGTCGTGCCCTTACGTTGTCTCGTTTTTCATTCTCAATGAGAATTCTATCCTTAGTGGGGTAAAGATTGAAATAAGCACTATCCTCTTCATTCACGTTTATCCTATTTAGCTTCCTAAGCTCTCCAATACGAGCTCGAAGTTGGTTGGCCAAGGCTGGATCAAACGGTGGGTATTTGTTTGGTGGTAAGGTATTGTTTGGTGGTTTATCACCTTCCATGATGAAAAGTGATGGGGTTACGAACAAAGGTCACGAAGAAGGGGGATAAACTATGAGAAAGCTAAAATGAGAAAATTTTTACTTGATAGGAATCAAGCAAAGAAACCTAAACGAGGTGGACTACTAACTAGCTATTCTATTCCCAAGAACGGCGCCAAAAACTTGATAACGCTACACGCTGCGCTCGGGGTCAAAGGAACTTCCTTTTCTTGAGCAAGTTTTATAACACCCTAGCGTTGAACCTAATTGTTGTAGTGTAGTATTAGGGTAAGCCACGGTATTGATATCGCTCTCAAGGGTATAGGAATGCTAGTGAGAAGTTACTACGCTAAGGTTGGGGTTGAGGAAGATTATTTTTTTATCTTTTTATGTTTTTAAGAAATTAGAAAGGTACGAATCTCGGGGTTTGGATTTGGGGGTTGGTATTTCTACCGATTACTCTACTTATCTAATTATTTAATCTAAGGTGCATGTAGTCTATGTCTAATTATTGTGTGCTCGTATGATGGTTTAAAGGTGTGTTTACTTAGGTTTTATTACTCCTTAATTATCTCCTATCGATAATTAAATTGTCACGTCCTTATTCTTAATCGCGTTGTGTGTCTAAAGTCGTAGGGTATGCGTTTGTCCCTAACTCTTTGAAACTACCAAAGGGTCTCGTCTACAAAATCTCTAGGAATTATAAACTCTAACTCTAAGGTACTCTTTGGATGGTTTAGCCTACAACTACTCTAGGTGTTATAGTCTAAGGTTCACAAAGATTAATCAAGCATTAACTACACAACGAATGACCTATCGCATTACTAGATCATTAACAATTAAGATAAGAGACAACCAATCAAGATTCAATAATTAAGTTTCATATTCCTAAGAAAACACACAAGTAAATTAGCCGGACATGGAGAACATGCAAGCATACACACAAGTAATTGAAGACATAATTGAATTAATGAAGTAAAACACTTATCTTGATGTAAGATAGGGTTTAGAACCCTAAAATATTGTACAAGACAGCCTTGGTTCGGTTTAGGTTTTACCCAAAAGACTACACACTAAAACCGAAAAATTCGGATTCTATATATAAGATTACAATCGCGACGGCGCCACTTTGAATTGTGACGCCGCTGGTCGCCGCCATTAGGGTTTCGCTTGCCACGTTAGTCTTGTGACGGCGCCACCTTATGCTTGTGACGCCGTCTCTTCGCCTCGACGCCGTCGGATCAAATCTAGGTCGCCCGAGTTGCGACGACCTACTCTTTTAAAGCCCGACACCGCCACTTGTAAATAAGCAATTTGGCTCTTGAGTCGTCACAAAGTGCTCCGACGGCGTCAAAATAACACCGACGCCCCCCTTGTATTTCAAAGAATTGAGTGTCTCGATTCTTGACTTTCGCCATTTTCTTTGTATATCCGCCTTTTCGTCCAAATAAGTGCCATTCCAAAGAATTTGCCTTCAAGAAACCTAAAAGTGAAAATGAACGATATTAAGTAATAACGGATACAAAAGTGATCAAATAAGGGCTTAAACGACCCCTCAAAAAGGTACATTTTAAAACCTTATCAAACGCTTTCAAGCCTAAAAATGTCGAAGAGGACAATAGTAAGAGACAAGGTACTTTATTTACTAGTTTGTCATATTTTATAATTTATATAACGTTTATTTTTTTTGGTACTTATGATTTTTTTTTTGTGCAATACCCATTTGAAAATCCTGGGTTCGTCCTTGATTGTAGGTCAATGTTTATTTATAATGACTCGAAAAAAGGGTAAACGTAAATTTGTTTGTCTTTTGAAACATATACTTTTCACATAAAAATGTAGCTCAATCTTAAAATTTTGACATTTTACCAACACTTTAGAACCAGTAGTAAGTTATAGAGTCTAATGATCGATGACCAAGTATGTCCCAGGTTTCTTCTTTAAACCTTCTTACAAAGTCTTCTTTAAACCATCCCTTTGATTGATGTCGGAAAAGGTTCCGTGTTAATCGCGGATGCGGACACAAGATGCCATCAGCGGATGGAGGTTCTGCCTGCTGAGTATCTTGCATGCGTCTTTTGGTCTGGACTATAGCCAATTTAGTTTTTGGGCTTACTGTTGGTCCAGAGTTCGTAGTTATTTTTATTGTTGTTGGGCCATGACTCAGTATGTGTATAGTACGTATTGGGCCTAGTGGGCCTGTTATACATACTATACGTCATCAATATATTTGATCATCTCAAGTAGAGGTAGCCAAACCCCGATTTTTCAAAAACTGGTTCCGGTTCCTGGTCAAAGTCAACGAACTGGTTCGGTTTTTCAGATCCGGGATCTAAAAAAAGGGGACTGGTATAACCGGTTCCGGATCGGTTTTAAAACCGGTTCCATGGAAAAGCCAATCGAACCGGTTCCAAAAAAACGGTCTCCTAAATGTTAACAGTGGGCATGTAATTCGCTCGATTCCTGGGTTTTTTTTTCGTTCACGTTTTCTACACAATTAACTTAATAAGCTTCATTTTTTATTCAATAAACTCATAAACATCACACATAAAGTACTTGAATCACAAATTTGATACATTTTAACTATTTATTCATCATCGGTTTCATCTTCGTTATCAACTTCGATGGTGGCCCTAGCGGCGCTTGTAACTTCATCGAAAGCGACTTCTTTTTCGGAAAGATTGATTACACATCTTCCAGCTCGACCTCTTGTAAAAAAAAATTCATATTTCATCGGTTCTTCAAGTATTGAAACGTGTTGTTTACATTCGTTCCCATCTAAATATTATCTAAATATTCCTTCAAGAAAATACACATCTCCAAAGATAAAGGTGTGAGTCTTGTTCTTCATACCGATAATACCCTTCCACTAGTAGAAAAAGCGGATTCCGAAGCAACGGTAGAAGCTTGTACACTTAGTAAATCCCGGGCCATTTCGGCTAGTACATTTCATCATTTGCCAAGTATCGGGATCAACCCAATGTGCGGTAACACAAATGTACGAACCGGGCAAACCATTACCCGCCGACCAAACATCGGTTGTTAAGTTTATACTACTTTTTAAAGCATCAAAACCAAGTTTTGATTCCTTTTTAACCTTTACCCAAGATTTAGTACAATCACATTTAAGAGTTTGACGACTTACATGATTATATCGTGGTTGAAGGCGCATTGAATTGACTTCGTTAACCGAGGGTTGTCGAAGTGGTTGAACGGCAAACCATTTTGAATCACAAAGTGTGCTAAATCTTGATGAAGCGCCATCTCGTCATATACAAAAATACTCCCATCTCGTCCCATAGTAGTTTGTTATGATTCCAGAACGCCTTTTGTTGTTTTACAATGTTCTTACGTGTGCTTCCTCAACGACATTTTCCCATCGGATTTCATCAAAGTGTTACAAGCTTTACAACGAGCCTTTATTGAACCATCTGAGAACTTAATCATGTCGAAATGACACCAGACATCTTGGCTTCGGCTTGTTGGTACAACCCCAACAACCGTCGGTTCATTTGTGGAACCAACATCGGCGGTATTTGATGATGTGCTTTGAGAAGCTCGGTTTCTAGGTATCGTGATCATTTTTTATCAAGTTTGTGAGTGGTTTTTGAGTGTTTTTTAGAGTATTAGTTTGTTGTGATGAAACCAAAATCAACCGTAGTATTGAGGTTATGAGGACTAAATGGGGCAAAAACAGGAATATAGTCGTTATAAAAAGGGCAAAAAAAAACACTCAAAAGGTTACAAAAGAGCCTACTGTCTAAAATTTGCGACATAACCGTTGTAGCCGGTTCTAGCGGATAAAATATGGAACCGGTTAGGAACCGGCGATTTGTGAAAGAGCCGAACCGGTTCTTGGAAAAACCAGTGTTGACCGGTTTTGGTTTCGGAATTATTTTTTTCGGTTTCGGTTTCGGTTTTTTTTCACCTCTAATCTCAAGTAGTGTCCTTTTAATTAATTGACTTCCTTTGATGAATTGTATACGCAAACATTGTACGGTGCCACTTTAACAATACTTAATTAAGATTGAGTTTTGGTGCTTCTTGATATGATATGATTGGTTGCATTTTGAAAGGTTAATAAAATGAAATACTTTTACAATAAATATATTCAATCTTGAACAACAAACAAAGATGCATGCAACCTTGCATGGCAGATTCCAATTCTAGCAACCAGCAGATTCCAATAATTCACGTACTCTTTTCTATTTTCTGTTTGCAAATAACAATTAAAAAAAAAGGTAATTTCATATAAGGGTTAAAAGTAAAAGTAATTTCTTGTGAAAGGGAGACTTTTTCTACGATTCCCTTCGTTGTGAAAATTAAAAAGCAGTCTATAAACGACCTTCGACGACAATGTACAGTACGATTAAAAATGTATCAATACAAATCGAGATAACATCATAATTCATAAGTTCATAATAACACGCCACACTTTTCATAATAACATCATAAGTTCGGGCTATATATAAGCCCTACACAAGCACACGTACATACGTACTACATTTTATTTATAACTAGATAATGTTTTGCCCTCCATGCCCAGCAGCTGGTTGTTGTCATCGATCTATGATCTAGGACGGCGAGACTGAAAAAATGAAAACCATGCATGCAAGCATAATATTAGACTACTATATATGGATGAAAATAATGTTAAGTTAACAAGGTAAAATTAGTTAGATACTTACGCAAAGCATTTCATGATTAAAGATAAAAGCGTAGTCACCCATGGCGCCGCACCAGCGGCATTCATACCAAATCACTGGATCCGGCATCACTACTGGATTAGGAGTCACTTGAGGCATCACATTCACTGGCATCGTCACTTGATTCTCACGAGGCAACACATTCACTGGCATGATCAATTGATTGTTAAGTGGCATGTTAACTGGATGATCAGACGACATAGCTTACGTACAGCTAGCAAATTGAGACTGAGAGTTAGTTAGTTGGATTGAAATTGTACTGTGAGAAAGAAGAAGAAATGCACGTACCGGTTCTTCTTATAGAGCCAGTATTTTCATTTGGACCCTTTCTAAATAGAGTAAATTGCAAACAAGTCCTTGAAACTAAAAAATCTTCCATCGCTAATTTCTTCTTCTTTTACGAGAAATCGATCAACTAACAAAACTTATATCCAATGTTTTAGATGACATACTGTACCGCAACTAACTTGGTTCATCTCACATATATTATTAAGGAAATTATCATTCTTTTTACCAAATACAAAGGTATGTACAAACTAATTTTAGTTAACTAAAACATTCATTTTGCAGATCTTGAACCTGTCTTATCACATTCTTTGAATCAACCATCTTGTAATCCAAAAAACGAGCTACCACGAACTTCTTTGTACCAAGATCCTCGCTTTGTACTTGCGCTCCAATGACTCCCATAATTCTTTGGCGCCTTGGTCTTGCAAAGACACGTTGTACAAAGAATCAACCAAACCATTCGTAACATAATTGTGACACAAAAATCAAATGTTTCCATGCTTCCAAGGCTTGAACGACTGTTGATTAGAGGATTGACCTTCGCAGGAGGTTCCACGTTAGGTGGGTTTTCTTTTAAGAACCGCGCAAGGTTCAAAGTAGTCGATAGAAAACATCTTCTGTTGCCACCTCTTGAAATTCGCCCATTGAATTTCTCCGGTTTCTCAAAGATGATTAGCAATCGTGTTGGTAATCAAGCACCGCCACGCTCACGGGAGTATTCACGGAGGGTATTGGTGTTTCTCATCCCGAAAACAAATGAAACATCAAACAAGTCGTTGTAAATTGGTATCTACTAGTACCGATCCGATTCAACAAAACTCTATCTTGGTTTCGATGGAGACGTAAATCGGTTTATTAGAAACTCAATCTTGGTTTCGTTATAAACCGATAAGATAAACTGCTTAAAAAACGTTAAAGATATGTTCAATCCAAACCGTATGTATAAAATCATTAATAGAAATCGATATCCAAAGAAACTCAACATGGTTTCGGCGAAAAATGCTTATAAAAGTGTGTTAATAATTAATCCGATTTTTTAACAAAGTGCAATAAATTCGTTAAACCGAATCTGCTTTAAGATCGTGAAAGCGGTGTACACTTTATTTATGAAAACCAGACACAATAACATAAATAAATAGAATGGGGTAGAAGCGGAAGGCATGACTCTATAATAATACGTAAAAGAAAGTAGTAAAAGGTCGTGAACGAGGCTCGTGTTTAACACGATTCCCTTAATACAGATTCGCCGTCTGTTTCCCAGGGTACAACGTTCAATATTGTTGCACAGTCGGACCTGACTCACTTGCCTGAAAAATCGCTGAAGACTCGTGTGTTTCTGAGCGAAGAACTACTGGAATTCGTCAGTGGTAAGTAGCTGCGTTTATTCTGTGTGTGAAAACTGAATTAGAGACGTCTGTATTTATATTGAAAACCTAACTTGTTTTCCAAGATAAATAAGTTCCGAAAATATACAAATCTGTTATAACAAAACACGATTTGCATATAATTTACTAACACAATATTATTTTGTAAAACTTATTCACTAAGTTTAAATCTATTCCTAAAATAGATTGATACAGAATACAGAATTTGGAAAACTACAAGCCCGAATCTGCAGCAAAAAGGTACGCAGGTATGCGAGGTTTCGGAGCTGCATTCGTGTCCGCAGGTCGCACGGGCTCGCATGAGTTCAGAAGCTTCGAACCCGTTTTGCCCAATCACACCCTCACAAGCACGTAGGTGTTGGAGTAAAACCAACAAATCAATTTGAAGGTTCATATCAAGATTCCTATATAAACAAGGTTTCATTTCTTGTTTCGGGCGATGTGGGATATTCCCATTTTTCCAAATTTTGTGTTTCAAGTGCCTCACTTTGAGACACGATATCTCACTCATATCAACTTCATTTTTGACACTCTTTAGCTCGTTGCGAAGCTCTCGTCGAGGAGAGCGCAAAGCTACCAAAACATATAAATATATATAACATATACATATATTAAATAGTGTCCAAAATTTGCAAAAACTCATTTTCCAACACATCTCACATATATTGTTAAGGAAATTATCATTCTTTTTACCAAATACAAAGGTATGTACAAACTAATTTTAGTTAACTAAAACATTCATTTTGCTTTATATATCAACAACAAAAGTTGTGAATAGCAAACTAATGAGGTTAGCCAAGTTTAGCATTAAAAAAACTCAACATCTCATAAGTTCAAGTGTTCAACTTTGGACATGTAGTTAAAATGAATGAATCGAGAAACAAATGCTATTGGTAGAGTTTAAAGCTTTGAGGAGCATTAAACTTGAAGCCAATGAAGCAAAGAGTACAAGTTGTTGAAACATCAACCATTTGTAGTTAATGTATAACAGTTGATACAAGGCAAAAACTTGGTTCTCCTCCATGTTCCTTATTGTTAGCATGAAAGTGTGACCACAATGTTGCCTTGGTTTTATTGATATAAAGTGACTGTGAATGTGTCACAATTGATATGAACAAAGCAAATAACAATAAACCACTTCGAGTTGCTTCTAAACATTGATGTTATTTCCTTGTTTCTACCTTGCCATTCGGAGTTACGCTACCACCATTTACATTGCGTTGTAATTTTCGCTCCCCTATATACGAGTCAAAGTATTTGACGCTCATTAAAAAGTTAGTTATTAAATATTCCGATTCTAACGGTAGTACGTTTTCAAACAATAAGGCTTTATTTATTTATATTCATCTTTTTTACAAAAAGTGAAAAATAATTAAAAAAATATAACAACACTAGGTATATAAACATAAATTTAAACCGGTATTTGAAGTTGTGATTATATACCTAGGCATATACCAATGATAACTTTGTTCTTGTGTTAGTCAATGATAACCGGTATTTTGAAGTTGTGATTATAAGAAGGCATTTATCTGATAAGGATATGTTGGATGCGACAACTAACAACATAAAATGATAAGTTAACAATACACAATGAATTCATTTACTTAACAACGTCAAGAATAGCGTCATCTTAACAACTATCATATCAGCAATGCCGCAACCAATGAGATGTTAAGCCGTTCAGCAGTGTTTTGAAATCATAAATCTTGATCAAGTCAATTGCATTTTGCTATTAAAATACATAATACAATGACCAAAATACTCTACTACTTCAAAGTTCAAATGCGTGTGTTATTTCATTTTGGTCCGGATTACGAATTTCGGTCCAAATGCATGACCAGCCCACTAAAAATGGATTTGTTCAAGTCAACCCATCAATGTGTTTGCAGTTTGGTCCTTGGATCCAATGCCTTTGAAACCAATAAAAGCCTTCCAGTGAACGAACCATAAAATTGTAGGTCACTGGTTGTGGCATAAAATTAAAACTGTGTTTTTCAGACAACAAAGTGAACGAACCATAAAATTCAAAATTCACTTAAACCATTAACAGGAGAAGCTTTACCACAGAAATAAGTCTCGGTAGTGTCATTTGTCAAATATATTTCTTTTCCCTAAGTTTCCCTGTTGGACTTTATGTCTTGCAATTTTGTTTCAGCCTCTTCAAGTCTAGCAAATAAATTTGGATGCCCCATTCCCTTTGTTTGTCGTTTAGAAACCTCAATGACCTACAACATTTGACGGGCTATATCAAAGTTACTATTTTTATTATTAAAAAGTGTAACAGTAACAAATAAACACCTGTGCTTTGGCCACTTGGCGCATTCTGTCGTAACACTGACCAGATGTTGAGAATCTTCAAGGGGAGCTCCCATTACCATGGCTCAGAAACCTACACAATTTATTCATTAAAATGTGCAAAATGAGAACAAAATGTTGGAAAAATAGTTTTGCAAAGTGAATTTTGAAAATTTTTGGACACTATTTAATATATGTATATGTTACATATATTTATATTTCTTGGTAGCTTTGCGTTCTCCTTGACGAGAGCTTCGCAACGAGCTAAAGCGTGTCCAAAATGGAGTTGAAATGAATGAAATATCGTGTCTCAAAGTGAGGCATTTGAAACACAAAATTGGGTTTTGGGAGAGTATCCCACGTCGCCTAAGAAGGAAATGGAAGCATGTTTATAAAGAAATCTTGGTATTGGCTATCAAATTCCT
This sequence comes from Chrysanthemum lavandulifolium, assembly GCA_022545495.1. Taxonomy (NCBI): domain Eukaryota; kingdom Viridiplantae; phylum Streptophyta; class Magnoliopsida; order Asterales; family Asteraceae; genus Chrysanthemum; species Chrysanthemum lavandulifolium. Next base: position 27,862,420 of record CM040246.1, read on the forward strand.
TTAAGTTGGTTATGCTCCCACCCTTACGTGCGAGCGCGCAGGGTGGGTGCAGATTTCAGGATTTCTGGGCCAAAATGGGTTCGGAGCTTCTGAACTCATGCGAACCTGCGGACATGAATGCAGCTCTGAAGCCTCGGATACGTGCGTATCTTTTTGCGTTTATTGGCAGATATCTTGTCTTGGTGAACAAGATAGGTTTAGCCTATATAATAAACGCATCCTCATTCAGTTTTAAAAACACAAAAAAAAGAACTCCACCGCAGCCTGCTTCCAAAGAATTGCTCAATCGAAACGCGCCTTTTCGTGAATTTTCGATAAGTTTGTCCCGTCCGTATACCTGACAATGTTTGGACGTTATACCCTGGGAAACAGGACCTTACCTTTTTTTTTTTTTTTTAATCGCTATAGAGTCTGTCTTCTGCTTCTACCCCGTTCTGTCTGTTATTTAATTTACTGTTTTTATTTCTGTTAATTTATTTATTGTTATTATAATATAATTTTAATAAATAAAAGTGTACACCGTTTCCCACACAAAAGGCGTAAAAGTGTTGCAGCATATGAAGAGTGGAGAGATCCATAACGTACCATTCAGGTCGCTTTCTTGTGCACCAAAGCCTAATGGTATAATAAAGCTGGATAAACAAAAAGTCGCACAAATTATTCAAAAGGATGATATCCTGATAAGTGCTATAATGGCATGTTAAAAAATGAAAATATACAAACATTTGCATTTATAGCACGGGTTTTGACTTGAATCAAATGTTAAGATGTGATTTGGTGGTTTCCTTTATATAATCTATCCAGTTTGAACGTGTTTGTGAGCTACGGGGGTTAAACATACCTATCCTTACCGTGTTTACACTCTGTTCCCGAGTATAAAACGGAGAAGAGAGATGGAGTGGAAAAAAAGAGAGAAGTAAAGAGAAGAGAGATGGAGGTTTAACGCATTAGCTAAAGATACACTTTGTACAACTTTTGATCCGTTCCGTCTTCTTGGTAATGTTTTAATTTTACCCAATTGATTTCTCAAGAAAAAAAAACTAACCACAATCGACCTAATCATAAGTATGGGTCGAAATTGCCACCTACACTTACTAAACTCGGAGCGTAGTTTGCGGTTTTCCAATAAAACAAGAAAGGGTAATCGCCAGATCTTTGCTAAACTTTATTTACTTGGAGTGAAACTGACGAGTTAGTGAGTTGATTTTTGAATCATATACATAACCTTAATGTCTTTTCTTCTTAGCAGATATATAACCTAACATGCTCAAAATCCATTGATCTGGAATTGAGTAGACAAATGATAACAAATGGTTTTAGAAGTTTACCCTCTGTGGCAAGTCAAGAGCTGGCTTTAATGAGCTGGATGCATTTCCATACACAGGACAAAAAAAGAACGTTAAAGTTAATGTTATAGGTTAAAAAATATTTCTTTTTTAACATAACCGGTGCCAGCACAATTACGCGACAAAAGGTCGGTAAAAAACAAGGCTATATGTATACTTAGGAGTTTCAGGCTATAAGATGAACAGTATGACAAGAGACACACAAAGCACCAATCTGATATGCCATGTGAAAATATATTGTTCCTACTTCCTAACTTCAAAGTTTTTATTACTAGCAGGGTACCATGTTGTACCTGAATGCGACCCATATAGATGCCTGATTTTCTAATAGTGAGCTTGCCAGAAGGAAGAGCCATCTATGGATCAACAACCAAACCGGATTTATGATAAACCGGTGAGCATTTATACTTAAAAGGAATGCACCAACTGTAGCAAAAAGTATCAGATATAGCTATGAACATCCCACAGGCAGGCATCATTTCCTATAGAAAAAGAATTATAAAAAAATAATAATAATAAAAAATAATAAAAAAAGTAAAAATAAAAAGACGCATTTAAAAATAACACGATTGATAAAAAATAAAGCCTTCTGCAATTAAATACACAATAAGATCAAAAAAATACAAACCTGCTGAATTCTTAGATGTCACAATAGTAAGAGGTCTATATGATGCCAAAAGGTGCAGCTCCTGCCAGAGGCGGTTAACCTGCTTAAAGCGAATAGGAAGCGAATTTGTCAGCACGTGTGTAAAACGGAAATGCATAAGCCAATCATACATGACAAAGTTAACATATTTCAAAACAGCATATAATGTTCCAAAATGAGTATTTAAACATGTTGCTGTAAACAAGGGCGGAACTTATGGTGTGAGGGTGTTGACGATGTTATGACGGGCCTAATTTGATCTATAGAAGCGAAAGTTATCTTAGCCGTCCCCCTAAAGTTTTCAGTTATTAATAGATGTTAGTTTATGTTTTGAGGATAAGAGTGAAAGAAATGTGCGAGGAATTTAGTAAATAAAGTTCCTCTTCACAATTTACAATCCGCTGCATTCAAACATGTTGCAGACTTGCAGTAAACAAGGGCGGAACTTTGTGCCAGCATAATGGTCAAGAATTGTTGACCCAAGTATCTAACGGAGGGTTAACTGTGTTTGTTGGGACAAATGTTGTATTGACTTTAGCTTCGTTAGTTCCTTTGTTTTAAGGGGGGGGGGGAGTGGTCACATAGTACCCAATACTACTCAAATTGCCACATCACCTCTATCCAATAAAAACCCTCCAACTCAAAACTACCCAATTCTACCCTAACACTACCCAAAGTGGAGGGAGTGGTACCCAATTCTACCCTAACCCCATAAAAAACACATACACTCACACACACCGACTTTGGCTTCAATCGGTTTCCCAAACCGATCATATACCCGATTTTGCCTACCCGACATAGTGGGGGCGGTGTTACCGATCGGTTTTGGTACCCGATTTTGGTACCCGACTCCCACTCCATCCCCTCTAAGGGAGTGAGAGCTGAGTCAAAGTCAAATGGGTTTTGCGTGACACAAGGATAGGTTTTATGAAGTTTGCAGTGGAAAGACATAACTCTGATGTCAAGACCAAACTGATATTGCAGAATTTATTCAAATGTGCACACCTTTGAGACTATGGAATAAAGTACAACTTAACAATCGCAGACATAGATGGCGCTCGTGATGATATTACATCAAGGAATTATGTAGATGTTCTTAATGATGTGGAGTTTATATTTAGTTGAACCTTGAATCATTTAGAGCAAATTGTTTAGGTCTTAGTGATATGTAATAAAAACGTTTCCAAATATTAGGTAGCCGACATAACAACTTCGATATAATTATGATGCAATTTAAAATAATCAATGACTAAGAAATTAAAGTTACCCGCTTTCTGCTCCAATAGTACTCTAATGAACACCAGCAGCAGCCGAAACAGGAAACCCTCTTTTGTTAGCTTAAATGTGTCTGAATCCAAATGTGCAAACTGAATAAATTTTAAGCAAATGTTAAGAATCAAATTAGAAAGGAAGCATGTGCATAGAGTAGGAGGAAGTTGTAACCAAGTGAAAACTTTTTCATTTAGGCATTTCATCATGTTGGTATGAAATATCAATAACAACATAGTCTTTAGTTTATAAGCCACAAACGACTCAAATTATGTGAAACAGCTAAAATCAAAATGTGGCACTTAAGTTATCTTAGAACAACAGAAAAGTAGTGTAATAAAAAAAACACGCAAGAACAGACCCAACAAGGCCTCCTTTAAATAAAAGAAAGATTCATTAAGCTAGCTAGCCCATTTTACCAAAAAAAAAAAAAAAAACCTAAAATTTAGTGTCAACCTTGGATCTAGTAATAAACTAACATTAGCATAATCTAGTTTAGAAGTAATTTTTGTTTAAAAACTCCTATTTAAAAGAAACATAGCCTATAAACTTAATAATTAATTTACATCACAGCCAAATTAATCCTTCACTACTCAATCATTAATTTCAACACCAACATGAAACCTTTAACACAATAAATCTACTTGAACACAAAAGGTAAAATCAATTTGCTTTTATCCTTTTTGTTTTTCTTGTTGGGCTGGGCCTGGCATCCTTAGCCCATCGGGCATTTTCATTTTCATTTTAGATCTAAACATTTTATTAGCATATTATTATTACTAAGACGACACCAAGCAAGAAAGTCGAATCGGAGGCAATCAGATTTAACGATTTTTTGATTTTATATTTTTTTGCCAAATATTGTTTAACGATTTTCTATGAAAGATGATAATTTCTAAAAATTGTGTGTTTGTATTGTGAGACTGAAGAATTAATATATCGTATCGTATTATCGTATATGCATATTAAAAAGCTTATTACTTTTAACTATAAACATATTAAATTCATTATATTAGTTATATTTTATTATTGTAACATGCGTCCAATTTAATTTTATAATTTTATGTGCAATTAGTATGTTTTTAAAATTTTAATTTCAAAAATTTTAAATAATAGCAAGTGTGTAAGTTTAAAAATTTTAAGACTTCTAAAAAAAGTCCTAAATGCTTTATATATGGCTAATGATTTGTATACTCTAAAAAGTTATTCGCACACTCAAGGTACAAACAATTAAATGTTTAAAACTGTACAAGTACTTCATGCACAATTACAGTGTTCTAATCAATATGCAAAATGTGCAAACCAATTCCTTTTATATATAATAAGGAAAAGATTATTATTATTATTATTATTATTATTATTATTATTATTATAGGTACTACTGTAATTAATAACTCTAACCCGTCATCTTTTAATTTATTTTTACTTTTTTCAATAATATTCTTAATTTTAATTAAATATTAATTATTTTGATTTATATAGAGGTGCAAATCAAACGAGCAACAAGTCGCACACGCTAGCCCTTAATTAACAGGAGGATGACTAGAAGAAATGAACGAGGGTTGTAAGTAACCAACTCAATACTTTTCTTTCTCAATCCATGTTAATTATTTTCAAAATAGTTATAATCGATTTATTCCGCTCAATTATGAGAGTGTTTATGTTTTCGGGTCTTATTAGTTGGGTTTATTTGGTGTTTGACAATACAATAATTGTTTATAAGCGTATCAAGTAAGGCAACGGTCAAGTTGCAGGGTAATAATTTTCACATGTCACACTTGGTCCCTGAATTTGGTCAGTTAGCCGTTTTTGCACTTAAAATTCCTGCGTATTTTTATTACTATTTAGCTATTTAGTAACTTCACAACTAGTCCCTAAATTTGGAAGGTCCCGTTGTTTTTGGTATTTAAGGTTTCATACCCTATACCATTTGCATACCAACAATCACAAACACAGATTATCACAAAATCACAACAAACTAATGGCTAACTTCACACGTCTACAGGAACTCGCCACAACTGCTAAGTCGTACTCCATGTTCGATTCGATTGCTCTTTATAATCAAAGAGAAAACGACAAGGACATCGAGATTGCAAATGGTCTCCAAAAGACTTTCGCTGATTTGTTTCATGCTATAAACAAAACTCAAGAGTATATTTACGAGTTCGAAGGATATCGTCCTTCATTCATGACATACAAGCTTCTTCTGGATCTTCGCAAGAATCAAAAGGAAAATGTGTTGAAGTCGTTGGATCTAAGGAAGATGATTTGTCAAACACATAGTCAGGTGTTTGACAGGAACAACTTCCTTGAAGATCTTAGGAGAGCTAAGGGATTTTCTTGTATTTTGTGCTTTTGATGGTTTCTTTTGGGAACGATATGTACTGAAGTTCACTTTATCTATGAAATGAATGAATATATCTTTTATATTGTTGTGTTATCGTTTTCTCTCCTAGCTTTTTGCACTTTTCACAAATTCAAACCAAACACCTTTTTACTACTACTGTGGAGAACAAAACCATTCCACATTGTACAAAACACACCATATATTTGGTTACTTCCGTATCCATCATCTTCTCAATTTATCTACAATTCTCAACCTCCATTCTAATTACTAATGCTTCTGCATCCCACTCATTTACCTCACTACTAACATTAATTTGTGTGTATTTTTAAGGTTTTCCAAAAATTAGGATATTTGGATACATATAACTACCATTAAAGATTTCGGATATCCGAATTTAAACATCGGTGCTTCTAGTATGACATCTCGATATGCATATTAAACTGGCCTCTTTAAATATGAGTAGGGCCAAGCATCAAAGTTAGTAGTGAACACAATTTATCTTTCACCACCACAAGCTAACCATAATCAATCGATGAAGTTTAACTGCCTAGATACAGTCACTTCACCCCCTTTTTCCTTTCTCTTTACCTCCTCGGCCTTTTTGCTATGTAGTATGATTACTCTTGCAATGTTTTCTTATAAAGAATTCTGACATTGTTTTAATTTGTGTGGGAAATAGACAATGAGGGGAAACTACTTCGACAAGTGCATCACAAAACCAGGAAACAGTTTGAGTGGGGGGAGAAAGTAGTTGCATCTCGAGGTGTGTGGATAGATATATAGAAGCTACTCAAATCATTGCCAAATCCCTTTTCAACGCACAAATTTAGCTAGTGAACAAAATTTGTCTTTCACTACCACAAGCTGGTCATAGTCCATCGGTGAAGTTTAACAACCCGGATAAAGTCATTTCAACTTTTTTTTCCCTTTCCCTTTACCTCCTCAGCCTTTTTACGAGGACCCTTCTCTTCATCTTTACAATTGCCCATTTTCTCCGTTCTTTGACCGGTAATATCAAGTGCACAATCGATATCTTCAATCACAATTATCGACTTACTTATTGTGTCAATCAATAGATTCCTCATTTCATTTGGCAACAAAATATTGATCTTGTTTACTACAAACCATGTTGAAAAGTTTGTAATCTTGTTAGAATAAAAAGAATGGATATTCAAATTGAGTTGTCATATTGTTGTTTTTAAATGTTTAATGTTCTTGCAAACAACTATTTAGATCTCAAATCACATGAACTGTTTGCGACCATTAATAAATTGCTGAAAAAGACCGACATGACTCCTGCCGATGTTGTTGAAAATCTGATGCCAAAGTAAGCAGAGGAAAATGGTGAAAGTTGCTTGAAGAATTTATTAATTTCATACTAAAATATAAAATAAAAATCACATCTAATAGTTGATGAGGAATTGAAGCAAGCAAAAAGAGAGAAAACAATATTGTTGTGCCCGAGAGACGACTCTATGCTCCATCGAGGTGAAAGTGGCGAGGTAAATACGACCCTATATATGCTCTTTCGAGGTGGAAGGTGTGATATTTTACCTCACTACTAACATTAATTTGTGTGTATTTTTTAGGTTTGCCTAAAATTCGGATATTTGGATACATATAACTACCATTAAAGATTTCGGATATCCGAATTTAAACATCCTTGCTTCTAGTATGACATCTTGATATGCATATCAACCTGGCCTCTTCAAATAGGAGTAAGGCCAAGCATTTCAACAAAGTTAGTAGTGAACACAATTTATCTTTCACTACCACAAGCTGACCATAATCAATCGATGAAGTTTGACAGCCTAGATAAAGTCACTTCACCCCTTTTTTTTTCCTTTCTCTTGACCTCCTCGGCCTTTTTGCTATGAAGTATGATTACTCTTGCGATGTTTTCTTATAAAGAATTCTGACATTGTTTTAGTTTGTGTGGGGAATAGACAATGAGGGGAAACTACTTCAACAAGTGCATCACAAAACCAGGCAACAGTTTGAGTGGGGGAGAAAGTAGTTGCATCTCGAGGTGTGTGGATAGCTATATAGAAGCTACTCAAATAATTACCAAATCCATTTTCAACGCACAAATTTAGCTAGTGAACAAAATTTGTCTTTCACTACCACAAGCTAGTCATAGTCCATCGGTGAAGTTTAACAACCCGGATAAAGTCATTTCAACTTTTTTTTTCCTTTCCCTTTACCTCCTCAGCCTTTTTGCGAGGACCCTTCTCTTCATCTTTACAATTGCCCATTTTCTCCGTTCTTTGACCGGTAATATCAAGTGCACAATCGATATCTTCAATCACAATTATCGACTTACTTATTGTGTCAATCAATAGATTCCTCATTTCATTTGGCAACAAAATATTGATCTTGTTTACTACAAATCATGTTGAAAAGTTTGATCTTAATCTTGTTAGAATAAAAAGAATGGATATTCAAATTGAGTTTTCATATTGTTGTTTTTAAATGTTTAATGTTCTTGCAAACAACTGTTTAGATCTCAAATCACATGAACTGTTTGCGACCATTAGTAAATTGCTGAAAAAGACCAACACGACTCCTGCCGATGTTGCTGAAAATCTGATGCCAAAGTAAGCAGAGGAAAATGGTGAAAGCTGCTTGAAGCATTTATTAATTTCATACTAAAATATAAAATAAAAAGCACATCTAATAGTTGATGAGGAATTGAAGCAAGTAAAAAGAGAGAAAACAATAGTGTTTTGCCCAAGAGACGACTCTATGCTCCATCGAGGTGAAAGTGGCGAGGTAAATACGACCCTATGCTCTATCAAGGTGGAAGGTGTGATATTTTACCTCACTGCTAACATTAATTTGTGTGTATTTTTTAGGTTTTCCTAAAATTCGGATATTTGGATACATACAACTACCATAAAAGATTTCGGATATTCGAATTTAAACATCCCTGCTGCTAATATGACATCTCGATATGCATATCAACATGGCCTCTTCAAATAAGAGTAGACAAGCATTTCAACAAAGTTAGTAGTGAACACAATTTATCTTTCACTACCACAAGCTGACCATAATCCATCGATGAAGTTTAACAGCCTAGATAAAGTCACTTTACCCCTTTTTTTCCCTTTCTCTTTACCTCCTCGGCCTTTTTGCTATGTAGTATGATTACTCTTGTGATGTTTTCTTATAAAGAATTCTGACATTGTTTTAATTTGTGTGGGGAATAGACAATGAGGGGAAACTACTTCGACAAGTGCATCACAAAACCAGGCAACAATTTGAGTGGGGGAGAAAGTAGTTGCATCTCGAGGTGTGTGGATAACTATATAGAAGCTACTCAAATCATTACCAAATCCCTTTTCAACGCACAACGATAAAAGTTTGACAACAAAGCATCTTTTTTAAACTAAAAGGTTCATGTCTTATCGAGATTATCCAAGACAACTGTAACTTGCATTATTCTTTCTTAGCAGGAATGTGAGGATGATAGGACTACTCCTAGCAAGGGAGCGAGAGCACCGTGGGGAGCATCCTCACGCCGTGAACTTTGTTGGCACCAAAATCCTCATGTCGTGAGGTACACCAAATAAGAAACAAACTAAGCTCGTCACCTCCTATGTATTCAGGCATAGTGGGTCCCCCTTTAGCGTTTTTATTATTTATTATGAAGTTTTTGAGTGTGTGCGGGGTATTTAGTGAGGTATGTTTGTATAAAAGTGTGTATTCTAATGAAAGACAATTTTATAAATAGCGTGAGCCGTGGCGCGGCGGTATGGCAAAGCCTTAGCGTGAGGTGTGGCGGCATGACCATTTTTAGGCGTGAATTAAGGCGGCATAAAATAATTATAAATTTATAGATATATATCATATTTCATAATTATATGAGTGGTAAACATTAATACATGCAAACCCAAATCCAAAATATTAGTAAATGCAAGCCAGAATCTCAAATATTGGTAAATGCAAGCCCAAATCCCAAATATTAGTAAATCCCCTAAACGCTTTCAAAAACTCGCCATGCCTTGCGCCTTTGCGGTATGGCAAAGCCTCAACTCACGCCACGTCTAGAGCCGACGCCTTGCTGTATTTTATAACTTTGAGGCCACGCCTTGGTGCCGCCTTGACGCGCGTTTTAGAACCCTGATGAAAAGTGAGGAAGTGATCATTATTGGGAGTGAAAAGTGAAAAGGAGTGAAAGGAGAGAAAAAACTGATGTGATGCTGATGTGGAATGTAAAGTGGTATGACTAGAGTAGTCTAAGCTCTTTCATGATAACTATATTTGACTTATTTAGCCATAAAATGCATGTTGAAACTTTAAGCCCCAAATTTCAATGGAATATTTTTTACTGCTATTGTAATCTTTCTGGACCATAACGGATGTTGACCTGGTTAAGACCATTGTTTGATTTGCTTTGTTAGCAGGATGGTCAGTCTAACGAGTAGTTGAAGGACCGGTTTGCTTGAAGGCAAGGGCAAACCTAAAATGACTGTTATGAATTAATAATGGCCATGATCGTTATATCATGCTACACTAGGACCTCTAATTCAAGAGCCCTGTGATCTTTATGTCAAATGGCTATTACAAATTCCAAGTACTCAACATTGATTTATCTTATGCATTAGTTTAGACAATTTAGTCAATGGTTTTGCTAACAACAATCTCATGGGTATTGTATAAGTTTTGCTTAATTAAAAACATTTTTATGTATGAAATTACTTGATATCAATACAAACCTTATTGAAACTCACTTACCTTAATTATACGTGTTTAAATTATGTATTTATAGAAAATTATTAGTTCATTTTTTGAAGCGTTTTTAACTAATAAAAGCTTAAACAACACCTATAGAGTTGTTGTTAGCTAAACTCTTTAGTTAAACACAATATTTTTTCTTAACACTTTGTTAGCTAAACCCTTTAGTCAACATTATTTACAATCACTAAGAAAAAAGAAATATCAATCAAAACCCTATCATATCAGTACGCCTCCGTGATTTTTCTTCTAACTAACTATATATGAGTTTTGTAACTTTTAATTTAACATATGCATATGACGAAATAAAGAGTTAAAAATTGTTATAGTCTCAAAAATATTTGAAACAAACGCTTTAGTATATAATATGGGTATTTATATATCAAAAATAGTGCAATAAATTCATTTTCTATAAAGTATTATTTCAAATATATATTTAATTTCAATAACTAAATATAATATTATATTAAATAAAAGAAAATTGAAATTAAGTATTTTTTTTAATAAAATATGATTAATTATCTTAATTTTAATTAACAATCATTATATTACATTTGACTTTAGTAAATTGATGTTTTTTTTTTTTTTTTTTGGGGACAATAAGTTACAAAGTTAATTTAGTATAAGGTAGTAGTAATTACAGTTTGCTAAGTTGAGGGTACTATTTTACACTTTTAAAAGTTCAAGGTACAAAATAATTCTGTTTGTCAAGTTCATGGTACAAATATGTGTTTTGGCAAAAATAATAAAAAAATAAAGAGTAAACTGCAAAATACATCCCTGTGGTTTACAGTTTTTGACACCTTACATCCCTGTCACAAACTATTGGCTAGTTACATCCTTCGTTAGCCAAACGTTAGCCATTATACATCCACGTCACTAACTCAGTTAGTTTTAAATGTTAATCTTAACGGAGGCTATTTTGGTCTTTTAAGCATACGAGGATGTATTTTGCAAATTATTTTATACTTTACTTTCTTTTTTTTTTTTTTTTAATTCTTATTATTATTATTATTATTATTATTCAAATGTTTGTAAAAAAAAAAATCCGAAAATTTTGTAAAAATTCGAAAATTTTGTAAAAATTCAAATCTTTATAAAAATTCCAAAATTTTATAAAAATTTATAAAAATTCGAAAATTTTATAAAAAATTATTAATAATTCCGAAAATTTTATAAAATATTCGATAAAATTTTATAAAAAAAATTCGAATTTTTTATAAAAAAATTCGAATTTTTTATAAAATTTTTCTTTTTCTGCTTTTAATACTTTTAGATGGAATTTTTATAAAATTTTATAAAAGTATTCAAAAAAATATATATATATATTTGTCGAAATTTTTTAGAAAAAATTTCGGAATTTTTTATAAAATTTTTATAAATTTTTTGGACTTTTTTATAAATTTTTTTATAAAATTTTCAGAATTTTTATAAAATTTTTATAAAATTTTTGGAATTTTATAAAAATTTAATAAAAATTTTATAGAAATTCTGAAAATTTTATAAAAAATTTATAAAAATTTATAAAATTTTATAAAAATTTTCGACAAATATATATATTTTTTTTGAATACTTTTATAAAATTTTATAAAAATTTCGCCTAAAAGTATTCAAAACGAAAAAGAAAATTTTTATAAAAAATTCGAATTTTTTTTATAAAAATTTTATCGGAATATTTTATAAAATTTTCGGAATTATTAATAAATTTTTTTATAAAATTTTCGGAATTTTTTATAAATTTTTTTATAAAATTTTTGGAATTTTTTATAAAATTTTCGGAATTTTTTTACAAAATTTTCGGAATTTTTTTACAAAATTTTCGGATTTTTTTTTTTACAAACATTTCGGAATAATAATAATAATAATAAAAAAAAATAAAAAATAAATAAAAATAAAAATAAAGTATAAAATAATTTGCAAAATACATCCCCTGTAGCGTAAAAGACCAAAATAGCCCTCCCGTTAGCGCTTAACACGAAAACTAACGGAGTTAGTGACTGGGATGATAATGGCTAACGCCGCTTAACGAAGGATGTAACTAGCAAATAGTAGTAGCGACAGTGATGTAAGGTGTCAAAACTCAGAAACCACAAGATGATTTTGCAGTTTACTCAAAAATAAATAACGTGCATTGATTTGGACGATTTTGTTGCAGCTTTTTTGAAATAGAATAGTCAATGCACATTCATATAAGCACCAAATTATATTTGTTAAGTTGTTTATGTTTGAAAAGATTTTATTGACTCACGTTATATATTTGAAATGCATTGATCATACAACGAATCATCCTTTTATTGATCATACAACCAATCATCCTTTTATATGATTTCTTTTTCAAATAATTTGTGGATGATCACAACTTGCATCATACCTCCGAATCAATTCATGAAATATATTGTCTCAATGTTGTGTCAATTGGGCTTCTATAAAGCTCTATAATTAACTTAGTGAACAACCATGGTTCCTTTAACAATTGTCACTGCCTTCCCTGTCAGTTGTACACCTTTTTTGTATCCGAAACACAATGGTGAAGTTTGAAAGCGGTTTGACGGTTTCGTTTCCGACTTGAGTGCTGTAAATTAAAAGACACTTTGGTGTCCGTATTTGAGGACTTGGCTGCAACCGGTTCATAACAATCTAAAGGTTATCAACCTGGAAATGATCATCAGGGGCGAGGAGGTATCCAACGCATTTAATATTGTTTACTACATATGTGTTAGTTGAGAATTTAAATGATATGAATAAATGTAAAAGTTAATGTAGTAATTAATGCACTAGATACCGATACTCGACCGACGGCCACTGACCTGGTTGGGTAGATGTAGAATATATACGACACATTAATATGCATTTAATATTGAATCTAATACCATGCTATGTTAGTTGTAAATTTAAATGATATGAATAAATGTACAAGTTAATGAATAATTAACGCACCAGATACCGACTACCGACCGACGGCCATCAATCTATGGTTGGGTAGATGTAGTAACTAATTGTACACATTAATATGCATTTAATATTGTTAGTTGGTAGATGTGATATGAATAAATGCGCGCTTGGTTTAAAAAAATTAATGTGTAATTATCGCAATCGATACCTGACTACCAACAGCACTTATATTAAAATATGAGTCACAAACACTAACAATTTATTTAATAACTAGATTAGCGGACATGAAATTAGATGATAGGACATGAAATACATTGTTTCATAATAAGACAACAAATTAAAAAGGAATCATCCAGACCCAACCCTCGCTACTAGAAGTATATGATTGCTCGTGTCCAAGCCCCATTTCCCATCCAGATTCAAATTCTCATGTTCCCGCCTCACGAGCAAAATTTCACGCCTCTCGGCTAGTTCAAACTCAATGAGTACTTCCATATCTTGTTCAAGTAGTCGTTGATCCTCGCTAACCCAAACGGATTGGGATCGATTCCAAAGGTTGGTTTTCACCGCCTGCTGAGTGGATGTTTGCCGCTTCCATTTTCATTGGGATTACCGTAACGGAACTTGCGGTTGAACGCTTGCTACTCATAGTCATTTGTGAATACCGAAGATATTCAGTGAATCGAAGAAACATGCTCATTTCGGCGTGTGGACTAGGAATTGTTGAGAGAAAGAATTGTGTGACATTTTGAAAACCGCCTATGAGTTGAGTATATGAGTTGTGCGATTGAATGGGTATTTATAGGCTAGGTTTTCAGTAGTCACGGGTACGAGTAGTCGAGTATCCAAAGGTGCATTAATTACTACATTAAGTTTTACATTTATTCATATCATTTAAATTCACAACTAACACATATATGTAGTAGATTCAATATTAAATGCATATTAATGTGTACATATAGTTACTACATCTACCCAACCATAGGTAGTCACGAGAAATCGCCGGTCGAGTAGTCGAAGATCTAGTGCATTAATTAGTACATTAACTTTACATTTATTCATATCATTTAAATTCTCAACTCAACACACATATTTAGTGTACAATATTAAACGCGACAGGCAAGACATTAGTTACTACATCTACCCAACCATAGGCTCGAGCACTGCTTCACCGAAAGAATCAAGATTCAAAGGTATTAATTAGTACATTAACTTTTACATTTATTCATATCATTTAAATACTAAACACATATGTAGAAGAATATTAAATGCGTGATGATGTACAGACACATTAAGTATCCAGCATTAATTAGTACATTAACTTTACATTTATTCATATCATTTAAATTCTCAACTAACACACATATGTAGTAGAAGCAATATTAAATGCGATTTATGTTATATATAGTTACTACATCTACCCAACCATAGGTCGAGTAGCACGGCTTACACGAGTAGTCGAGTCCAAAGGCATTAATTAGTACATTAACTTTTACATTTATTCATATCATTTAAATTCTCAACTAACACACATATGTAGTAGAAGCAATATTAAATGCGATTATGTGTAATAATAGTTACTACATCTACCCAACCATAGGTCGAGTAGTCACGGGTCGAGTAGTCGATTATCCAAAGGCATTAATTAGTACATTAACTTTACATTTATTCATATCATTTAAATTCTCAACTAACACACATATGTAGTAGTAGCAATATTAAATGCGTATTTATGTGTAATATAGTTACTACATCTACCCAACCATAGGTCGAGTAGCCGGTTTAGAAAGAAGTCGAAGTATCCAAAGTGCATTAATTAGTACATTAACTTTACATTTATTCATATCATTTAAATTTTCAACTAACACACATATGTAGTAGAAGCAATATTAAATGCGATTTATGTGTACATATAGTTACTACATCTACCCAACCATAGGTCGAGTAGTCATTTGGTCGAAAGTAGTCGAGTATCCAAAGCATTAATTAGTACATTAACTTTTACATTTATTCATATCATTTAAATTCTCAACTAACACACATATGTAGTAGAAGCAATATTAAATGCGATTTATGTGTACAATAGTTACTACATCTACCCAACCATAGGTCGAGTAGTCGCCGGTCGAGTAGTCGAGTATCCAAAGGCATTAATTAGTACATTAACTTTACATTTATTCATATCATTTAAATTCTCAACTAACACACATATGTAGTAGAAGAATATTAAATGCGTATTTATGTGTACATAGTTACTACATCTACCCAACCATAGGTCGAGTAGTATTTAGTGTCGAGTATCCATTGCATTAATTAGTACATTAACTTTTACATTTATTCATATCATTTAAATTCTCAACTAACACACATATGTAGTAGAAGAAATATTAAATGCGATTTATGTAGTTACTACATCTACCCAACCATAGGTCGAGTAGCCAGCCGAGTCGAAAGTATCGAGTATCCAAGGCATTAATTAGTACATTAACTTTACATTTATTCATATCATTTAAATTGTCAACTAACACACATATGTAGAAGCAATATTAAATGCGATTTATGTACAATTAGTTACTACATCTACCCAACCATAGGTCGAAGTAGTCACGGCGGTCAAGAAGTCGAGTATCCAGTGCATTAATTAGTACATTAACTTTTACAATTCACAACTAACACACATATGTAGTAGATGCGATATTAAATGCATATTAAATTTGTACAATTAATTACTATAGGTCGAGTTGTCAAGTTTCTACTAACTTTAAATAATTTACACCAAAGAGCTATATATATTAATATACTTATTTGAAAGAATTAGATTGTTCACCAAAAGAAATGGGAGAATCAAGCCATCGAATTTAGTGTGTATTTCGCTTACTTGAGATGTGACTTTTGGTGTTTGCTTTAAAAGAAATATTACTTTCAATCAACTCGTAGCTATCAGGAAGAAAAAGTACAAGTTTAACGACACGCAACCTCATGTTTACGTGACAAAGTTGGTACAAAGTGTGTCCACATTGTAGACGATGATGATGTGAGATTTTACACAAACGAAATTTGCAAAGGAAAAGGTACGCCACATACTATTTTTATTGAAAAGATTGAGCAATGCTTTATGGGAAATCCTTCTTCTTCTAGTTCTTTGGGTATAGATCTTAACGCCTTTATCTCCTTTGATTTAAAACAATACATCTGCTTACAATGATTCCCGAATACCAAAACAAGAATATTTCAAAATCACCGAATTTAAACCAACAATACAATATTTACAATGATTCAAAATTACCCAAAAGAATTTTGATTGCCATAATGATTTTATGGCAAGAGAAAAGTTTGAGCATAATTGGCAAATGAATACTTTAAACAACATTCACAACCCACCGTATCCACAACCTATTATAAAACTCCAAAAGGAAAAATTGATCATGCTAGATGTATTTTGGAAACGGGTGAAAGATTTGATAATAAAAATGTGTTATGAATAAAATTGGTTATAAAGCTCTTTTAGATGGTTATGAATTTAAGGTTAGAAAATCGATCCGTAAGGTATGATGTAATTTGTGTGCATGAGGGTTGCGAATGGAAAATAATTTCAAGTAAGTGCAAATTTAGTAGTGAATGGGAATTAGGAACAGTGAACCACCATCACACTTGTTCAAAAACAAAATAGGTATGCATCACCGTAATGCTACGAAAAACTTGTTGGGTCATTTACTAGTACCTAAGTTCGAAGACAAATAGATATATACGGCAAAGGACATACAAAAGGACATGAACCTTGAATTCAACATCGATATTAGTTACAAACAAGCATGGAGATCAAGAATGCGGCATCGATACGCTGAAGGTTGCCCGAAGATCATTTGAACAAGCACGGTTTATTGTCATAATTTAGAATTGACAAATGACTGCATCAGAACACATATTGATACCGATGATGAAGACCGGTTTAAGATGGTTTTCATAGCTTTTGGTGTAACGGTAAGCATATATCTATATATTTACTATTTCTCGAGTATTATTGTCATATAACTAATCGCTTAAAAATTAATCGATTCAAGCTTTCTTCACCATATGCGACCATTGTTAATAATTGATGCAGCTCATCTTAAAGGTACTTACCTTGGAACAAATCAATGGCAAGCTGGAATGGACGGAATAATCAAATTATACCACAGAACGGTGTGTCTCAAAGTAGACCGTGAATCGCGACATGGTTTCTCGTCAAATTGAGAGAATGCATTGGTGAAGTTCCAGATTTAACTATCATATCAGATCGACATGTAGCAATACAATCTGCATGTGAATCTGTTTTCCCGAATGCATTCCATGGGCATTGTTGTAGGCATTTGATGATGAATTGTAACTTGAAGGGTAAAAAGCATAAGGCTTTATATTGGAAGATGTGCAAAGCATACTTAATCAATGATTTTAATAGAGCATTAGACGAGGTTAAGGGCAAAAGAAAACAAGCCTACGACAAACTGATCGAAGCTGGGGTTGAAAGGTGGTCAAGGGCATATTCCGCTGGTAATCGTTACAATTACATGACATCCAATAGCGCTGAGTCAATCAATTCGTTAACAAGAGATGTCCGAAAAGTACCCATCACTAACCTAATGGAGTGGTACAGAGCCCTTGTCCAAAAGTGGTACTTCAATCGTCGAGAAAATATAAAGGCACGCGGTTTATGTAATTTTTCCTAGAAGTAAACTATTTAACTAATTTATTGTTTACAAATCATAAAATACTAACGAATATTATAATTTAGATGCACAAATGGATGAACTAAGTGATTGGGCAACCGCAAAATAATGTAATCGAATGTTAAAGAGCGCCATTGATCGTGGGTCGGATTGAGATGAACAGATTTACCAGTCGATGATCGACAAAAATACATATAGTGGATTTAGGTGAACGCTCATGCACATGTAGAAAATGGCAAGTTTCGCGCTTGTGGTCATGTTTTAGCGGTTTGTAGAGTTATGGAATGACGGATTGTAATCATTTGGCAAAAGCATGGTTTAGGAAAATTGAGCTTAAAGCTACGCATCAAGACTTGGTATATCCAGCTGGAGAAGTTTCAAGTCAAGGTCCAAGTTACTTGCAAGTTGTTAAGCCACCACTTATGGCTAAACCCCAACTGGTAGACCCAAGAACAAAGATCGATTAGATCCCAAGGAGAGGAACCGTACAGCTAAGTGTGGAAGGTGCGTAATGTTGACACACCACAAAGTTGCCGAGAAACATTGCCAAAGAAAAAGTAAGTTATGTATTGTTATTTAAAGCTCATTATTTAAGATACAGATTATTAACTAATAAATTGATTTACACAATTTTTAGGCAAAGCTACCGCTAGAAGAAGCTCACGTTAGCAACGCCAAGCTCACAAGAAGAACAAGTCAACTCACAAGTCGTTAATTGATGACCCATAGAGTGGCATACTTTATTGTATGGCAAACAAGATTAGACTTTTAATGAAAGTTGCAAGTTTTGCATTTAAAAGTCGATTATTACGCTTAGTTTTCAAAACAAATGTCTATGAACCATTTTGTGGATGAAGCAAATTTTAGGGTCTTTCAAGTCGGCTATGACCGAGTACCTTGCTTTAGTGTGTATGATACTTTTAGTATGATATGTTTTATCTAATGAATGGGCTTTAGTTGAATGGGCTACATGGTTCAATTGAAAGCACAAAACACAAATCATCAAACTTTCAATATCACGCTTAACAAACATAGCAACACAAATAAGTTTTTGCCCAAAAGCAACAAGCTAACAAACACAAAACACAAACACAAATATCACAACTTTCAATATCACAGCTAACAAACATAGCAACACAAATAAGTTTTTGCCCAAAAGCAACAAGCAACAAACACAAAACACAATGTAGCTTTGGCCCAAAGGTAACAGTCACAATAGCAATCACACCTACACAAATATCTTGTGCTTGAAATAGAAACGACCATCTGTTTCGATATGCAAGCGGTCGTCTGACGGCATCTTCAACAACCAATGGCATCCCATGAGATAACTGCTTAGAGAACAAGAAACAACAAATTAAAATCATGCATAAAGATAACCCATATTGACTAACAAGTAATGCTTAACCTGCTTTTGACTCACAAGTAACAGCTTAAAATGACTAAAATATTTATGCAAAATTAGTTGCAGAATCAAAATGCGCCATTATGCAGCATTGATGATGCAACAAGATTGTAGGTCTATTTTCCTATCAACGAAGATAATGTACATTGGGTTCGGGAGAACTCCATCGAATTAGGTTCCTTGAATAATGCATTACCCAAGCACCGAACCACGGACAAGCTTGATGTAACCACGGATCAAGAGTGTAACCACGAATCAAGAGTGTAACCACGGATCAAGAGGGTAACCACGACAAGCTTGGAATGATTATTCTCTAAATCTCAAATTGTTTTGTATGTGTCTCGTTACATGTATGAATATATGATGTATGTATGAAGTTGGTTTAAGTATCACTTAAACCAAAATTAATGTTTTATGCTTATGCAACATCACGGTTAAATGTATGAATATATGATGTATGTATGCAGCTGGTTTAAGTAATGAGGTTAATCATGTAAAGGTTAGTGGTATACTATATCATTATACTTCTATGCAAGGACTCCTAGGATAACATGCTTGTGTGTGAGTTGAGTACAAAGTTATGAATTCCAAACTAAGTAGACACTATTAAAGACGACATTAAAGAAATAAGGCTTAAAACTATGTAAAAACAAATTTAAACAATCACCAACCTCAGAAAGAAATAAGCATACAAAGACGCCAAGAATCACCAAATACCCCACCGCTGGGGACGCACGCGCATTCCTAAACTTAATGTCAGATTCTAGGGATCGATTCCTTTGCTTGCAAACACATCGCCTTTCTAGAACTACCTAAGCTTACACTCCAAACAACTCCTCATATTCAAATACCACTGACGAGTTTCGTGTTCTTGATATCCTTCATCGCATAGAATGTAACGATTCCAGCTTTAATGTCAAACCGCTAGGACCAATGTTTCTTGGGTTCATTTATGGGTATGAAGACCTACAATGTTTAAAAAAAATTGATATAATCCACATAATTAAACTATCATATTCTAAAGATTGGTTACCAATGAATACTGCTCCACATTCCTCCACGCAAATGGGAAAATATCATCTGCTGCATAAAACAAAGGGCATTGAGTCTTGAAGTAGAAGCGCTAAAAGTAGCAACTAACCATAGACCAATCATGGAAGATGGTCTAAAATACCACATATACCATACCCAAAGATCAATGTGTCAAGGCAATAAAAGACAGAATTCAACAAAAACTTTACATATAGCAAAAATAGTTTTATCCCAAATATATCAGAATTGTTATTTTAACGCACTCGTCAAGTAACCAACCTACACGCTTATCGTCGAGCCCAACTAAAGCATCCCGTAGTACGATCAACAAGAACGCCACTATACCAAGGAAACTTGAACGAGTCCGCCTGTGGGTAATCGTAAACTTCTCCAACTCGGGCTAAATGAAATTTTATCGATACATTTGAATGGACGGCTTGCTTCCTAAACAAAACAGTTAAAGTTGAATTATAAGACTTAATTGAGCCAATATCCGATGTCAGAAGTTGCAGATTCATAAAGGTAATACCTCTTTCCACGGTTGGAGATCTTCACACCTTTAGTCATGAATGCATCAAGGACATTTGTACGCTTTTAGTGCATCCATGCTAGGGACGATAAAGGTAATAACCTCCCATGGTTCCATCTTCGCCCGACCACGTTGACATACCTCCTCTTGAAAGTTCCACATCAGTAAAGCAAGTTTCATGATCGAATTACTATGTCAGATACTCTTCATCCTCTTTTCTTCTTCCAAAATTAGTTTCGCCCTCTGCTTCCTCTCGCTCGCCACCCTATAAATCTCAAGAAATTGCTTTTCACCTTCACACAATCATCCCGCAATTACATCACAATGGATCGTTGTTATTACCTAAGATAAGTCTTGAAAATGCTTAATATATTCTTGAAAACATGTATGTGATCACCTCGTATAAATCTTCATCGACAATTTGTCCACTTCAACCCCACCATTCTCGTGTAAAGTTATGAAACAAGTTATAATAAAAGGTACAAGACAAATAAGAGTAATTTGAAAGTTGCGTAAATCAATTACCACATAAAATTTCGGGAGAAATTATCCAAACCATCTACAAATCCATTGGCGCCAGTGTTTGTTGGATGTTAGAATAGGCGAATCAAATAATTCAAAAAATCACCATCTAGATTACTACAATACTGCCACCGAGATCACACTCCACGTTATCCCGTAACATGTGTACACATACTTAGCTAAGTAAATAAGAAGAAAAGATAAATTTATATGTATATATGTATACCTTTGAATGTATGAGTTAACTTTGTGCTCGTGTCCGACTTTTTTTTCCGAGTAATATACCGCATCACATAGTATTTTGCAAAACATGATAATTAGACATTAGTTAAATTGTGGCATACGAGAAAAGGGTTTGTGTCAAGACTCACATGAATAATACTCCGCTTTGTAGACACGTTTTCAAACTCTTGATCTCTTTAGGCGTAATCAACAAACCGTCACATAAACGCCCAAAGCCTTAACGCCAAGCATACAACTCGCCTAAGTGGATGCGCCTCTATCTTTGTCCTTAGATGTGCGAGCCGATGACAATTTTCTTAGATAATCACCAAATACCCCGTATTCAACAGAGGAGGTGCTCTTGGTGTATACCACTTAAAAAATTAGGCTTTGTCTAAACCATTCGATTGCCCTCAAGAAGATTGGCATATAGGTCATAATTTGGATTTTTGTCCTAAGGCATTTAAAATAAACTTTAGAAAGAAATAAATAAACTAATTTAATTACAAAACAACTAAGATAAGCATAAAACATGTTAAGCATATATGCAATTAACCTACACAACAACTTATAAATCTTACAATCAAAGGAAAAAGTTGGCATATATGCAATTACATTTAGGAAAAAGTTGGCATATACATTAACCGACCTCGAAAAAGTTGGTCAGATGGCTCCCAATTTTGAAATGGAAAATGCTTCGACCAGAACATCCTCTGGGATCACATCGTGGTCATTAATCCACCAACGCAGGTATCGAGATGAAGACTCTAGAATCCATATCTACAAAAGTTAATGAACAAGTCAAATGACAAACAAAATATTTGCATGACTTGACAATGATTTGGACTAAAAATACGCACCTTGAAACTCGTAATGAATCCGCATAATGAATACGATGGAACAAAATTGGGGTCTTTTTCCAATGCTTTATGGTGCTCATCCTTATGATTTGAGTTAACATTTCTAATGGCAACAGATAACTCCCGCCAGATGTGCTCTCCCAAGCAAACTCATCCCAAGCATCCGATTTTCTACCATCCTTAGATATACATCATCAACAACAGATCCTAACTCACGACCCATAAATATAACTTCCAAACATAACAAAAGACAAACTCAGACATCTTCATCTCGATAGTTTCGTGAAACGCCTTCATCCTCAATCACGATATAAGATCTATGTTTTTAACATAGCGACCTATCTTCTCCTGAAATACACGGTCACGAAAACCGATATCACCTCTCTAAACTTTCTGAACCGACCATCCCAAACTTGAATGCGCTTATGAGGCAAAATTCACGACGACCAAAGTGTAGAAAATGATTGTTAACATTATAAATGAGGGTAAATCATAGTGATCATTATCGAGAAGACTTGCTTCAGTAGCATAAAATGTATAAGACCCTCTTCATTGTCAACATAATCCAAATCCACCAATGCCCAAAACATGTCGACCTAAACAAAGATGATCGATCCAAACCTAGTCTGTCTTTGATTAATGGAAAGTAATTGAGTTTGCTTTCTAACATGTACCGCATGATATTCCTAAAGAGATTACAATATACAAGAATTAGCATAATGGATAAGATAACAAGATTAAGCTAAGAAGAACGCTTACTTATGGGCTTATAGTTGCAATATGGGCTTCTAAACAATTAAAATTTCGCTTTAATACATCGTAATACTAGGCTTATAACTAGTTACACACTTTTCAAATATTCAACCTAAACAGCTTTATAAACACCGAGAATAGCATTGAGCAATGTTAACAGATTTGCATGCGCACACGATTATGCAGATATGTATAAGCACAAACCGCTTATTTTCTTAATAATTAGCAAAAACAATTCAAAATGCTTGATTTTCTTAAAAAATACCAAATAAGAACTTAAAATCGCTTAGGTTATTAGAAATGACCGAATAAGCACTTCAAAACAAATTTTATTTTCCTAAAGAGATTACAAGATACAAGAATTAGCATCACTGGGTCCTAGTTAACAAGATTATGCGTATACTAAATACGCTAAGAAGAACTTTTACTTATGGGCTTATACTTGCAAATATCACCTTATATACATCGTAATACTAGGCTTATAACTAGTTTCACACTTTTCAAATAGTCGTCCTAAACAAAGACACTTAAAACTATAATTTCAACCAGCTTTATAAACACATATATTTGCATGCGACATGATTATGCATATGTATAAGCACTTTTGTAAACCAAAGCGACATATGTATTGTTGAAAACAATTTTGTTTAATCATCTCATCCGCTTAAATATGTTTGTCTCATTCAATGTGACATATGTTGGGTTTTAGGTTCCTTGAATAATGAATTACTCCAAGCATCGGAACCACGGACAAGCTTGATACAACCACGGATTGAAGAGTGTAACCACGGATTCAAGAGTGTAACCACGGATTGAAGAGGGTAACCACGGACAAGCTTGGAATGATTATTCTCTAAATCTCTCAAATTGTTTTGTATAAGTTTGTAAAAGTAATGGACTGTTATTATGTAATCTTAGTATTGCTATTCCTTTTAATATCCACTGATAGTGTTGTTTCTAACCACTGACAGAGTTGATCTATCCACTGCTAGTTGTTCTGTGTTTCCACTAACAATTTGCATGCAGACATGATTATGCAGACATGTATAAGCACTTTTTTAAAAAAATTGCTTATTTTCTTAAAAATTAGCCAAAAACACTTCCAAAACAAATGACTTCCTTGAAAAATACCAAATAAGCACTTTGATAAGCACTTCAAAACAAATTATTTTCTTAAATAGAAACCGATTAACAACAATAAAACCAACTAACCCATTTTCGTAAATACCAAAAGGCAAACACCCGCTAGATCTAACAATGAATCAAAAAAAAAAAATTAGAAGATCACCAGGGTTTCATGGTGGAATGAAACAACAAATCGAGTGTGTGATAATCTTGTGTATGTGAAAAGTAAATCAATCGAAAGTAATTCAAAACATAGATCGGATAATAATTCAAAATCTAGAACGGATTTCCACAAAGTTAATCGGATATCAAGGAAAGTAAAAGTCAACGACCTTTATGTCACATATATGTCAAGTTACCATTTACTGTGAAAAGTTAAATAGGCATTCGCTGGAGGTATCAACATTCGCTTGCAACATTCAAGATAAGTTGGATCATGTTTTCTATTTTGAACTATTAGTCAATGTAAACTTGTTATCGAATGATACATATGTTAGCAAACAATGATATCTATTAGTATCTATTATCTAATAATAAAGGTTAAGGATCGAGTTTAATGTTGCAACCGAATGTTGATACCTCCAAGTTCTTTAGCATACTTGACTCTTTGCTCGCTTGAGGTATCAACATTCAGCTTGCAAAACAAGTGAACAGACTCAAACGAAAAGTTAAATAAGCAACTATAACCCAAAATTCTATGATATTGGAGTTATGGTCTATCGATGTAGCATGAACCATTTAAACTTTATTCTTGCATAAAACCATGACTCCACTATTCCAGCTACCCACATCTAAGTCCTCATACTTGTCATTGGACCATTTAAACTTTAAACTGGATTAGCCGAGGCCCGCCACCTCTTGTTTTCACAATCTTAAACATCAAATTGGTCTTAATAGGATACCAAGCATCAACAACTTAGATTCGTAGTAACCATGTAAACTACCAAAACATTCATATGGTTCTCGCTGTAGACCCACAAGTTCCTAAAAGTGACCCACTTTATTCACATTTAAAATTGACCATTAAACCAAAATCTAAAAACTTACCCACTTTAGTTTGGGTTACATGTCATTTCTAAAAGTGACCCTTTCTAAATTTGACCATTAAACCCTAATTCCATTACAATGTGATTAACAAACCGAAACAACATCTACACTAGAATTGCATATACAAAATGGCAACAAAATCAATAAGGATAAACTAAATATTATAACGATTCATTACCATAAACCATCATTTCAAGACAAAACTTCATTGGACTAATTATCATCCAAATACTTACATCACTTCATCACCAAAGATATTCGTAAACCATAAACCAAACTATAATTACATACGAGTTATATATAAATATACCATACAAACCAAATTACTTACTAATGATCCATACCCAAAACACATTCACATACTTACAACTTGAAAACCAAAAGCTTTAACCCAAAAGTGACGATGTCACTAAACACCACCATGTCTTCATCAATCTCCATCGTGGTCACACCATCTTGCTTCGCTCAATCCCAAAGACGAATCAAATGAATGTAAGCTTCAAGGCCCCGCAAAATATCACGATCATCTACATTCATCTTCACCGACATGATAAAGCATCCACCCTTTCTCATGGTTTGGGCCAAGATAATGGAGCTCCCTAATCGCCCCTTCACGCTCGCAGCACATCGTGAAGCTCTTGCATATTGCTTCCAATTTGACTAGGCGAGCTTGTGCTTCCATCACTTCATTGTTAAAGAGATGCTTGAACATGGTTGCAATATCATCGAACCACTAGCTTGACGCAACTCATCAAGACTTGGGGTTTGGTTTGCCATTGATTTTGCAAGGCGTGATCGGGGATTTGGGGGTGTGACAAGAAAGATAGATGAAAATTAAGAGATTAGGTAGGTTTCAATTGTTATTAGGCGATAAATAGATAAATCCAACACATTTTTACTCTCCCAAAATTAATTAAAGCATAAAACCGTGATCAAGAGAATGATTACAAAAGATAATCAAGCCACAAAGATTTGAAAAAAATGAAACTTACAATAAAAAATCCTTACACCATGAAGTATGAACTAATACAAAAATAAAAGAATGACACAAATAACCTTATATTTCAATTACCTTGTTAGAGACCATAATATACCGATAACATTAAATACCAACTAATACATTACACCATCTTGATGACCCACAAGAATTAACACATGTTAAATAAAAGCACTAGTACCTAAATTACAACAAACAAGGCAATGAAACATAACCATCATAAATTACAATTAAAATGCCCATCATAAATTATTGTTATCACCGTTATTGGACACATAAGGAAGAGCACTAGAACCTTCATCAAATTCATCATGAGTCGATCATCAAAATCATCAAAAGCATCCTTGGTGTAAATAGACTAGCTTTTTAAACGGCTTTTCATGCGGTGATCTTAAGTGTTTGATTGAGATTCTTCATTTTCCCATGCACTAACCTCTTCCAACGACATACAATGAAAACCTTTCTTTCTTTTATCATGGTTTTTAATTGTGTTGTCACCTCCTCATCAAACACATCTTTACACAAGTTTTTGTGATAGTAATCAACTAGGAATGCTTGAGGAGTATGGGAAACATATACCTCAATTTTACCATGTAGTTGAGCCAATTCATACATCTTCTTAACATCTCTATCACTTTCCACTATAGTCAAACCTTCTTCCAAGCTACATTTTGGTATACAATAAAACCAAGCCCAAATATCTTCTTTTATTTTTTCTAACAACATGTCGCATATTTGGGAATACGACAACGCTTTTAGACATAGATAGTTTAATTTCAATAATTTTTCCACCGCACCTTGGGGAAAGACGAGAATATGCCTTTATTGAAAACTTCAATACAATATCATTAGAAATATTAGACATCTTGTTTTAATAGAAAAATCCGAATTAACAAAAATAAATTAAGCCAAAATAAAAGTGTAAAAAATTCTTCTAGTATTAGTGAACAAACACAAATGAAGTGTGTAAATAACAAAAAAAAAGGATTAATATAGTGATCTTATTGATATTACCCGATGGATAATAGATCTAATTCAAAGTCGAGTGGTCGAGTAGCTGATGGTCGAGTATCCTAACATGTATTAACTACAACAACTAACACCTATTAATTGGTTACAACAACTAACCTTTTCCCAACTAACACATACTATAATTAATGTCATGGGGTATATGATAATTATATAAATAGAGGTGAGAAACATGTGATAAGATTACCAAACCTTAAAAGCTATGCAATGAATTCATCACCAAATTACGAGTGGGAAGAATTACTTGATATAGACGACTGATCTCCGATTATCCGCCACAACACAAAACACAATATCCTCTCAAGTTGATAATTATTTCAAAATCCTCGTTAGAAAATACCGTCCCGCAGTATTCGGATGGTGTGGACGATGGTGTAATGATCACACAGAGTTTATTAGGAAAGTTGTTGACGATTTGGTTGAGGATTCGGATTTTAAAAGTGGTCCATGGGTTAACGCGGTTGAGTTTATGAATGCCGATGGCGGATCATTGTTGGTTGTTTTGCCGATATAAAAAATTTCTTAAAAAGGGAAACTTGAAAAGGTTGTTGCTATAATCAAGTCTTGTAATCCGAATGTTTTGGGTGATCTAAAAGTAACATTGAAAGACGCTTGTGGTTTATGTCGTGTCAATACATCACAAAGTTGTTAATGATGATAGGTTTAAAACCAATTTACCGCTTGGAACTGCCTTGATACTTCAAAATGTTTCGTATTTTCTCCCAAACAACTGGCAATCATTATCTTAACATCACAATCAAAAATTTGGTCAAGGTTTTATCCAACGATGAGGTTCTTGAAAGTGGCAACGGTGATTGTGGTAATCGAAGTGGAATATTTATGTAACCATTGTTGTTTGATCCAATGTAATTTCATTTAGCGAATGTAGTAGTATAACGAATGTTGTAGTATAACTTATGTCTAGTTACTAGTTTGGTTGCAGATAACTTATGTTGTAGTATAACTTATGTTGTAGTAAATCAATTAATTCAAAATTTAGTTTTTACATATAACAAATTTACTTGTTAATTCAAATGTGAATCAACTATACATTAATTCAAATTTTAGTATTGCTTCTACTACATATGTGTTAGTAATTAATGCACTAGATACCGACTACTCGATCGACACATTAATATGCACATTATTATTAATTACATATGCGTTGTTATTACTCGACCTATGGTTGGTAGATGTAGTAGCATTTAATATTGAATATATGTACACATGAATAATATGCATTTAATATTGAATCTACTACATATGTGTGTTAGTTGTGAATTTAAATGATATGAATAAATGTAAAGTTAATGTAGTAATTAATGCACTAGATACCGACTACTCGACCGACCGCTACTCGACCTATGGTTGGGTAGATGTAGTAACTAATTGTACACATTAATATGCATTTAATATTGTTAGTAGGGTAGATGTGATATGAATAAATGCGCTTGGTTTAAAAATTAATGTAGTAATTAATGCACCGGATACCGACTACCGACACACTTATATTAAAATATGAGTCACAAACACTAACAATTTATTTAATAACTAGATTAGCGGACATGAAATTAGATGATAGGACATGAAATACATTGTTCTCATAATAAGACAACAAATTAAAAAGGAATCATCCGAGACCCAACCTCGTCACTAGAAGTATATGATTGCTCGTGTCCAAGCCCCATTTCCCATCCAGATTCAAATTCTCGTTGTTCCCGCCTCTCACGAGCAGCTTCCTCACGCTCTCGGCTAGTTCAAACTCAATGAGTACTTCCATATCTTGTTCAAGTAGTCGGTTGATCCTCGCTAACCCAAACGGATTGGGATCGATTCCAAAGGTTGGTTTTTGCCATTGCTTTGAGTGGGATGTTTGCCGCTTCATTTTCATTTGGGATTACCGTAACGGAACTTGCGGTTGAACGCTTGCTACTTCATAGTCATTTGTGAATACCGGAAGACATATTCAGTGAATCGTAAGAAACATGCTCATTTTGTGGTGGACTAGGAATTGTTGAGAGAAATCTTTGTGTGACATTTTGAAAATCCGTCTGCGAGTTGAGTATATGAGTTGTGTATGTGACTTGAATGGGTATTTATAGGCTAGGTTTTCGAGTAGTCAGTCGGTCGAGTAGTCGAGTATCCAAAGCATTAATTACTACATTAAGTTTTACATTTATTCATATCATTTAAATTCACAACTAACACACATATGTAGTAGATTCAATATTAAATGCATATTAATGTGTACATATAGTTACTACATCTACCCAACCATAGGTCGAGTAGTCACGGTCGAGTAGTCGAGTATCTAGTGCATTAATTAGTACATTAACTTTTACATTTATTCATATCATTTAAATTCTCAACTAACACACATATGTAGTAGAAGCAATATTAAATGCGATTTATGTGTACAAGTAATTACTACATCTACCCAACCATAGGTCGAGTAGTCGTAGTAGTCATTTAGTACGAGTAGTCGAGTATCTAGTGCATTAATTAGTACATTAACTTTACATTTATTCATATCATTTAAATTCTCAACTAACACACATATGTAGTAGAAGATTCAATATTAAATGCATATTAATGTGTACATAGTTACTACATCTACCCAACCATAGGTCGAGTAGCCACGGTCGAGTAGTCGAGTATCTAGTGCATTAATTAGTACATTAACTTTACATTTATTCATATCATTTAAATTCTCAACTAACACACATATGTAGTAGAAGCAATATTAAATGCGATTTATGTGTACAAGTAATTACTACATCTACCCAACCATAGGTCGAGTAGCCGCCGAAAGTAGTCGAGTATCTAGTGCATTAATTAGTACATTAACTTTTACATTTATTCATATCATTTAAATTCTCAACTAACACACATATGTAGTAGAAGCAATATTAAATGCGATATTAGAATACTACATCTACCCAACCATAGTACAAGTAGTTACTACATCTACCCAACCATAGGTCGAGTAGCCGCTCGACGAGTAGTCGAGTATCTAGTGCATTAATTAGTACATTAACTTTACATTTATTCATATCATTTAAATTCTCAACTAACACACATATGTAGTAGATTCAATATTAAATGCATATTAATGTGTACATATAGTTACTACATCTACCCAACCATAGGTCGAGTAGTCATTGGTCGAGTAGTCGAGTATCTAGTGCATTAATTAGTACATTAACTTTTACATTTATTCATATCATTTAAATTCTCAACTAACACACATATGTAGTAGAAGCAATATTAAATGCGATTTATGTGTACAAGTAGTTACTACATCTACCCAACCATAGGTCGAGTAGCGCCGGTCGAGTAGTCGAGTATCTAGTGCATTAATTAGTACATTAACTTTTACATTTATTCATATCATTTAAATTCTCAACTAACACACATATGTAGTAGATTCAATATTAAATGCATATTAATGTGTACATATAGTTACTACATCTACCCAACCATAGGTCGAGTAGCCACAATCGAGTAGTCGAGTATCTAGTGCATTAATTAGTACATTAACTTTACATTTATTCATATCATTTAAATTCTCAACTAACACACATATGTAGTAGATTCAATATTAAATGCATTTATGTGTACAAGTAGTTAACATCTACCCAACCATAAGTACATCTACCCAACCATATCTCGTGCATTAATTAGTACATTAACTTTACATTTATTCATATCATTTAAATTCTCAACTAACACACATATGTAGTAAGCTATTAAATGCGATTTATGTGTACAAGTGTTACTACATCTACCCAACCATAGGTCGAGTAGCCGCATAGGTCGAGTAGTCGAGTATCTAGTGCATTAATTAGTACATTAACTTTACATTTATTCATATCATTTAAATTCTCAACTAACACACATATGTAGTAGATTCAATATTAAATGCATATTAATGTGTACATTAGTTACTACATCTACCCAACCATAGGTCGAGTAGCCGGTCGAGTAGAGTAGTCGAGTATCTAGTGCATTAATTAGTACATTAACTTTACATTTATTCATATCATTTAAATTCTCAACTAACACACATATGTAGTAGAAGCAATATTAAATGCGATTAATGTGTACAATTAATTACTACATCTACCCAACCATAGGTCGAGTAGCCGCGGTCGAGTAGTGTCGAGTAGTCGAGTATCTAGTGCATTAATTAGTACATTAACTTTTACATTTATTCATATCATTTAAATTCACAACTAACACACATATGTAGTAGATTCAATATTAAATGCATATTAATGTGTACAATTAGTTACTACATCTACCCAACCATAGGTCGAGTAGCCGTCGGTCGAGTAGTCGAGTATCCAGTGCATTAATTAGTACATTAAGTTTTACAACCAAACTTACATTTATTCATATCATTTAAATTCACAACTAACACACATATGTAGTAGATGCAATATTAAATGCATATTAAATTTGTACAATTAATTACTATAGGTCGAGTAGTCAAGTTTCTACTAACTTTAAATAATTTACACCAAAGAGCTATATATATTAATGTACTTATTTGAAAGAATTAGATTGTTCACTCAAAAGAAATGGGAGAATCGCCATCGAATTTAGTGTGTATTTCGCTTACGGAGATGTGACTTTTGGTGTTTGCTTTAAAAGAAATATTACTTTCAATCAACTCGGTAGCTATTGTGAAGAAAAAGTACAAGTTTAACGATACGCAACCTCATGTTTACGACAAAGTTGGTACAAAGTGTGTCCACATTGTAGACGATGATGATGTGAGATTTTACACAAACGAAATTTGCAAAGGAAAAGGTACGCCACATACTATTTTTATTGAAAAGATTGAGCAATGCTTTGTGGAAATCCTTCTTCTTCTAGTTCTTTGGGTATAGATCTTAACGCCTTTATCTCCTTTTGATTTAAAACAATACATCGCTTACAATGATTCCCGAATACCAAAACAAGAATATTTCAAAATCACCGTAATTTAAACCAACAATACAATATTTACAATGATTCAAAATTACCCAAAAAGAATTTTGATTGCCATAATGATTTTATGGCAAGAGAAAAGTTTGAGCATAATTGGCAAATGAATACTTTAAACAACATTCACAACCCACCGTATCCACAACCTATTATAAAACTCCAAAAGGAAAAATTGATCATGCTAGATGTATTTTGGAAACGGGTGAAAGATTTGATAATAAAAATGTGTTATGAATAAAATTGGTTATAAAGCTCTTTTAGATGGTTATGAATTTAAGGTTAGAAAATCGATCCGTAAGGTATGATGTAATTTGTGTGCATGAGGGTTGCGAATGGAAAATAATTTCAAGTAAGTGCAAATTTAGTAGTGAATGGGAATTAGGAACGGTGAACCACCATCACACTTGTTCAAAAACAAAAATAGGTATGCATCACCGTAATGCTACGAAAAACTTGTTGGGTCATTTACTAGTACCTAAGTTCAAAGACAACAACAGATATATACGGCAAAGGACATACAAAACGACATGAACCTTGAATTCAACATCGATATTAGTTACAAACAAGCATGGAGATCAAGAATGTGGCATTGATACGCTTGAAGGTTGCCCGAAGATCATTTGAACAAGCACGGTTTATTGTCATAATTTAGAATTGACAAATGACTTGATCAGAACACATATTGATACCGATGATGAAGACCGGTTTAAGATGGTTTTCATAGCTTTTGGTGTAACGGTAAGCATATATCTATATATTTACTATTTCTTGAGTATTATTGTCATATAACTAATCGCTTAAAAATTAATCGATTCAAGCTTTCTACACCATATGCGACCATTGTTAATAATTGATGCAATTTCATCTTAAAGGTACTTACCTTGGAACAAATCACCGGCAATTGGAATGGACGGAATAATCAAATTATACCATTGTAAACGGTGTGTCTCAAAGTGAGACCGGTGAATCGTGGACATGGTTTCACAAAATTGAGAGAATGCATTGGTGAAGTTCCGATTTAACTATCATATCGATCGACATGTAGCAATACAACTGCATGTGAATCTGCTTTTCCGAATGCATTCCATGGGCATTGTTGTAGGCATTTGATGATGAATTGTAACTTGAAGGGTAAAAGCATAAGGCTTTATATTGGAAGATGTGCAAAGCCTACTTAATCGATGATTTTAATAGAGCATTAGACGAGGTTAAGGGCAAAGAAAACAAGCCTACGACAAACCGATCAAGTCGGGTTGAAAGGTGGTCAAGGGCATATTCCACCGGTAATCGTTATAATTACATGACATCTAATAGCTACCGAGTCAATCAATTCGTTAACAAGAGATGTCCGAAAAGTACCCATCACTAACCTAATGGAGTGGTACAGAGCCCTTGTCCAAAAGTGGTACTTCAATCGTCGAGAAAATATAAAGGTACGCGGTTTATGTAATTTTTTCCTAGAAGTAAACTATTTAACTAATTTATTGTTTACAAATCATAAAATACTAACGAATATTATAATTTAGATGCACAAATGGATGAACTAAGTGATTGGGCAACCGCAAAATAATGCAATCGAATGTTAAAGAGCGCCATTGACCGTGGGCGGATTGAGATGAACAGATTTACCGTGTCGATGATCGACAAAAATACATATAGTGGATTTAGGTGAACGCTCATGCACATGTAGAAAATGGCAAGTTTCGCTTTGCCTTGTGGTCATGTTTTAGCGGTTTGTAGAGTTATGGAATGACGGATTGTAATCATTTGGCAAAAGCATGGTTTAGGAAAATTGAGCTTAAAGCTACGCATCAAGACTTGGTATATCCAGTTGGAGAAGTTTCAAGTTGGCAAGTGTCCAAGTTACTTGCAAGTTGTTAAGCCACCACTTATGGCTAAACCCCAACTGTAGACCCAAGAACAAAGATCGATTAGATCCCAAGGAGAGGAACCGTACCGCTTATGTGGAAGGTGCGGTAATGTTGGACACACCGACAAAGTTGCCGAGAAACATTGCCAAAGAAAAAGTAAGTTATGTATTGTTATTTAAAGCTCATTATTTAGGATACAGATTATTAACTCATAAATTGATTTACACAATTTTTAGGCAAAGCTACCGCTAGAAGAAGCTCACAAAGAAGCAACGCCAAGCTCACAAGAAGAACAAGTCAACTCACAAGTCGTTAATTTGATGACCCATAGAGTGGCATACTTTAGTGTATGGCAAACAAAGATTAGACTTTTAATGAAAGTTGCAAGTTTTGCGATTTAAAAGTCGATTATTACGCTTAGTTTTCAAAACAAATGTCTATGAACCATTTTGTGGATGAAGCAAATTTTAGGGTCTTTCAAGTCGGCTTTGATTTCTTATCTTCTTCTAGTGTGTATGATACTTTTAGTATGATATGTTTTATCTAATGAATGGGCTTTAGTTGAATGGGCTACATGGTTCAATTGAAAGCACAAAACACACTATCAAACTTTCAATATCACAGCTAACAAACATAGCATAGCCAAAAGCAACACAAATAAGTATTTTGCCCAAAAGCAACAGCTAACAAACACAAAACACAAACACAAATATTTGTTACATGGTTCAATTGAAAGCACACAAACACACCATCACAACTTTCAATATCACGCTTAACAAACATAGCAACACAAATAAGTTTTTGCCCAAAAGCAACAGCTAACAAACACAAAACACAATGTAGCTTTGGCCCAAAGGTAACAGTCACAATAGCAATCACACCTACACAAATATCTTGTGCTTGAAATAGAAACGGACCATCTGTTTCGATATGCAAGGGTCATTCGACGGCATCTTCAACAACCAATGGCATCCCATGAGATAACTGCTTAGAGAACAAGAAACAACAAATTAAAATCATGCATAAAGATAACCCATATTGACTAACAAGTAACAGTTAACCTGTATTTGACTCACAAGTAACAGTTAAAATGACTCAAATATTTATGCAAAATTAGTTGCAGTAATCAAAATGCAGTCATTATGCAGGCATTGATGATGCAACAAGATCATGATGAAAAGTCGTTTTTGACTAAAATAGTGACTAAAAACAAATTGATCCTACAATATATAAGGCCACAATCTCAATTGCATTTTCATCAAACATCTATAACAAAAAACAAATAACTAAAAAAAATGAGTGGTAAAAGAGTTAGGTTTCAAGATAATCATGATGATAGGGAGTGGTCAATAAAGGTAGCAAGAGAGGTGATGTTTCCGAGATATGGAATTGTATGGACCAAATGTCGAACCAAGTTACCGATTACCAAATCAAGTGCTAGAAGAACTAAGAAAACAGATATACGGTCAGAACAACAAGAAAACAAGGCGGTGGTAAAGTTAAGCAACCACATAGGCAATTTATGGTCCTAGTAGGAGTAACACTATTGTTGGGAAGCAACCTAATGATGATCCAAAGAAAAAGGAAAAGAGACTAAATGTGATTTCCTAGTTCCTAAAAGTGATGTGTCCGTTACATGTATGAATATATGATGTATGTATGAAGTTGGTTTAAGTATCACTTAAACCAAAATTAATAAAACTGTTGTAACCAAATCTTACTATGAAATGTTTTATGCTTATGCAACACACGTTAAATGTATGAATATATGATGTATGTATGCAGCTGGTTTAAGTAATGAGGTTAATCATGTAAAGGTTAGTGGTATACTATATCATTATACTTCTATGCAAGGACTCCTAGGATAACATGCTTGTGTGTGAGTTGAGTACAAAGTTATGAATTCCAAACTAAGTAGACACTATTAAAGACAACATTAAAGAAATAAGGCTTAAAACTATGTAAAAACAAATTTAAACAATCACCAACTCAGAAAGAAATAAGCATACAAAGACGCCAGAATCACCAAATACCCCACCGCTGGGGACGCACGCATTCCTAAACTTAATGTCAGATTCTAGGATCGATTCCTTTGCTTGCAAACACATCGCCTTCTAGAACTACCTAAGCTTACACTCCAAACAACTCCTCATATTCAAATACCACGGACGAGTTTCGTGTTCTTGATATCCTTCACCGCCATAGAATGTAACGATTCCGCTTTTAATGTCAAACCGCTAGGGACCAATGTTTCTTGGGTTCATTTATGGGTATGAAGACCTACAATGTTTAAAAAAATTGATATAATCCACATAATTAAACTATCATATTCTAAAAGATTGGTTACCAATGAATACTGCTCCACATTCCTCCACGCAAATGGGTAAATATCATCGGTTGCATAAAACAAAGGGCATTGAGTCTTGAAGTAGAAGCGTTAAAAGTAGCAACTAACCATTGACCAATCATGGAAGATGGTCTAAAATACCACATATACCATACCCAAAGATCAATGTGTCAAGGCAATAAAAGATGAATTCAACAAAACTTTACATATAGCAAAAATAGTTTTATCCCAAATATATCAGAATTGTTATTTTAACGCACTCGTCAAGTAACCAACCTACACGCTTATCGTCGAGCCCAACTAAAGCATCCCGTAAAGTACGATCAACAAGAACGCCACTATACCAAGGAAACTTGAACGAGTCCGCCTGTGGGTAATCGAAACTTCTCCAACTCGGGCTAAATGAAATTTTATCGATACATTTGAATGGACGGCTTGCTTCCTAAACAAAACAAAGTTAAAGTTGAATTATAAGACTTAATTGAGCCAATATCCGATGTCAGAGTTGCAGATTCATAAAGGTAATACCTCTTTCCACGGTTCGAGATCTTCACACCTTTAGTCATGAATGCATCAAGGACATTTGTACGCTTTAGTGCATCCATGCTAGGGACGATAAAGGTAATAACTCCTCCCATGGTTCCATCTTCGCCCGACCACGCTGACATACCTCCTCTTGAAAGTTCCACATCAGAAGCAAGTTTCATGCGATCGAATTACTATGTCAGATACTCTTCATCCTCTTTTCTTCTTCCAAAATTAGTTTCGCCCTCTGCTTCCTCTCGCTCGCCACCCTATAAATCTCAAGAATTTTGCTTTTCACCTTCACACAATCATCCCGCAATTACATCACAATGGATCGTTGTTATTACCTAAGATAAGTCTTGAAAACAGCTAATATATTCTTGAAAACATGTATGTGATCACCTCGTATAAATCTTCATCGACAATTTGTCCACTTCAACCCCACCATTCTGTAAAGTTATGAAACAAGTTATAATAAAAGGTACAAGACAAATAAGAGTAATTTGAAAGTTGCGTAAATCAATTACCACATAAAATTTCGGGAGAAATTATCCAAACCATCTACAAATCCATTGGCAATGTGTTTGTTGGATGTTAGAATAGGCGAATCAAATAATTCAAAAAATCACCATCTAGATTACTACAATACTGCCACCGAGATCACACTCCACGTTATCCCGTAACATGTGCACATACTTAGCTAAGTAAATAAGAAGAAAAGATAAATTTATATGTATATATGTATACCTTTGAATGATGAGTTAACTTTGTGCTCGTGTCCGACTTTTGTTTTCCGAGTAATATACCGCATCACAAAGTATTTTGCAAAACATGATAATTAGACATTAGTTAAATTGTGGCATACGAGAAAAGGGTTTGTGTCAAGACTCACATGAA
Organism: Chrysanthemum lavandulifolium; assembly: GCA_022545495.1. Classification (NCBI taxonomy): domain Eukaryota; kingdom Viridiplantae; phylum Streptophyta; class Magnoliopsida; order Asterales; family Asteraceae; genus Chrysanthemum; species Chrysanthemum lavandulifolium. The sequence goes on from CM040246.1 coordinate 27,900,516, forward strand.
TAATACTCTCCGCTTGTAGACACGCTCTTTCAAACTCTTGATCTCTTTAGGCGTAATCAACAAACCGTCACATAAACGCCCAAAGCCTTAACGCCAAGCATACAACTCGCCTAAGTGGATGCGCCTCTATCTTTGTCCTTAGATGTGCGAAATGATGACAATTTTCTTAGATAATCACCAAATACCCCCGTATTCAACAGAGGAGGTGCTCTTGGTGTATACCACTTAAAAAAATTAGGCTTTGTCTAAACCATTCGATTGCCCTCAAAGAAGATTGGCATATAGGTCATAATTTGGATTTTGTCCTAAGGCATTTAAAATAAACTTTAGAAAGAAATAAATAAACTAATTTAGAGACTAGATAAGCATTTAAGATTACAAAACAACTAAGATAAGCATAAAACATGTTAAGCATATATGCAATTAACCTACACAACAACTTATAAATCTTACAATCAAAGGAAAAAGTTGGCATATATGCAATTACATTTAGGAAAAAGTTGGCATATACGCATTAACCGACCTCGAAAAAGTTGGTCAGATGGCTCCCAATTTTGAAATGGAAAATGCTTCACCAGAACATCCTCTGGATCACATCGTGGTCATTAATCCACCAACGCGTGTCGAGATGAAGACTCTAGAATCCATATCTACAAAAGTTAATGAATAAGTCAAATGACAAACAAAATATTTGCATGACTTGACAATGATTTGGACTAAAAATACGCACCTTGAAACTCGTAATGAATCCGCATAATGAATACGATGGAACAAAATTGGGGTCTTTTTCCAATGCTTTATGGTGCTCATCCTTATGATTTGAGTTAACATTTCTAATGGCAACAGATAACTCCCGCCGATGTGCTCTCCCAAGCAAACTCATCCCAAGCATCCAGATTTTCTACCATCCTTAGATATACATCATCAACAATGATCCTAACTCACGACCCATAAATATAACTTCCAAACATAACAAAAGACAAACTCAGATTGCATCTTCATCCGATAGTTTCGTGAAACGCCTTCATCCTCAATCACGATAGAAGATCTATGTTTTAACATAGCGACCTATCTTCTCCGGAAATACACGGTCACGAAAACCGATATCACCCTCTCTAAACTTTCTGAACCGACCATCCCAAACTTGAATGCGCTTATGAGGCAAAATTCACGACGACCAAAGTGTAGAAAATGATTGTTAACATTATAAATGAGGGTAAATCATAGTGATCATTATCGAGAAGACTTGCTTCAGAGCATAAAATGTATAAGACCCTCTTCATTGTCAACATAATCCAAATCCACCAATGCCCAAAACATGTCGACCTAAACAAGACAGATCGATCCAAACCTAGTCTGCCTTTGATTAATGGAAAGTAATTGAGTTTGCTTCTAACATGTACCGCATGATATTCCTAAAGAGATTACAATATACAAGAATTAGCATAGCTGGGATAAGATAACAAGATTAAGCTAAGAAGAACTTTTACTTATGGGCTTATAGTTGCAATATGGGCTTCTCTAAACAATTAAAATTTCGCCTTAATACATCAGAATACTAGGCTTATAACTAGTTACACACTTTTCAAATATTCAACCTAAACAGTTTATAAACACCGTAGAATAGCATTGAGCAATGTTAACAGATTTGCATGCAGACACGATTATGCGTATATGTATAAGCACAAACCGCTTATTTTCTTAATAATTAGCAAAAACACTTCAAAACAGCTTGATTTTCTTAAAAAATACCAAATAAGAACTTTAAATCGCTTAGGTTATTAGAAATGACCGAATAAGCACTTCAAAACAAATTTTATTTTCCTAAAGAGATTACAAGATACAAGAATTAGCATCACTGGGTCCTAGTTAACAAGATTATGCGTATACCTAAATACGCTAAGAAGAACTTTTACTTATGGGCTTATACTTGCAAATATCACTTATATACATCGTAATACTAGGCTTATAACTAGTTTCACACTTTTCAAATAGTCGCCCTAAACAAAGACACTTAAAACTATAATTTCAACCATTTATAAACACATATATTTGCATGCGCACATGATTATGCAGACATGTATAAGCACTTTTTAAAAATTGCTTATTTTCTTAAAAATTAGCCAAAACACTTCCAAAACAGCTTGACTTCCTTGAAAAATACCAAATAAGCACTTTGATAAGCACTTCAAAACAAATTATTTTCTTAAATAGAAACCGATTAACAACAATAAAACCAAGTAACCCATTTTCGTAAATACCAAAAGGCAAACACCCGCTAGATCTAACAATGAATCAAAAAAAAAAAAAAAAAAAAAAAAAGAAGACTACCGGGGTTTCATGGTGGAATGAAACAACAAATTGAGTGTGTGATAATCTTGTGTGTATGTGAAAAGTAATTCATCGAAAGTAATTCAAAACATAGATCGGATAATAATTCAAAATCTAGAACGGATTTCCACAAAGTTAATCTGATATCAAGGAAAGTAAAAGTCAACGCACCTTTATGTCACATCTTGGTCACGGTTAGCGCAAGTCACGGTTGAGAGAGCGGCGGTTGCTCAATGATAGAAGTTATCTTGGAAAATTGAAAAGATAAAGGGTGGAGTGGTAGTTGGGACACATGTTATGTTTCTCGTGGAGTCACATGGTCGAAAGTGGTCACAAGATGACCATTTTGGAGATTGAAGAAAATTTGACCATTAAAGGGACTACCAAAAGATTTTTTTATTTTAAAATAATTTTTCACCTTTATTTTAAAACTAAATATCTCACGCACTATCGATTGTTAAACGAACTAATCATACCATCACGACAAACATAAAATTACCTTTAATTGATATCTCACATCATATACTGACATTTTTTTCCCGACTTTTTGTGGGTTTAGGGTTTGACTTTTTTTGTTAAGCGTTTTGCGCTTTACCGCTAATGGATAGTGCTTTGTGTTTTTAGTTTATGTTGCGGTTTTAGGGTTTAGGGTTTTAAGGGTTTAAGGTTTTAGAGGTTGGGGTTTTAGGGTTTAGGGTTTTAAGGCTTAGGGTTGTGTAATAATAAAAGAGATTTTTAAGATACAATATTGGATCTCTATAGAAGATAATTTTATTCTCGTCAGAATTAAGATAATTAGCTTTATCTAACTATTAATCTGTCATGTAGATATTTAATTTTTAAACGAATGGAGAAAGTAAATTTTATTAATTCGATAAAACGATAATGAGATCGATCCATTCGATCTTTAGCTTTTACGCGATCCTTATCGATCTCACCCTGGATATTAGTATGCTTTCGGTTTCAATTTATCAAGTCATTACACACTTATTTGGATTTATTGATTGCTTTTTCTTTTTTTTTTTCTTTCTTTCTTTCTTTAGTAATGTTAGATTGATCAAGGCAAACCGTGACAAAAAGGTGGATCGGAAGAGCAAAATACTCATAGCTCAATTCGGTTTTCGTTGGTTAAATGGTAAATCATTTAACTACTTATACGGGAGAGTTATTTTATTTTAATTTCTAGCGTAAATAAAAATTGGTCTATGCCGATTAAAGGGGTTTTAAATTTGAAGAAAAGTTTTTTCTATAAAGTCCATAAAACCGCAAAAACCATTTCATACATGCTCTCCAGAGGAATCGAGGATATGGTTATTAGTTAACAAGGTGTTCAGAGTCGCAGGTCTATAGTTTTGACATTATAAACTTAGGATCGAATCATACCCATTTTGTGTAATGCATGTTATTTTTTTTAGACATATTTTTTTTGCCTTATTTACGAAGCGAATACACGTTACCTCATTGCTCATTTTTATATCTGGAAGCTGTATATATGAATCTCAAGTTGATACAGCTCAAAATGTATTGGCCAGGCATTAAGGTTTGCCTTTAAGGAAAAATAAAATTATACATGTTATTGACATATTCACCTACATGCATGTCTCTCCTTTCCAATAGCAAATAAAAATGGAAACACTATTATACTACAATAAAATTTCTTTTCAGCTTTATGCTCTTTTTCATTTACTAGCCGAGTACCCACGCTGCACGGCAGCATATTCTAAGGTGATATTTTATGCCGATCTCATATATTAAAGTATTAAATTAAGTTCATAGTTGACGACAATTTGATTAACGTATAAGGGCGCGCTTGCAGGACATGTAATTTAGTTGGAAAAGATACAAAGTGATGTACATTTACGTGTTTTGTGTTGATTTAATGCGAAAATGTTGAACATTTCACGAACAAACAAACTTAAGATACATGTTTATGCCATTTTTTGGCTCGTGATTCTTTGCTCACTTCACTTCTCTTCTTAGTTTGTATGCAATGTGGCTCGCTTCACTTTGCTTCTTCGTCGCCACGTGTTGTGGCTCACTTGCATCTTGGCTCGTAATGCTTTGATTTTCTTCTCTTTCTTTAATCACTACCCGCTGTGGCTCGCCTAGTTCTATTTTTAGGTTTCTACACATTGAGTTTGCTTCGCTTCGCTTCTTGCCTCACGAAGCGTTGTAGGTCACTTCATTTTAGTTTGTGGAACCTTACGCATTGTGGCTCACACAACGTAATGCTAATTTATATACTTGATATTCCATTAAATCAGTCAACATTGATCTATAAAATAATGCGAACCGATTTTCTTTAAATCCCACCAGCCGCAAATAATTTTAGCAAAACTAACCCAATAATTTGTATTCTATCTCGCTCAAAGTCATCAAGTTTGCTAAAACTGAATATAACTCGCGTTTTACATATTGCTTATGAAAATATGTCACTAAAAATTGTAGGGTGTGATGCATTCCCAATTTATCCTTAAATTAAGAATTTCTAACTTATTCCAAAACCACCGTAAACTACAAGAAACCTCTATAAATTAATACCGATAAATTAATAACCTCGATAAAATTAATAATTGTTTAGTCCCAACTTGGGACCAAGATAAATTGGACCTCAATCGATAAAATAATAAGATAATAATTTTTGAAACCCCAACAGATATATATTATCCCAACGAAACTATAAATTAATAATTACTAAAATTCCATATATATATATGTATATGTGTGTGTGATACATCTCAAAATCCAAGATTGTTTAGTAAAAATAAATTCATATTCACTTGTTTTTATTGAATTTCAAATCTATATTTAGTTTATCTTAAATCTCCTTATCGACTAAAAGAAATGGCTATTGTTTTCGTATTGTAACAAAAAGTGTTAATTTATTCATAAAGTGTGAATGTGAATTAATAAAATGTTAATGGACCTTGTTTTTCAAATTTATTTTCGCTCTAATGAAACAGTATATCAGAATATACCAAGATATTGTATACTTAAAATTTAATAGTCAACGAAACCTCTCAGAATTAATAAATTATTAATTTATCGATATAATAATATCTCGCTAAATTAATAAAATTTCTCATCCCAACACTATTAATTTATGTAGATTTTATCGTATCCTCAACTTAAGTATCCTTAAATTAAATCAGTCAACTACATTGATCTATAAAATAATGCGAACCGATTTTCTTGTACCCTAAACTAACCCGTATTGATCAACTTGACCATCGGCCACTACACATCAAACTCATAACCAATCAGCAATCAAAATGCCTTTCAATCTATGTCATATTATAGCAACATTAAAGCTTGTGCCATTTGCTTTTTCGAAGCTTTTTCTTCATCCGCAAACCACGTCTCGCAGGTTAGAGAGACATTTAAGACTTCATTCGCAAGAAGTTAGTTGCTTTTTTTCATTATGAAGACTTCATTTTTCTTCTTTTTTGAAAGAAGTGGAAAAAGTTGATCGAAAGAAGTTTAAAAGAGGAATTTATGTCTGCGATAAGAAGAGGAAAGAAGGTGATTTTACCTCTTATGTTTGAAAAAAACAAACGGTTTTTAGCGAAATGCTCTGCTACCGCATATAAGTATATAAGAAAAAAAAAGTTCTTTCAAAAAAAGCAAACAAAGTTCTCAAGTCACATAATACATTCACAATAAGCTCACACGCTTAGCTTCACACCCGATGCATACTTACTTAGAGAACAATGTTATCATATATATATATTGATAATAGAGGTCGCAATATAAATGGGATTATGCAGGCTATGTTTTATACTTTTATGTTTGACGTGTCAAACAAATGTTGTCTCAAGTGTTCATTTTATGCTTAAAACCTCCTCAATCATTAGTCAATAATAAAAACACTCCCAGAGCATACACATTAATAACGGCTTAACGCCAGATTTAAGCTAAATAACGCCGTTATCGGCGTTAAGTTTTCGGCGGCGTTATTGCAGCGTTAGTCCCCGCGTTATGGATAATTAACACCGTTTAAAGGCGAATAAAAATAAATAAAAAAAATTCAAAACACCCTCAACGGCTAGTATTCGTTAGGTTTAAAAATACAAAAACCCCTAAACGGCTAGTTTTTGTTTAAAAAAAAAAAAAAAAAAAAAAAAATTACCACTATAAATACCCAACTAAAACACCATTTTTTACCACTTGTGTTAAACTTAACATCACACGTCCGCCACATCGCCTTTAACATTTCACCTTAACTCACCCAAAAACACCCACAATCATAACATCCCAAGTTAAACTTTAACATTTGATATTTTCAATTTCAACCCTTAAACTAAAACAAACACTTCATTTATTAAAAACATATCATTAATTTGAAAACATATTACAATACGAAATTTAAAAAAAAAAAAAAAAAAAAAAAAAAAAAAAAGTTACAACGAAATAAAAAGACACCGAAAATTAAACGTTACAACATAAAGGAAATGACGAGAATACATCCATCGACGAGGTTGTGTTATATTTTTGATGATTCGGTCTTTTTCGTCATCGATCTAAGCCACGACATTCGATCTTTGCCTTCAAGATCAACCATCAAAACTTCATCTCTTCCAACCTTGTTATTGTTTCATCTTTGACTTGTTGGGCCCGACACGCCGCTTGGGCGCTTCACGCTTGATACGACACTGCTTGCCATAGTTTCGTGAATGACTTGATGAGCTCGTCCTCCTGCTCGCCTCCCCAAAGATTTGTCGTGCTCCTGATCTTGTTTTCTTAAAGCACGCTTTTTTCCAATGGGCGTGGTTGTTCATCATGACCAAACAAAGCCTCATTTGTTCGCTTCGACATCGCCAAGTTAAATCAACCGATCCGCGTGTCCCATTTCTTATGCTTACGCAAAACCTCCCAAGCTTCATCGAGCAAACGGTGTCGCTGTGGCTCCTCACGATACCATTGCTTCGCCCGCTTCATGACATACATCTCACTTTCCCCGCTCGCTCCCGCTCAAGACGTTGTAAAACCGCTGAACTTTCAGGCAACAATGGTTCAACGCTTTCCATTTGCTTGACATCATATCCTTGTTGCGTCGCTGAAAATTGAGTCTATTGAACTCATTTGTGACCCGATACCAAAACGTATCTTCGGGTCAGCCATACCGACTCTCTGGATCCTCCGTAATAGCTATATAACACCGCAAGTAATTCTTCCTCCGATAGTTGCCAACGCCCAAAGCAATAATTCTTCTTCATCATCATCGGTTGGTTCGGCCTCGGGGTCTTTGGATTTTTGACTTTCGCTTAACACGACCTTTGGATTTTTTCGAGGAGACGCGGGTGTTTCGTGAACATCATGTGTTTCAGCCATGAATGTTGTGAGTGTTGAGAATTGTAGATTTTGAAAGTTGGTGTTTAAGGTGCTTTGTTGACTTTGTTGCCAATACGATATTGTTGATATTGTAGGTACATTTCTTGGCTCGACAAGCCCAGTGGGTCGGGAAAAGAGACGCTGGGGTTTGAAGATGAACCCGCTTCGGGTTTGTTGATGAAACCGGCTCGAGGTATTCCACCCAAAGACCGGAAGATTGAAGAATGTATCATCGTTGTTGCCTCCCGACATTTTTTTTTCATTAATTGTAAGTATAAGATTGAGAGGATTGAGTAGTGGAAGTGTGAAAAAAATGTTGTTTTAGTTGGGTATTTATAGTGGTAAGATTTTTATTTATTTATTATTTATTATTATTATTTTTAATAAAACTAGCCGTTAGGGGCTAAAATGTAATTTTTTTAAACCCCAACGGTAACTAGCCGCTTAGGGTGATTGATTTTTAAGCATGTTAAAGCCTGTATGCCCAACGCCGGATAACGCCGACGCTTAACTGCTAATGCCTTATCCAAGCCTTAACGCCAATAACGCCTTTCCCCGCTAAACCTGGGACCGCTCTAAGATAAATATTTAAATAGCATACAATTTGCAACCATATTCCACATCAATTATCAAAAAGAAACTACAACATCAACATAACAAAGTTTAGATAAACCGGAACATGTCGAATAGGAAAACATCATGCTTCGCTTGACACCACAATTGAAAGCAAAATGAAATCTCACGCTTATATCGAGAACCACATACATCACAGAACTTTGCAATAGGTGGTGCCTCCAGTCAGCTTCTGAAATAGCCTGAAATAGGATTTCGCTGAGTACGCCTATATTTGTGCCTTGGAGCATTAAACTTGTAGTCATGAGGAAATACCACCACATCACTACGACCTGTCAACCGCTTAAACCATTTTGCATCGTCTATTCGTGCAACAATTGGCTTCTCAATAATATCCAAATCAATAACTACACGAACTCGAAATCGCATCTTTTTTGGTGTTCGAACCACTAATTCATGAAATCTTGACCTTGTCTTAACAGAGGTAGTAAGTTCAAATTTTTTTTAATGGGAAAAATTTTTTAAATTTAAATCTTTTTTTTTAAAAATCCCAAAAAAATAAAAATTCCCCAAAATTTTAAATTTAAAAAATTTTTAAATTTTTAAATTTAAAAAAAAATTTTAACAAGGTTAATTTAAAAAAATTTTTCCCCATTTTTAAAAATTCCTTTTTAAAATCGCAATATTGAATTTAAATTTTTTTTAAAAACCTAATTAAAAAAAATAACCAAAAAAAATAAAAAAAATTTGAATTTTTAAAAAAAAAATTAAAAAAAATTTGAAAAAAAGTGAAAAAATTTTTAAAACAAAAATAAGGGAAATAACAAAAAAAAAAATTTTAAAAATTTGGGGAAAAATTAAATTAAAATTGGGATATTGATTCCCCAAAAAAAAAAAAAAATTTTCCCCAATTTAAAAAAAAAAATTTTAAAAATAATTTTTAAAACAAAAGTTCCCATTTAAAAGGGATTAATTTAAAAAATTTTTGGAAATTTTGTTGAGATTTAAATTTTGGGAAAAAATTTTGGGAAATTTTGAAATCCGGGGAATTTTGGGTTGTTTTTCTTTAAAAAAAAATTTTTTTAAAAAATTTTGTTTATTTTTGGGATTAAATTTGGGTGTCATTTAAAGGGTTTGGGTTTATGGGTTTAAACCAAATTTTTTTGTTTAAAAAAACTAAAAAAAAATTTTCTAAATTTCCCAAAAAGGTCAATTTTTAAAATAAATTTGGAAGGTTTGGGTTTTGAAAGTAAAAATTTGTAAATGGGTTTTTTTTTCATTTTGCAATGTAATTTTTAAAAAGGTAATAACTTTTAAAATTTTTGGGTTATAAATATTTTGAAATTAGGGTTTGTTTTAAAAATTATTTTTAAATTTTTTTAAAAATTTTTTTTAATAACAAATTTTTAATTGTTAATTATATTTTTAAATTTTAAGTTTAAAGAAATTTTAATAAATTCAATAAAAAATTTAGTTTTTAAAAATTTATTGAAAATGTAACAATATTTTTAATTAAACATGACATTGGTTAACAAGACAGAAAATATTCAATGTACACAACGGCGGAGCTAGAAAGATTTCCGTGGGAGGGCCGAAACAAAACTTTTTCAGGAAATACATTAAATGGGAGGGCCGAAATAAAAAGTTTTCCGGAAATACACATGAAATCGCCAAAAAAAACACTAACGGGCTTAGGCGTAGGGGGCCGGGACCCTTCCCGGTCCTTTAATAGCTCCGCCCTTGAAGGTACAGTTCACGGCTTCAACTTAAAAAGATTTAAGGAAATATTGGAACATGAAACGGAAGCACTTTGTCAATTTATTTAGAGCGCTAGGTATCGTTTGGTGCCGTAGGTGGTGCCATGAGAAAAAGACAAAAAGTAGTGCCACCTCATTATTTTTTTCCTATGGTATTACTTTTTGCTATGGCACCAAAACCCTCCTTCCTAGCAAAAAAGTGGTGTCATAAAGTGAAGTGGTGACATAAGAGAAAAGTATCAAAAAGTGCCAAAATCTTTTTGGTAGTCCCCTTTGTGGTCAAATTTTTCCTAAATCTCCAAAATGGTCATGCAAGAACCACTCGACCGCAGCTCCACCGTAAACATGACACGTGTCATAAGGAAAGTACACTTTTACTTTTAATCTACCCAAATAACCACCATATTTGCGCAACCGACGGCTACTCAACCTACTTTTACTCGACTTGCATTTATCCACGTGCAAAAGTAAAAAAAAAAAAAAAAAAAAACAAAACTACTTGTCACCCTCTTTCTTTTCCAATGTACTGAAACCCGATCGGCAATAACCATCGGATCATACACAAGAATTAATCAATACATGATTATCAATCCAAATCTTATTATCATTCTCAAACTTAAACACAAACACAAACACAAACACAAAACAACATATATTGTCACCGATTGATAGATCGGATTTTGTTTATTTCAATGGATTCATCGTTGCATCGTGTTGATGTAAGTATCATATTTAGATGTAATAAATGTTTAATCATTTAGTTAGGTTTGGGTATATCAACTTTGGTTGAAAATAGTTGGTATTTTGTATTTTTTAGTAACACAATATACCCATGAAGACTGAATAATCTGGTAGCTAGTATCATGTATAAATTAGTTTTATTTTTAATATTTTATTTTTTGTTAACCTAGGTTTATGATTCGAAGGTTAGTTTGAGAACTAAGCTACACCTTCTGAAAACAATATCCAAGAAGTTGTCTGAAAAAAAGGAAAGGTATAACAAGTTTCAAAGTAGTGTTTTGGCCCTTGGTTGGATATTAGAACGGAGGACCATGATAATCTTGTCCCAATTTTTGCTTCAACACCAAAGGGATATCAAAGATGCTACTACTTGATCGCCTTTTATTTTGATATTGGTCACAATACATTAGAGTTTGGTAGGAGGAATTTTGTTTGTTAACGGTTTCAAATTTGGAAATCCTTCTTTAGACCATTTGAGTGAGAGTGTCTCAAATTTCCATAACCGGGTATTTCCTACTCTACCAAGAATAAAGGGTGAAGATCTTAAAGCACTTCTTGAGAAGGATAAGGATTTTAAAAGCTATCTCATGATGATTCAAATCCGTGTTTGTCAAGGTTTGGCTTTAGAGTATGTATTCATGGGTAATGAGCTTAGGCATGTTATACCCTATGAGATTTTGGCTCTAGTGGATGATTTGTGTGCTTTTGATGCTTTCCTGGGGACAATATATTTGGGAAGAGCTTCACGTTAGGGTGTATAATGTTGATTCAAGACACCGTAAGGATATTTTGCAAAAATTGCAACATACGGGAAAAATACAAGCCTCAATATTCTTTGAATGGATTTGTTTTCGTCTTTAAGGTTTGCATGCTTTTCTCATTTATTGCTTGTCTCATGTATTGCTTGCCTCATTTATGTCAATGCGAGTAAATGTTGACCCAACCCACCCATACCATAAATGTTGACCCAACCCAGCCTTTAGTATCTAAATGCTATGTTTGACTCCCCAAATCCACTTTTAAGTTTGGTTTTAATCCAATAGCTATAGTGCAACTGCATTGTTATCAGAATATGTGGTCATATGGAATAGAATACCTCATTTATTTTGACGTTTATATGAATCTAATGACATAATGAAGTACACAGATTTTATCCGAAACTCTTAGATTAGAAACAGATGCTTGACTAATAATTGCTTAAACGCAACATGTTCTTATTAAGTGCAAACTTGTAGCTGAAGTTTGATATATCTTTGTTACGCTCCCATACACAAGTTGTTCTGATATAGTTTTATAAACTTTACATATCCGGTTATTGGACATTAATTTAGTTTACAACTAGCCATTAAGTTAGCTTATTTATTTAACATTAATGGTTTTAAAATTTTACTGATATGGTTATTGGAACTTTTCCGAATGCTACAAATTGGTGGCACAAAGTCGATGATGTTGTACCCGTTGTGTTTCATGGAGTAATGGTATAACATTTACAAAAGGTGATTGTGAGAGGCTATTCTATTCTAGAGAGTCAATTAATACACTTGTCCCCACGAAAAGGAGATCAATACATCATGGTGGACATGTAGTTTAGACTATTTCAAGAATGGGTCAACGTAAGATGCATCTCATAGACCTTTGAAAAGAGGAAGGTTATTCCGTAAACATGTTCACACGGAGGTTCACACGGAGGTTCACCGTGAGGTTCACCGTGAGGTTCACCGTGAGGTCCACCGTGAGGTACATGTTCGCACCGAGGTGCATGGCTATGAAGGATTGGATGACCCAGCTTGCAAAGAAGGTTGAGGTTATTGAGCGCTCATTTGGGAGGCGTTTAAGTGCACTTGAGAAATGTGTGAAACCCCAAGGATGCATCTTTTATGCGGATGTCGAGTGAAGTTGATCAAGACTCAAAGGTTTGTTGTTTATAAACAAAATTTTATTTTTACATTGAATGTGTAAATAAGATTATTATATATTACCTTATTTTTGCATCCTCTAGTAGATTATCGAAAAATTACGAACCTCGAGGTGAGCTTATAAAGAGGATTGAGTATATTGAAGCATTCTATGGGAGACGATAGCGACTTGAGCAACTTGTTAAGAATGGCACTAACGAGACTATGGAGCCTTGTAGTGTACATGATGATGAACCAAATGTTGTTAATACCGCAAATCAAGAAAAGGTAAGTTCTTGAATTTTGTTTCCTTATCAACATGTCGTATATTATTACAAGAAGATTGTGAAGGGCTAAGATTAGTTGAATTTTGCGACCTTACGTGAACGAGACTTTTGAGCCCTCTGTGAACAAGATTTTGGAGCCCACTAGTGTGAAGGTCGATAATGTGTTTAATGATAGTGTGGAGCCCACTAGTCGAAAGGTTGAGAACGACTCCAACGATAATGTGCGACCCTCTTGAACCTGACAATGCAAATGAAGAAAAGGTAATATTATTACATAACGAGAGTATGGATATTATTACATAACACTCGTCATACAATAACGAGACTATGGATTTTTATATTTCTTATGCAGCCCTCAAATAATGATGTCAAATTGCATCCTGACATGGATATTCAACATGATTATTATAACGGTGGAATCAACGAAGCTGATCCTGAAATATTGGATTCAGAATATAAAAACATGTTTGACACACCGCTTGATAATCGGTAGTCGGTTTAACCATATTCACCGTTTGTATGACCGAAACATGTTTATTTGATCATATATCGCCATGAAATAGAATGGCTTGATTAATTGTATTTCTACAGGTAGTAGAGGAACAAGAGGAAGAAGGGGCATTGAAGAATACGGGTGATCCGCTTCACGAACAAGATTTAATGGCAGTGGAGACTCTTATGCAAATATGTGTATTTAATACTCCTGAAAAGGTAAATTTAACATTTTTCTGGTTTTAAAATCAAATAAGACAATCTTTTTATGCTATTTTATTTATTTATTTATTTTTATTTATTATTATTTTTTTAATACAGGAAAAAGACAATGATTTGCAGTCTCATTCAATGAAGGATCGAGATTCTGTTCCTAGTAATGATGATATGGAGATATTAGCAACGAAGCATCCCGATTCTGCTCCTAGCAATGATGATCGGGATAAATCGAGAATGAATGTTCCAGATTGTACCCCTAGCAATGACCATAACGAAATTTAGTTGATATTCATCGTTATGGTGACGGCGCATCTATTAAAAGATACCGGTTAATTATGCCCGAGAGACTAGAGCGAGCGGTATCTTCAAGACCAGACACAAGCGACCTTCAACCACTCCACAAAAGCCTAAAGTCCGTGCTGTGAAGAAGAAATGTGTTAAGCGTTTTCAGCCGTTGTTTTCACATGGTGGTGAAGAGATTCCCCCGTGGAATGAGGTAACTTATTTTACTTATTATTTATTGCAGATGTTGTAACGGTGGTTAAGTACTCTGGACTAGACGATTCTGTATGATATATCTGCAGGATCTAACTCGTCCGACAGGTTCGCGACAATTAAGAGTGATTGTCCCGAAAGAAATTATGGATTTTTTGAATCAAAAGGAGGACAGGAGATTTTATTTTCCATGGGGAGGAGATGGCATTTATGCATATCATAATTTTGGGAAAGGTTGGTGGGCATCAGGAAGTATAGAAATGGATGGCTTTCTGATACGGTAAATTTCATGATAACAGTTTTTAATATTTATTGATAATGTTAACTACTTAGGTAATTTATTATTTTTATTTTTATTTTTTTTGGCAGCATCTTGATCTATGGATAATTTTTCTATGGCATTTTAGACCTGCCGATGCTGATTGGGCCATGGCAGGTCCATTTTTTAGCTCCATGATTCTCACCAACAGGATGCCGGGTTTTTTTGCTGACGGAGTAACTTATGGTCTCCCCTGGTTTGCTCAATCTGTTGAAAATGTGTGTTTAAGAAATTTTGATATTCGTATAGTAGTATTTGATGGTTCTAATTGATATGTAGTATTTATTAGATCACAATCGTGCATGACCATAATAAGTAACCTTTAGTTTTCGCGTTGATCACACATATGGTTGAAAAGTCATTTTCTAGTGGTTTAAGGAAATTCCTAAATAAGGTAATGTGAGGTCGTTTTTGGAGCTTATTTTCTAGTCGAAAAAGACTTTCAAAACCAAAAGCAAACTACAACAACAAAGTTAGAATAGTGGTAATCCTAAAATGTAACTTGGGAAGGGCATCTACAGTTTAAAAATAATCGATGCGTAATGTAGTTGTGCACAAACAGTATTTTTAACTCAACTTTATATTGTAGGTCTATTTTCCTATCAACGAAGATAATGTACATTGGGTTCCGGGAGAACTCCATCTACGCCCGGTGTCATAACAATATATGATGCCTCTCCGTGCCTCTAGTTGAAAATCGAATTTGGTGGCTCAACATGAGGAGATGTTTTGAATATAAAATTCCAAAGTTTTTACAAGAAACCAAGTAATGGAAAAAAGGAATTGATCCAAAACATTACTCCATCACCTTCCGTATGGGATAATGTGCCAAGGCAAGGCCCTCTTTATGGTGATCGCGGTATATGGGTGATGATAAACTTGTATAGGTTGTCGAATAATCTTCCATTGGCGGATGGTAATCCTACTTTGGCGACTTTGGCATATAGGAGCGATTGGTAGATTTATTTTGGAAGTACAAGATTGAAGTACCTTTGGCACAAATTGATTGAAGTCGGGTTGAAATGTGGTACCGAAATGTGAGAAGTCGTAGTAGTTGGTAGAAATAACTCATTGATGTACAAGTTCAAATAACTCAACCGGTGGTTGCAAATGTATTTTGTAGTTTGGCATAACTTTGGTACTTTGGTAGTGGGCTTTGTACTTTGGTAGTTGAAACCGTAATAGTAGTTGCAAATGGTAGTAGGTAATCGAGCATAATATATTGTAAACGAATGTTGTATGTTTTGTAAACCAATGTGACATATGTATTGTTGAAAACAATTTTGTTTAATCATCTCATCCGCTAAACTGTTTGTCTCATTCAATGTGACATATGTTGGGTTTTAGGTTCCTTGAATAATGAATTACCCAAGTCTTCGGAACCACGGACAAGCTTGATGTAACCACGGATTGAAGAGTGTAACCACGGATTGAAGAGGGTAACCACGGACAAGCTTGGAATGATTATTCTCTAAATCTCTCAAATTGTTTTGTATAAGTTTGTAAAAGTAATGGACTGTTATTATGTAATCTTAGTATTGCTATTCCTTTTAATATCCACTGATAGTGTTGTTTCTAACCACTGATAGAGTTGATCTATCCACTGCTAGTTGTTCTGTGTTTCCACTAACCATTGTTCAGGAAAATGCTAAATCATTATAGAGATGCAAGAAGTACTGAAGTTACATTGTTCATTCAACAAAGCAGTTTACAGCTTACAGCTTACAATGACACTTCAAGTGCTAAATAAAGACTACATCTATACATGATTTCTACTTACTATCCTTGCTTATATCGTTTGAATCTGGATATGCATTTATCATATGCAAACGAAGCGACTAAGGATCAAAATGGAAAGGATGGATTGATGCAAACGAAAGTCAAGTCGATTGTGGCGGATAGATGGTCGATATGATAATCTTCTTGTGCTCCATCTTCTCTTACCACCATTCAAAGAACTTACTCCATCTTCCCTTTTCCCTTCCAGTTACGATATGTGAAGAAGCACCATGACTTGGTGCACTAAGACCAAGAACCACCTCTCTGTCATTAGGGAGTGGTGGGTTTCTTGCTCGAGGTCTTGGTTGGGGGTTAGAAGATGAAGGTTTGGAGTTTGAAGTCCTCTTCTTAGAAGAGTCATCAGAGTCTTCAGAAGCATCACTTGGATTCACCACACTATCATCTTCAGATGATGGGAGAAATGGAGATTTTCTTGGTCTTGGTTCTAGTGGAGGCAAATAGGTCAGCCATGGGTTTCCATCTTCACTTGATGATGAAGATGATGAAGAGGATGAGGAGGAGGTTAGATCCACCACTTCTGGTGTTGATCCCAGTTGAGCAAACGATCTAATATAGAAACTGACTTATAACAAACGCTTATCAAGTATTACGCGGAATTTAACACTTGATCTTAAGAAGAAGAACAGTTAACAATCAACACCTCAATATTATTTATTAATACGAATACTCTTACAGTATTAGGGTTTTGCAACCTTGAAGTGTATCGACCTTAGATATAAAACATACGTATAACTAACCTAGCCAAGGACCTCCTTTTATAGGCTAAGGAGTCCTATACAATATACAATACGTAACCTACAAGATAAATATCTTTTCCATATTTATCGATACAATAAACTAACCGACTATATGGAACTAGCGAAGCTTACAATATACTATCGTGGTTACACAATACTACTAGCATGGTTATCTTCATCGATGGTTACACTTCTTCATCCGTGGTTGTCTTCAAGCTTGTCCGTGGTTCCATTACTTAAAGTAATTCATCATACAAGGAACCTAAAACCCAACAATCCTCCCCTAAACTTGATAAATTCTAACAGAATCTTCAAGTTTCTTTTAAGGTCAAAACATATGATGTGGAGGATGTAACCAAACACTTACTTTTAAGTATCTTCTCATACTTCTTCAACAAGTCATAAGCTTGACTATCATAGGACAATAACATCTTGAAACAACCCGGCTTCAACATCTGAGCAATAATTCCTGGATGATTATTCAATTTAGGATATTCACCTTCTACAAGCATATAAATAATCTGTCCAGAAACAGTTAAAACATGAACTCCACAAGTTTGATATAAAAACCAACGAGTAACTTGACCATTGTAGAGTCCTTGCCATTCAGGTTCATCATGAGTAGGCTCAAATAGAATCTTCAAATTATAATACATCAGCCTCTCATGATAATCATCAGGATGTACTTCACCAAAATTATTCTTGTAAAGTACCCAAAGATTCATCAAATCATCTCTATCAAAATATTGAAGCATTTGAGAAAATTTATTATACTCAGAAACATCATTATTGAGTCTTTGAATTTTCCAAACTCCTTCACTGCCATCTAAAAGATTAAACTCATAAGAGATGATTTGATTCACTTCTGCAACAACTTTCAACTTCTTAGAATCAGATGTCTCCTGAACCTTAGATTTTCTTTTTCGTTTACTTTCCATCCATGCATCATGCTCTTTAATCCACTCTTCCTCTTTTTGAGAATTCATCGGACAGAAATCATCATTGTTAATTCTCATACATGTCTCATAGATTTCCACCATTCTTTTAAATGAACAGGTACTAAGATTTTCAGAAACATATATACCAGAATTCTTGACAATCCTCATCAAAACATTCCTTAACTGAGCAATAGAAGGAGGTTTCTTTCTTACAATTTTCTTCTTTCCTCTACTAACCTTCTTTGCCAACATTCCCAGAAGTCTAGCCTTTTCTTCATCATCGAACAAAGCCCATTCTTGTCTCAGATATTCATCATTGATCAATTACAAGCTTTAAGATAATTTTGAGATTCATACCATGTAGCTAATATCTTCCGACTAGCTTCTTCTTCATCTTTCTTTCTCTTCTCCAAAGTCGCTCTATCCTCCTCTTCCGTACTTCTAGCAAGCTCTTTATCATAAGCCTCTTGTTCTCGCTTTATTTTGAACTTGATTACTACTTCTTTGCCTTTTCCAACATTAGATTTGATCATGTTCTTCTTCAAAGGTTCACCAATAACCAAACTTTTACCTTTTGGTTTACCTTTTGATTTAGTAGCGAGATGAATAGATAAAGCGGTGCAATTATTGATGTAGGTATTGATGATGTTTTGCTCAAATTAATCAATGTGCTTGCGACCCTCTTTCTACTTCTTTAGGCTTAGATGGTAATTCGAGAAGAGTTGTAACAACGAAGAGAAGTAGTTGTGATAGCGATGGGTATGACTAGAGTAGCCAAATCAAACAACATCGGTGGTTACAAAAGTACTAACCGGATTTCGGATATACTATCGATGGTTGTGTTACGTACTATGTCAACATTCCTCAATTCTTCAAGAACAACAACATTCCCAACTTTATCGAAACTACAAATTCGAGATCTCCACCACAACATCTTCTTCCATAGTAACACCAACAGATACATTCCCACCTCCCACAAGTCATGCCATCACTCCTCCCTGTTTGGATACATCATCCACATTCAAAGTAGGAGAAGAGTTCACCTTCTTTTCATACGCCTCAAAGCTTTCAAAACAAAGCAAGTCCGTGTCTTTTCACTCTTTCCAAAACCAAGACCCTATACTTTAATCTCCGAATAGTTTTACCACAAGCACGGTGACCTCCTCGTAGACTAGAAATCTTATTCTCCATTTTAGCACACCGAACCGTCAATTCATTTACTCGCTCAAGAATATCCTCCCACTTCGACTGTGTTATCCGGGTCCGAGAGGTGGATCATCGAAAAGTCCTCATGTACATAGTCATCAACCGTCAATTCATTATCGTGTTCCAATCTATCCTCATCACTTGAAATGTGTTAATCGCTCCGATCGGTGAATCCTGGATATAAAAGACATAGCACCGCATCGAGCCCGATCATCTATGTACCTGTAGTAGCCGGTTGGCTAGGATACCTCCACCGTGGTAAGCTCTAAAGAACTTTCCACATTAGGAGTTGCCAAAGGTTGGGTCTTATGGATGTTTCCACTATCCCGACCAAAGATCTAAGCATGAATCAATAGTGGAAGCCCTTCCAATCATGTCACCTCCACACCGTGTGACGACCTCATTAACCATACCACTAACACTAGCCCGAGGAAGCCGAGTGCCTGTGTTCTCCTAGCCTCATTAGCCTCGTAATCGAGAGGAAAATTTAACATGTGAGGAAACAAAGGAACATCCGAATAACAAAGTTCGTGGCGGATTCCTCATATAAGCAAACACTCGAGGAATCATACGATTTACCTCATACTCTAACATGTTCAATAGGATCCTGATTTGATGTTGCACAAGCAATTGAACAAATCGAGGATACAAATAATACTTTCCTTCTTCCTAATATTCGCACTAACCCTCATAAATCATCCTAGACCAATTAAATTTCCTTCCATCCGACAAACAAATAATAGCAGAGCAATTTTGGAAGGAAAATCATTAAAGCCTGTGGTCTTATTGCTCATACACATCAACAAAGTGTGAATCAAAACTTCCATTGTGGAGAAAGCAGATTCTTAAAAATTGTACCTTTTCACCTCTGTATGTGTATCCTAATCGCCTAAACCACCACAATCTCAAAGATCGAAAGATTATCAACACCATCAAGATCATCAAGCCGCAAAACTTCTCGAATAAGCTCCTCGAAACCGAAATAGCATGCTCATCCACCCTAGTACTAAAACCTCCAACCCATTAACCTCCTCAGGGTAGCATTCTTCCAAAACGTCAGATATAGGTTTTGAAAATGGTAGGTTCAACCGTTAAAGCAAAGTGAATGGGACTATGAACAAGGAAATCAATCATTTGATGAAACCCTTCGAGCGAGCATCTTTGGTGAGAATAGCAACAAGATTATGTGAAGTAGAGTACAACTCGACCATTGTGATGAGGATATGAATTAAGTGGGTTTGTGAAGAAATCAACCAAAGTGATTAGGGTTTAGGATATTTGCAAGTGAAAGTGATCCATCCGTGAGTTTGGGAAGTGATATATATACTTTTGCCAAAGTGTCAAAACAACCCTCAAGTATCAAAACAGAGGAACACACTATCCGTTGTTCCACAACATCGTCCATGAGCTTGTAACACACTATCCGTGGATACGATAATCACTCCTTCCAACCGATCAACATTAGAGCAAGTAAATCAATGCCAAATGAAATGGTATCTCACAAGATATGAAGGATTACACAACAATCATCAATAACACAAAACTATATATACATTTTTTTTTTTTTTTTTTTTTTTTAAACACAAACATAAGCGAAAACACACTAGCTCCTTATGCAAGACATCCTTCTTTCCTGCAAGACAACACAAAACAAACACAAAGACAAAGAGTATAGTCATCGTGGTTAGTAATAGCCGAAGTGGTTACAAACAACCTATCCGAGGTTAGAACGATAAAGTCAACATAGTCAACTTCTAGAATATATCTCACCAATCCCAAAATCCTCATTAACTATCCAACCACATTTAACTCGCCCTATAGTTACTTGAAGAACCCTAATCCTCACTTATAAAAAGCACCCAAATATCATAGAACGCCCAAACCAATCAAAAGAGAAAACCCTAATTTCACCAAAATCCCCAATCACTCAAAATGTGGAACCCTAGTTGGAACAAACCGAAGTGGTTGATCTAACCACCTCCTCATCCTCTTCATCATCTTCATCATCAAGTGAAGATGGAAACCCATGGCTAACCTATTTGCCTCCACTAGAACCAAGACCAAGAAAATCTCCATTTCTCCCATCATCCAAGATGATAGTGTTGTGAATCAAGTGATGCTTGAAGACTCGATGAATCTTCTAAGAAGAGACCTTCAAACTCCAAACCTTCATCTTCTAACCCCATCCAAGACCTCGAGCAAGAAACCCACCACCCTCGTGACGTAGAGGTGGTTCTTGGTCTTAGGTACCAACTCATGGTACTTCTTCACATATCGTAACCGAGAAGGGAAAAGGAAAGATGGAGTAAGTTGTTTGAATGGTGGTAAGAGAAGATGGAGCACAAGAAGATTAGCATAGTAGCCATCTATCTTCCACAATCGCCTTGACTTCTTCGTTTGCATCAATCCATCCTTTCCATTTTGATCCTTAGTCGCTTTGTTTGCATATGATAAATGCATATCCAACATTCAAACGATATCGGCAAGGATAGTAGTAGTAGTAACCACGGATGAAGATAACAGTAGTATTGTGTAACCACCGATAGTATGTATTAAGCCTTAAGTCTTGTATAGTCGGTTAGCTTATTGTATTAGATAAATATGGAAAAGATATTTATCTTGTAGGTTACGTATTGTATATTGTATAGGACTCCTTAGCTTATTGTGTTAAATTCGCGTAATACTTGATAAGCTTTTACCATTGACCGATGTATTATTAGATCGCTTGCTCAATCGGGATCAACAACATATATGCTGTTACCATTGACCAGGTGAAAAGTTAAATAGCCATTCAGTTGGAGGTTCAACATTCAGTTGCAACATTCAGTATAAGTTGGATCATGTTTTCTATTTTGAACTATTAGTCAATGTAAACTTGCTCAGTTGGAGGTATCAACATTCAGTTGCAAAACAAGTGAACAGACTCAAACGAAAAGTTAAATAAGCAACTATAACCCAAAATTCTATGATATTGGAGTTATGGTCTATCAGACAGAGCATGAACCATTTAAACTTTATTCTTGCATAAAAACCATGACTCCACTATTCCAGTTACCCACATCTAAGTCCTCATACTTGTCATTGGACCATTTAAACTTTAAACTGGATTAGCCGAGGCCTGGCCACCTCTTGTTTTCACAATCTTAAACATCAAATTCATCTTAATAGGATACCAAGCATCAACAACTTAGATTCGAGTAACCATGTAAACTACCAAAACATTCATATGGTTCTCGCTGTAGACCCACAAGTTCCTAAAGTGACCCACTTTATTCACATTTAAAATTGACCATTAAACCAAAATCTAAAACTTACCCACTTTAGTTTGGGTTACATGTCATTTCTAAAAGTGACCCTTTCTAAATTTGACCATTAAACCCTAATTCCATTACAATGTGATTAACAAAAGCGAAACAACATCTACACTAGAATTGCATATACAAAATGGCAACAAAATCAATAAGGATAAACTAAATATTATAACGATTCATTACCATAAACCATCATTTCAAGACAAAACTTCATTGGACTAATTATCATCCAAATACTTACATCACTTCATCACCAAAGATATTCGAAACCATAAACCAAACTATAATTACATACGAGTTATATATAAATATACCATACAAACCAAATTACTTACTAATGATCCATACCCAAAACACATTCACATACTTACTAATGATCCATACCCAAAACACATTCACACCATCTCCATCAGGGTCAACACCAAAAAGCTTCAACACAAAAGTGACGATGTCACTAAACACCAGTCATGTCTTCATCAATCTCCATCAGGGTCACACCATCTTGCTTCTGCTCAATCCCAGCACGAATCAAATGAACAGAAGCTTCAAGGCCCTGCAAAATATCACGATCATCTACATTCATCTTCACCAGACATGATAAAGCATCCACCCCTTTCTCATGGTTTGGGCCAAGATAATGGAGCTCCCTAACTGTCCTTCACGCTTCGCAAGCACATCGTGAAGCTCTTTGCATATTGCTTCCAATTTGACTAGGCGAGCGTGTGATTCCATCACTTCATTGTTAAAGAGATGCTTGAACATGGTTGCAATATCATCGGAACCACTAGCTTGACGCAACTCATCAAGACTTGGGGTTTGGTTTGCCATTGATTTTGCAAGGCGGTGATTGGGGATTTGGGGTGTGTGTGCGATAAAGATAGATGAAAATTAAGAGATTAGGTAGGGTTTCAATTGTTATTAGGCGATAAATAGATAAATCCAACACATTTTACTCTCCCAAAATTAATTAAAGCATAAAACCGTGATCGAAGAGAATGATTACAAAAGATAATCAAGCCACAACATTTGAAAAAAAAATGAAACTTACAATAAAAATCCTTACACCATGAAGTATGAACTAATACAAAAATAAAGAATGACACAAATAACCTTATATTTCAATTACCTTGTTAGAGACCATAATATCTTGATAACATTAAATACCAACTAATACATTACACCATCTTGGATGACCCACAAGAATTAACACATGTTAAATAAAAGCACTAGTACCTAAATTACAACAAACAAGGCAATGAAACATAACCATCCTAAATTACAATTAAAATGCCCATCATAAATTATTGTTATCACCGTTATTGGACACATAAGGAAGAGCACTAGAACCTTCATCAAATTCATCATGAGTGCATCATCAAAATCATCAAAAGCATCCTTGGTGTAAATAGACTAGCTTCTTTAAACGGCTTTTCATGCGGTGATCTTAAGTAAGCGGTGATTGAGATTCTTCATTTTCCCATGCACTAACCTCTTCCAACGACATACAATGAAAACCTTTCTTTCTTTTATCATGGTTTTTTAATTGTGTTGTCACCTCCTCATCAAACTCATCTTTACACAAGTTTTTGTGATAGTAATCAACTAGGAATGCTTGAGGAGTATGGGAAACATATACCTCAATTTTACCATGTAGTTGAGCCAATTCATACATCTTCTTAACATCTCTATCACTTTCCACTATAGTCAAACCTTCTTCCAAGCTACATTTTGGTATACAATAAAACCAAGCCCAAATATCTTCTTTTATTTTTCTAACAACATGTCGCACATTTGGGAATCGACAACGTTTTAGACATAGATAGTTTAATTTCAATAATTTTTCCACTGCGTACCTTAGGGGAAAGACGTAGAATATGCCTTTATTGAAAACTTCGAATACAATATCATTAGAAATATTAGACATCTTGTTTTTAATAGAAAAAATCCGAATTAACAAAAATAAATTAAGCCAAAAATAAAAGTGTAAAAAAATTCTTCTAGTATTAGTGAACAAACACAAATGAAGTGTGTAAATAACAAAAAAAAAGGATTAATATAGTGATCTGATTGGATATTACCCGATGGATAATAGATCTAATTCAAAGTCGAGTATCCTAACATGTATTAACTACAACAACTAACACCTATTAATTGGTTACAACAACTAACCTTTTCCCAACTAACACATACTATAATTAATGTCATGGGGTATATGATAATTATATAAATAGAGGTGAGAAACATGTGATAAGATTACCAAACCTTAAAATATATGCAATGAATTCACCACCAAATTACGAGTGGGAAGAATTACTTGATATAGACGACTGATCTCCGATTATCCGCCACAACACAAAACACAATATCCTCTCAAGTTGATAATTATTTGAAAATCTGTTAGAAAAATACATGTCCTGCGGTATTCGGGATGGTGTGGACGATGGTGTAATGATCACACGAGAGTTTATTAGGAAAGTTGTTGACGATTTGGTTGAGGATTCGGATTTTAAAAGTGGTCCATGGGTTAACGCGGTTGAGTTTATGAATGCTGATGGCGGGATCATTGTTGGTTGTTTTGCCGATATAAAAAAATTTCTTAAAAAAGGGAAACTTGAAAAGGTTGTTGCTATAATCAAGTCTTGTACTCCGAATGTTTTGGGTGATCTAAAAGTAACATTGAAAGACGTTTCAGGGTTTATGTCAGGTTCAATACATCACAAAGTTGTTAATGATGATAGGTTTAAAAACCAATTTACCGTCGGAACTGTCTTGATACTTCAAAATGTTTATGTATTTTCTCCCAAACAATCTGGCAATCATTATCTTAACATCACAATCAAAAATTTGGTCAAGGTTTTATCCAACGATGAGGTTCTTGAAAGTGGCAGCGGTGATTGTGGTCTTGGAAGTGGAATATTTATGTAACCATTGTTGTTTGATCCAATGTAATTTCATTTAGCGAATGTAGTAGTATAACGAATGTTGTAGTATAACTTATGTCTAGTTACTAGTTTGGTTGCAGTATAACTTATGTTGTAGTATAAATTATGTTGTAGTAAATCAATTAATTCGAAAATTTAGTTTTTACATATAACAAATTTACTTGTTAATTCAAAATGTGAATCAACTATACATTAATTCGAAATTTTAGTATTGCTTCTACTACATATGTGTGTTAGTAATTAATGCACTAGATACTCGACTACTCGACCGACTACTCGACTTATGGTTGGGTAGATGTAGTAACTAACATCGCATTTAATATTGCTTCTACTACATATGTGTGTTAGTTGAGAATTTAAATGATATGAATAAATGTAAAAGTTAATGTAGTAATTAATGCACTAGATACTCGACTACTCGACCGACGGCTACTCGACCTATGGTTGGGTAGATGTAGTAACTAATTGTACACATTAATATGCATTTAATATTGAATCTACTACATATGTGTGTTAGTTGTGAATTTAAATGATATGAATAAATGTAAAAGTTAATGTAGTAATTAATGCACTAGATACTCGACTACTCGACCGACGGCTACTCGACCTATGGTTGGGTAGATGTAGTAACTAATTGTACACATTAATATGCATTTAATATTGTTAGTAGGGTAGATGTGATATGAATAAATGTGCGTTTGGTTTAAAAATTAATGTAGTAATTAATGCCTTTGGATACTCGACTACTCGACATACTTATATTAAAATATGAGTCACAAACACTAACAATTTATTTAATAACTAGATTAGCGGACATGAAATTAGATGATAGGACATGAAATACATTGTTCTCATAATAAGACAACAAATTAAAAAGGAATCATCCGAGACCCAACCCTCGTCACTAGAAGTATATGATTGCTCGGGTCCAAGCCCCATTTCCCATCGGTATTCAAATTCTCGTTGTTCCCGCTCTCTCTGAGCAGCTTCCTCACGTTCTCGGCTAGTTCAAACTCAATGAGTACTTCCATATCTTGTTCAAGTAGTCGAAGTTGATCCTCGATTAACCCAAACGGATTGGGATCGTATTCCAAAGGTTGGTTTTCTTGGCTCGTTTTCGAGTGGGATGTTTGCCGCTTCATTTTCATTTGGGATTACCGTAACGGAACTTGCGGTTGAGCGTTTGCTACTTCATAGTCATTTGTGAATACCGGAAGACATATTCGTGTGAATCGTAAGAAACATGCTCATTTTGTGGTGGACTAGGGAATTGTTGAGAGAAATCTTTGTGTGACATTTTGAAAATCCGTCGTGAGTTGAGCATATGAGTTGTGTATGTGACTTGAATGGGTATTTATAGGCTAGGTTTTCGAGTAGCCGTCGGTCGAGTAGTCGAGTATCTAGTGCATTAATTACTACATTAAGTTTTACATTTATTCATATCATTTAAATTCTCAACTAACACACATATGTAGTAGATTCAATATTAAATGCATATTAATGTGTACATATAGTTACTACATCTACCCAACCATAGGTCGAGTAGCCGTGGTCGGTCGAGTAGTCGAGTATCTAGTGCATTAATTAGTACATTAACTTTACATTTATTCATATCATTTAAATTCTCAACTAACACACATATGTAGTAGAAGCAATATTAAATGCGTGTTTATGTGTACAATTAGTTACTACATCTACCCAACCATAGGTCGAGTAGCCGTCGATCGAGTAGTCGAGTATCTAGTGCATTAATTAGTACATTAACTTTTACATTTATTCATATCATTTAAATTCTCAACTAACACACATATGTAGTAGAAGCAATATTAAATGCGTATTTATGTGTACAATTAGTTACTACATCTACCCAACCATAGGTCGAGTAGCCGTCGATCGGAGTAGTCGGTATCTAGTGCATTAATTAGTACATTAACTTTTACATTTATTCATATCATTTAAATTCTCAACTAACACACATATGTAGTAGAAGCAATATTAAATGCGTGTTTATGTGTACAATTAGTTACTACATCTACCCAACCATAGGTCGAGTAGCCGGTCGATCGAGTAGTCGAGTATCTAGTGCATTAATTAGTACATTAACTTTTACATTTATTCATATCATTTAAATTCTCAATTAACACACATATGTAGTAGAAGCAATATTAAATGCGTATTTATGTGTACAATTAGTTACTACATCTACCCAACCATAGGTCGAGTTGCCGTCGGTCGAGTAGTCGAGTATCTAGTGCATTAATTAGTACATTAACTTTTACATTTATTCATATCATTTAAATTCTCAACTAACACACATATGTAGTAGATTCAATATTAAATGCATATTAATGTGTACATATAGCTACTACATCTACCCAACCATAGGTCGAGTAGCCGTCGGTCGAGTAGTCGAGTATCTAGTGCATTAATTAGTACATTAACTTTTACATTTATTCATATCATTTAAATTCTCAACTAACACACATATGTAGTAGAAGCAATATTAAATGCGTATTTATGTGTACAATTAGTTACTACATCTACCCAACCATAGGTCGAGTAGCCGTCGGTCGAGTAGCCGTCGGTCGAGTAGTCGAGTATCTAGTGCATTAATTAGTACATTAACTTTTACATTTATTCATATCATTTAAATTCTCAACTAACACACATATGTAGTAGAAGCAATATTAAATGCGTATTTATGTGTACAATTAGTTACTACATCTACCCAACCATAGGTCGAGTAGCCGTCGGTCGAGTAGTCGAGTATCTAGTGCATTAATTAGTACATTAACTTTTACATTTATTCATATCATTTAAATTCTCAACTAACACACATATGTAGTAGATTCAATATTAAATGCATATTAATGTGTACATATAGCTACTACATCTACCCAACCATAGGTCGAGTAGCCGTCGGTCGAGTAGTCGAGTATCTAGTGCATTAATTAGTACATTAACTTTTACATTTATTCATATCATTTAAATTCTCAACTAACACACATATGTAGTAGATTCAATATTAAATGCGTATTTATGTGTACAATTAGTTACTACATCTACCCAACCATAGGTCGAGTAGCCGTCGGTCGAGTAGCCGTCGGTCGAGTAGTCGAGTATCTAGTGCATTAATTAGTACATTAACTTTTACATTTATTCATATCATTTAAATTCTCAACTAACACACATATGTAGTAGAAGCAATATTAAATGCGTATTTATGTGTACAATTAGCTACTACATCTACCCAACCATAGGTCGAGTAGCCGTCGGTAGCCGTCGGTCGAGTAGTCGAGTATCTAGTAGTCATTAATTAGTACATTAACTTTTACATTTATTCATATCATTTAAATTCTCAACTAACACACATATGTAGTAGAAGCAATATTAAATGCGTATTTATGTGTACAATTAGTTACTACATCTACCCAACCATAGGTCGAGTAGCCGTCGGTCGAGTAGTCGAGTATCCAGTGCATTAATTAGTACATTAAGTTTTACAATTCACAACTAACACACATATGTAGTAGATGCGATATTAAATGCATATTAAATTTGTACAATTAATTACTATAGGTCGAGTAGTCAAGTTTCTACTAACTTTAAATAATTTACACCAAAGAGCTATATATATTAATATACTTATTTGAAAGAATTAGATTGTTCACTCAAAAGAAATGGGAGAATCGGCTACTGAATTTAGTGTGTATTTAGTTTACGGAGATGTGACTTTTGGTGTTTGCCTTAAAAGAAATATTACTTTCAATCAACTGGTAGCTATTGTGAAGAAAAAGTACAAGTTTAACGATCGTGCAACCTCATGTTTACGTACAAAGTTGGTACAAAGTGTGTCCACATTGTGAGCGATGATGATGTGATTTTACACAAGCGAAATTTGCAAAGGAAAAGGTCGCCACATACTATTTTTATTGAAAAGATTGAGCAATGCTTTGTGAAATCCTTCTTCTTCTAGTTCTTTGGGTATAGATCTTAACGTTCCTTTATCTCCTTTTGATTTAAAACAATACACTTGTTTACAATGATTCCGAATACCAAAACAAGAATATTTGAAAATCACCGTAATTTAAACCAACAATACAATATTTACAATGATTCAAAATTACCCAAAAAGAAATTTTGATTGCCATAATGATTTTATGGCAAGAGAAAAGTTGAGCATAATTGGCAAATGAATACTTTAAACAACATTCACAACCCACGGATCCACAACCTATTATAAAAACTCCAAAAGGAAAAATTGATCATGCTAGATGTATTTTGGAAGCGGGTGAAAGATTTGATAATAAAAATGTGTTATGAATAAAATTGGTTATAAAGCTCTTTTAGATGGTTATGAATTTAAGGTTAGAAAATCGGATCCGGTAAGGTATGATGTAATTTGTGTGCATGAGGGTTGCGAATGGAAAATAATTTCAAGTAAGTGCAAATTTAGTAGTGAATGGGAATTAGGAGCGGTGAGCGACCATCACACTTGTTCAAAAACAAAAATAGGTATGCATCACCGTAATGCTACGAAAAACTTGTTGGGTCATTTACTAGTACCTAAGTTCAAAGACAACGACCGTATATATACTGCAAAGGACATACAAAAGGACATGAACCTTGAATTCAACATCGATATTAGTTACAAACAAGCATGGAGATCGAAGAATGTGGCATTGGATACGCTTGAAGGTTGCCGAAAGCATCATTTGAACGATTACGGTTTATTGTCATAATTTAGAATTGACAAATGACGATCTTGTAACACATATTAATCTTGATGATGAAGACCGGTTTAAGATGGTTTCATAGCTTTTGGTGTAACGGTAAGCATATATCTATATATTTACTATTTCTTGAGTATTATTGTCATATAACTAATCGTTTAAAAATTAATCATTGAAGCTTTCTACACCATATCGACCATTGTTAATAATTGATGCGACTCATCTTAAAGGTACTTACCTTGGAACAAATCTGTGGCGATTGGAATGGACGGAATAATCAAATTATACATTTGCAGCGGGTGTCTCGGGGTGAGGCGGTGAATCGTGGACATGGTTTCATCAAAATTGAGAGAATGCATTGGTGAAGTTCAGTTTAACTATCATATCGGATCGACATGTAGCAATACAATGCGCATGTGAATCTGTTTTCCGAATGCATTCCATGGGCATTGTTGTAGGCATTTGATGATGAATTGTAACTTGAAGGGTAAAAGCATAAGGCTTTATATTGGAAGATGTGCAAAGCCTACTTAATCGATGATTTTAATAGAGCATTAGGCGAGGTTAAGGGCAAAGAAAACAAGCCTACGACAAACCGATCAAGTGGGGTTGAAAGGTGGTCGAGGGCATATTCACGGTAATCGTTACAATTACATGACATCCAATAGCGCCGAGTCAATCAATTCGTTAACAAGAGATGTCCGAAAAGTACCCATCACTAACCTAATGGGTGGTGCAGAGCCCTTGTCCAAAAGTGGTACTTCAATCGTCGAGAAAAATATAAAGGTACGCGGTTTATGTAATTTTTCCTAGAAGTAAACTATTTAACAATTTATTGTTTACAAATCATAAAATACTAACGAATATTATAATTTAGATGCACAAATGGATGAACTAAGTGATTGGGCAACCGCAAAATAACGAACCGAATGTTAAAGAGCTCATTGGATTGTGGCGGGATTGAGATGAGCAGATTTACCGGTCGATGATCGACAAAAAATACATATAGTGGATTTAGGTGAGCGTTCATGCACATGTAGAAAATGGCAAGTTTACGCTTTGCCTTGTGGTCATGTTTTAGCGGTTTGTAGAGTTATGGGAATGACGGATTGTAATCATTTGGCAAAAGCATGGTTTAGGAAAATTGAGCTTAAAGCTACGTGCAAGACTTGGTATATCCAGTTGGAGAAGTTTCAAGTTGGCGGTGTCCAAGTTACTTGCAAGTTGTTAAGCCACCACTTATGGCTAAACCCCAATCTGTAGACCCAAGAACAAAGATCGTATTAGATCCCAAGGAGAGGAACCGGTACCGAGTTAAGTGTGGAAGGTGCGGTAATGTTGGACACACCCGACAAAGTTGCTTGAGAAACATTGCCAAAGAAAAAGTAAGTTATGTATTGTTATTTAAAGCTCATTATTTAAGATCTGATTATTAACTCATAAATTGATTTACACAATTTTTAGGCAAAGCTACCTGCTAGAAGAAGCTCACAGCAAGCAACGCCAAGCTCACAAGAAGAACAAGTCAACTCACAAGCTGTTAATTTGGATGACCCATAGAGTGGCATACTTTATTGTATGGCAAACAGCATTAGACTTTTAATGAAAGTTGCAAGTTTTGCGATTTAAAAGCTGATTATTACGCTTAGTTTTCAAAAACAAATGTCTATGAACCATTTTGTGGATGAAGCAAATTTTTAGGGTCTTTCAAGTCAGTTATGACTGAGTACCTTGCTTCTAGTGTGTATGATACTCTTTAGTATGATATGTTTTATCTAATGAATGGGCTTTAGTTGAATGGGCTACATGGTTCAATTGAAAGCACAAAACACGATCATCAAACTTTCAATATCACGGTTAACAAACATAGCAACACAAATAAGTTTTTGCCCAAAAGCAGCAGTTAACAAACACAAAAACACAAACACATTTGCTCATCACAACTTTCAATATCACGGTTAACAAACATAGCAACACAAATAAGTTTTTTGCCCAAAAAGCAACAGTTAACAAACACAAAACACAATGTAGCTTTGGCCCAAAGGTAACAGGTCACAATAGCAATCACACCTACACAAATATCTTGTGCTTGAAATAGAAACGGACCATCTGTTCTCGATATGCAAGGGCTGTCTGGACGGCATCTTCAACAACCAATGGCATCCCATGAGATAATCTGTTTAGAGAACAAGAAACAACAAATTAAAATCATGCATAAAGATAACCCATATTGGACTAACAAGTAACAGTTAACCTGTTTTTGACTCACAAGTAACAGTTAAAATGACTAAAATATTTATGCAAAATTAGTTGCAGTAATCAAAATGCAGTCATTATGCAGGCATTGATGATGCAACAGTATCAGTCATGAAAAGCTGTTTTTTGACTAAAAACAAATTGATCCTACAATATATAAGGCCACAATCTCAATTGCATTTTCATCAAACATCTATAACAAAAAACAAATAACTAAAAAAAATGAGTGGTAAAAGAGTTAGGTTTCGGCATAATCATGATGATAGGGAGTGGTCGATAAAGGTAGCAAGAGGTGATGTTTCGAGATATGGGAATTGTATGGACCAAATCTTTGAACCAAGTTACCGATTACCGGTGAAGTGCTAGAAGAACTAAGAAAGCAGATATCGACCGGGAAACAACAAGAAAACAGTGGCGGTGGTAAAGTTAAGCAACCACATAGGCAATTTGCGGATCCTAGTAGGAGTAACACTATTGTTGGGAAGCAACCTAATGATGATCCAAAGAAAAAAGGAAAAAGAGACTAAATGTGATTTCCTAGTTCCTAAAAGTGATGTGTCTGGTTACATGTATGAATATATGATGTATGTATGAAGTTGGTTTAAGTATCACTTAAACCAAAATTAATGTTTTATGCTTATGCAACACTGCTGGTTAAATGTATGAATATATGATGTATGTATGCAGTTGGTTTAAGTAATGATGGGTTAATCATGTAAAGGTTAGTGGTATACTATATCATTATACTTCTATGCAAGGACTCCTAGGATAACATGCTTGTGTGTGAGTTGAGTACAGTTATGAATTCCAAACTAAGTAGACACTATTAAAGACAACATTAAAGAAATAAGGCTTAAAACTATGTAAAAACAAATTTAAACAATCACCAACACAGAAAGAAATAAGCATACAAAGACGCATGAATCACCAAATACCCCACCTTGGGGACGTTACGTGCATTCCTAAACTTAATGTTGTATTCTAGGGATCGATTCCTTTGCTTGCAAACACATCGATCTTCTCTAGAACTACAGGAAGCTTACACTCCAAACAACTCCTCATATTCAAATACCACGGACGAGTTTCGGGTTCTTGATATCCTTCATTTGTCATAGAATGTAACGATTCCGTTTAATGTCAAAGCTGCGCTAGGGACCAATGTTTCTTGGGTTCATTTATGGGTATGAAGACCTACAATGTTTAAAAAAATTGATATAATCCACATAATTAAACTATCATATTCTAAAAGATTGGTTACCAATGAATACATTCCCACATTCCTCCACGCAAATGGGAAAATATCATCGGTTGCATAAAGCAGTGGCATTGAGTCTTGAAGTAGAAGCGTTAAAAGTAGCAACTAACCATTGACCAATCTGCGGAAGATGGTCTAAAATACCACATATACCATACCCAAAGATCAATGTCTTTGAAGGCAATAAAAGGCAATTCAACAAAACTTTACATATAGCAAAAATAGTTTTATCCCAAATATCACGTAAATTGTTATTTTAACGTACCTCGTCAAGTAACCAACCTACACGTTTATCGTCGAGCCCAACTAAAGCATCCCGAGAAAATACGATCAACGATGCGTCACTATACCAAGGAAACTTGCAGCGAGTACGCCGGGGTAATCAGAAACTTCTCCAACTCTGGGCTAAATGAAATTTTATCGATACATTTGAATGGACGGCTTGCTTCCTAAACAAAACAGGTTAAAGTTGAATTATAAGACTTAATTGAGCCAATATCTGATGCTGTAGTTGCAGATTCATAAAGGTAATACCTCTTTCCACGGTTCGAGATCTTCACACCTTTTAGTCATGAATGCATCAAGGACATTTGTACGTTTCTTTAGTGCATCCATGCTAGGGACGTATAAAGGTAATAACTCCTCCCATGGTTCCATCTTGGCTGACCACGTTGACATACCTCCTCTTGAAAGTTCCACATCATTTGTAAAGCAAGTTTCATGTATTGGAATTACTATCTTGTATACTCTTCATCCTCTTTTCTTCTTCCAAAATTAGTTTCGTCCTCTGTTTCCTCTGCTCTGCCACCCTATAAATCTCGTGACTTGCTTTTCGGCCTTCACACAATCATCCTGCAATTACATCACAATGGATCGTTGTTATTACCTAAGATAAGTCTTGAAAGCAGTTAATATATTCTTGAAAACATGTATGTGATCACCTCGGATAAATCTTCATCGACAATTTGTCCACTTCAACCCCACCATTACGTGTAAAGTTATGAAACAAGTTATAATAAAAGGTACAAGACAAATAAGAGTAATTTGAAAGTTGCGTAAATCAATTACCACATAAAATTTACGGAGAAATTATCCAAACCATCTACAAATCCATTGGCGGTGTGTTTGTTGGATGTTAGAATAAGCGAATCAAATAATTCAAAAAATCACCATCTAGATTACTACAATACTGTCACCGAGATCACACTCCACGTTATCCTGTAACATGTGTGCACATACTTAGCTAAGTAAATAAGAAGAAAAGATAAATTTATATGTATATATGTATACCTTTTGAACAGATGAGTTAACTTTGTGCTCGTGTCCGACTTTTTTTTTCTGAGTAATATACTGCATCACAAAGTATTTTGCAAAACATGATAATTAGACATTAGTTAAATTGTGGCATACGTAGAAAAGGGTTTGTGTCAAGACTCACATGAATAATACTCTCCAGTTTGTAGACACGTTCTTTCAAACTCTTGATCTCTTTAGGCAGAATCAACAAACTGTCACATAAACGCTCCAAAGCCTTAACGCGAAGCATACAACTCTGCCTAAGTGGATGTGCCTCTCTATCTTTGTCCTTAGATGTGCGGGCTGATGACAATTTTCTTAGATAATCACCAAATCCCCCCCCGTATTCAACAGGAGGAGGTGCTCTTGGTGTATACCACTTAAAAAAAATTAGGCTTTGTCTAAACCATTCTGATTGGCCCTCAGCAAGATTGGCATATAGGTCATAATTTGGATTTTTGTCCTAAGGCATTTAAAATAAACTTTAGAAAGAAATAAATAAACTAATTTAGAGACTAGATAAGCATTTAAGATTACAAAACAACTAAGATAAGCATAAAACATGTTAAGCATATATGCAATTAACCTACACAACAACTTATAAATCTTACAATCAAAGGAAAAAGTTGGCATATATGCAATTACATTTAGGAAAAAAGTTGGCATATACGCATTAAGCGACCTCGGGAAAAAGTTGGTCAGATGGCTCCCAATTTTGAAATGGAAAATGCTTCGACCGGAACATCCTCTCGGGATCACATCGGGTCATTAATCCACCAACGCGCGTATGCGAGATGAAGACTCTAGAATCCATATCTACAAAAGTTAATGAATAAGTCAAATGACAAACAAAATATTTGCATGACTTGACAATGATTTGGACTAAAATACGGACCTTGAAACTCGAGAATGAATCCGGACAATGAATACGATGGAACAAAATTGGGGTCTTTTCCAATGCTTTATGGTGCTCATCCTTATGATTTGAGTTAACATTTCTAATGGCGAGATAACTCCCGCCAGGATGTGCTCTCCCAAGCAAACTCATCCCAAGCATCCAGTTTTTCTACCATCCTTAGATATACATCATCAACAACGATCCTAACTCACGACCCATAAATATAACTTCCAAACATAACAAAAGACAAACTCGTGTTGCATCTTCATCGATAGTTTAGTGAAACGCTCTTCATCCTCAATCACGGATAGAAGATCTATGTTTTAACATAGCGACCTATCTTCTCCGGAAATACGGTCACGGCGATATCACCCTCTCTAAACTTTGAAACCCGACCATCCCAAACTTGAATGCGGTTATGAGGCAAAATTCACGACGACCAAAGTGTAGAAAATGATTGTTAACATTATAAATGAGGGTAAATCATAGTGATCATTATCGAGAAGACTTGCTTCAGTAGCATAAAATGTATAAGACCTCTTCATTGTCAACATAATCCAAATCCACCAATGCCCAAAACATGTCGACCTAAGCAAGACAGATCGATCCAAACCTAGTCATCTTTGATTAATGGAAAGTAATTGAGTTTGCTTCTAACATGTACCCTCGCATGATATTCCTAAA
This sequence comes from Chrysanthemum lavandulifolium, assembly GCA_022545495.1. Classification (NCBI taxonomy): domain Eukaryota; kingdom Viridiplantae; phylum Streptophyta; class Magnoliopsida; order Asterales; family Asteraceae; genus Chrysanthemum; species Chrysanthemum lavandulifolium. The sequence goes on from CM040246.1 coordinate 27,937,012, forward strand.
GAGATTACAATATACAAGAATTAGCATAGTGGGATAAGATAACAAGATTAAGCTAAGAAGAACTTTTACTTATGGGCTTATAGTTGCAATATGGGCTTACTAAACAATTAAAATTTCGCCTTAATACATCGAAATACTAGGCTTATAACTAGTTACACACTTTTCAAATATTCAACCTAAGCAGTTTATAAACACCGTAGAATAGCATTGAGCAATGTTATGATTTGCATGCGAACACGATTATGCGAGACATGTATAAGCACAAAGCGCTTATTTTCTTAATAATTAGCAAAAACACTTCAAAGCAGTTGATTTTCTTAAAAAAATACCAAATAAGAACTTAAAATCTGCTTGGGTTATTAGAAATGACCGAATAAGCACTTCAAAACAACTTATTTTCCTAAAGAGATTACAAGATACAAGAATTAGCATCATTGGGTCCTAGTTAACAAGATTATGCGAGACCTAAATACGCTAAGAAGAACTTTTACTTATGGGCTTATACTTGCAAATATCGACATATACATCGAATACTAGGCTTATAACTAGTTTCACACTTTTCAAATAGTCGTCCTAAGCGATACACTTAAAACTATAATTTCAACCGGTTTATAAACACATATATTTGCATGCGAGACATGATTATGCGAGACATGTATAAGCACTTTTTAAAAATTGCTTATTTTCTTAAAAATTAGCCAAAACACTTCCAAAACAGTTGACTTCCTTGAAAAAATACCAAATAAGCACTTTGATAAGCACTTCAAAGCGACTTATTTTCTTAAATAAAGCGATTAACAACAATAAAACCAACTAACCCATTTTCGAAATACCAAAAGGCAAACACCCGTTAGATCTAACAATGAATCAAAAAAAAAATTAGAAGACTACGGGGGTTTCATGGTGGAATGAAACAACAAATTGAGTGTGTGATAATCTTGTGTGTATGTGAAAAAGTAAATCAATCGAAAGTAATTCAAAACATAGATCGGATAATAATTCAAAATCTAGAACGGTTTCCACAAAGTTAATCGGATATCAAGGAAAGTAAAAGTCAACGCACCTTTATGTCACATCTTGGCATGGGTTCTTATGCATGCGGTTGCTCAATGATAGGGTTGAGTAGCCGTTGGTTGCTCAATGATAGAAGTTATCTTGGAAAATTGATCATGAGGTAAAGGGAGAGTGGTAGTTGGGACACATGTCCATGTTTACGGTGGTTGATCTGAGCTGATTTAAGCCATGGGTCTCTTAGTGCTAGTGTGTATGTGTTTCTATAATAGAGGTAAAGATCAATGACCATTTTGTTTAGAGATTGAAGAAAAAAGACGAATTTGACCAATTGATCAAGATAATGTATTGGGACTACCAAAAGATTTTGGCACTTTTGGTACTTTAGCTATCTGTGTTTTGTTATGAATTTCCATAAAACTTGATCTCAACATCAGTCATTTAGTTATGAATTTAGTTGGTCGTGCTTACGAGCTATCTGTGTTTTAGTTACATATTTGATTTTGAATCACTCAAACAAAATTCTTATTTCGTTCTACATATCATGCTTCAAGTTTTAATTAAAATGATCGAGACTCCAAACAAATCAACTTAGAGGTTTGCTTTGGTTATGCAGTTGAATATGGATATTAGGAGTTTGGTTCAATAAAGATCAAAGAAAACTTATAGATCAAATAAATCATTCTCAACAACTTTTTTTTTCATCAAAACAATAAAATAAATTTTCACCTTTATTTTAAAATAATTTTTCACCTTTATTTTAAAACTAAATATCTCATGAATAATTTGATTGTTAAGCAAACTAATCATACCATCACGTAAACATAAAATTACCTTTAATTTGATATCTCACATCATATACTTTCGACATTTTTTTTCCCCGACTTTTTTGTGGGTTTAGGGGTTTGACTTTTTTGGGTTAAAGGTTTAGGTTTCTTACGGTTTAGCGGATAGGGTTTAGGTTTTTTAGTTTAGCGGTTAGGGTTTTAGGGGTTTAGGGTTTTTAAGGGTTTAAGGTTTTAGAGGTTGGGGTTTTAGGGTTTAGGGTTTTTAAGGTTTAGGGGTTGTGTTAACACAAAAGAGTATTTTTAAAAGTATACAATATTGGATCTCTATAGAAAGATAATTTTATTCTTGTCGCAATGGTATAATTAGTTTTATCTAACTATTAACGGTTTGTGAGATATTTAATTTTTAAATGTAATGGAGAAAGTAAATTTTATTAATTTGATAAAAATGAATAGTTGAGATTGATCCATTTGATCTTTAGTTTTTATGTGATCCTTATTGATCTCACCCTGGATATTAGTATGCTTTCGGTTTCAATTTATCAAGTCATTACACACTTATTTGGATTTATTGATTGCTTTTTCTTTTCTTTTTTTTTCTTTCTTTTCTCTTTCTTTAGTAATGTTAGATTGATCAAGGCAAACCGTGACAAAAAGGTGGATCGGAAGAGCAAAATACTCATAGCTCAATTCGGTTTTCGTTGGTTAAATGGTAAATCATTTAACTACTTATACGGGAGAGTTATTTTATTTTAATTTCTAGCGTAAATAAAAATTGGTCTATGCCGATTAAAGGGGTTTTAAATTTGAAGAAAAGTTTTTTCTATAAAGTCCATAAAACCGCAAAAACCATTTCATACATGCTCTCCAGAGGAATCGAGGGATATGGTTATTAGTTAACAAGGTGTTCAGAGTCGCAGGTCTATAGTTTTGACATTATAAACTTAGGATCGAATCATACCCATTTTGTGTAATGTATGTTATTTTTTTTATACATATTTTTTTTGCCTTATTTACGAAGCGAATACACGTTACCTCATTGCTCATTTTTATATCTGGAAGCTGTATATATGAATCTCAAGTTGATACAGCTCAAAATGTATTGGCCAGGCATTAAGGTTTGCCTTTAAGGAAAAATAAAATTATACATGTTATCGACATATTCACCTACATGCATGTCTCTCCTTTCCAATAGCAAATAAAAATGGAAACACTATATACTACAATAAAATTTCTTTTCAGTTTTATGCTCTTTTTCATTTACTAGCCGAAGTACTACTGCACGGCAGGATATTCTAAGGTGATATTTTATGCCGATCTCATATATTAAATTAAGTTCATAGTTGACGACAATTTGATTAACGTATAAGGCGCGCTTGCAGGACATGTAATTTAGTTGGAAAAGATACAAAGTGATGTACATTTACGTGTTTTGTGTTGATTTAATGCGAAAATGTTGAACATTTCACGTAACAAACAAACTTAAGATACATGTTTATGCCATTTTTTTGGCTCGTGATTCTTTTGCTCACTTCACTTCTCTTCTTAGTTTGTATGCAATGTGGCTCGTTTCACTTTGCATCTTCGCTCGCTACGTGTTGTGGCTCACTTCGCATCTTGGCTCGTAATGCTTTGATTTTCTTCTTTCTTTCTTTAATCACTACCCGTTGTGGCTCGCTCTAGTTCTATTTTTAGGTTTCTACACATTGAGTTTGCTTCGCTTCGCTTCTTGCCTCACGAAGCGTTGTAGGTCACTTCATTTTAGTTTGTGGAACCTTACGCATTGTGGTTCACACAACGTAATGCTAATTTATATACTTGATATTCCATTAAATCAGTCAACATTGATCTATAAAAAATGCGAACCGATTTTCTTTAAATCCCACCAGCCGCAAATAATTTTAGCAAAACTAACCCAATAATTTGTATTCTATCTCGCTCAAAGTCATCAAGTTTGCTAAAACTGAATATAACTCGTTTCTAACTTATTCCAAAACCACCGTTTTACATATTGCTTATGAAAATATGTCACTAAAAACGAAACTATAAATTAATAATTACTAAAATTCCATATATATATATGTAGTGTGGTGTGATGCATTCCCAATTTATCCTTAAATTAAAATTTCTAACTTAAAATTTAATAACAAAACCACGATATAATAATATCTCGAAACTATCCTCATCCTCACTTAAGTATCCTTAAATTAAATCAGTCAACTACATTGATCTATAAAATAATGCGAACCGATTTTCTTGTACCCTAAACTAACCCGTATTGATCAACTTGACCATCGGCCACTACACATCAAACTCATAACCAATCAGCAATCAAAATGCCTTTCAATCTATGTCATATTATAGCAACATTAAAGCTCAGGTGTCGTTTGTTTTTTCAACTTTTCATTCATCCGCAAACCATGCGAGAAGAAGAGACATTAAGACTTCATTTGCGAAGAAGTCAGTTTGTTTTTGTCTTTATTAAGTCTTCTTTCATTTTTCTTCTTTTTGAAGAAGTGAAAAAAAGTGATTGAAAGAAGTGGAAAAAGAGAAATTTATGTCTGCGTAATAGAAGAGGAAAGAAGTGATTTTACCTCTTATGTTTGAAAAAAAAAAGCGGTCTTTAAGAAAATGTCTGCTGCGCTACTGCACGTAAGAAGAAAAAGAAACTTCTTTCAAAAAAGCAAACAATTCTAAGTCATAATACATTCACAATAAGCTCACACGCTTAGCTTCACACCCGATGCATACTTACTTAGAGAACAATGTTATCATATATATATATATATATATATTAATAATAAGAGGTCGCAATATAAATGGGATTATGCAGGCTATGTTTTATACTTTTATGTTTGACGTGTCAAACAAATGTTGTCTCAAGTGTTCATTTTATGCTTAAAACCTCCTCAATCATTAGTCAATAATAAAAACACTCCCAGAGCATACACATTAATAACGGCTTAACGCCGTATTTGGGCTAAATAACGCCGTTATCGGCGTTAAGCCTTTGGAGGTTGCGCGTTATTGCAGCGTTGGTCCCTGCACGTTATGGAATTAACAGCCCGTTAAAAGCGAATAAATATATATATATATATATATATATATATATATATATATATATATATATATATATATATATATATATATATATATATAGGAATATATTAAACTACAATTGAATTGTAGCCAATTCCTACAATTTGTCTACAAATTGTGGGTCACAAGCCATTTTGTGGGTCCGACTTCTTCTCATGGGTCACGATTCATTTCATTGTGTATTTTAGTGGAGAATTGTAGCCAGGTTAATTACTGAAAAATGTAATGTTTCTACATATATATATATATATATATATATATATATATATATATATATATATATATATATATATATATATATTAAGCTAAATTTATTGTAGCTAATTAATTCTAAGTTTGTGTTATATAATGTGGAGTCTACGATTTTTTTGTGGGTTCGATTCTTTTACATGGGTCCAGGATTTGATCTTAGTGTATTTTTATGAAGGATTGTGGCCGATTAGCTACAAAATTGTAATAAAGTTATCGAATATATATATATATATATATATATATATATATATTCAAAAAATTCAAAACACCCCTCAGCGGCTAGTATTCGTTAGGTTTAAAAAAAATATACAAAAAACCCCTAAGCTAGTTTTTGTTTTATTAAAAAAAAAAAAAAAAATTACCACTATAAATACCCAACTAAAACACCATTTTTTTTACCACTTGTGTTAAACTTTAACATCTGTCAAGTCAGCGTCACATCAGCTTTAACATTTCACCTTAACTCACCCAAAAAACACCCACAATCATAACATCCCAAGTTAAACTTTAACATTTGATATTTTCAATTTCAACCCTTAAACTAAAACAAACACTTCATTTATTAAAAACATATCATTAATTTGAAAACATATTACAATACAAAATTAAAAAAAAAAAAAAAAAAAAAAAAGTTACGAAATAAAAAGACACCGAAAATTAAATGTTACAACATAAAGGAAATGATGAGAATACATCTCTTGACGAGGTTGCAAGTTATATTTTTGATGATTCGGTCTTTTTAAATCATTGATCTAAGCCACGACATTTGGATCTTTGCCTTGATATCAACCATCAAAACTTCATCTCTTCCAACCTTGTTATTGTTTCATCTTTGACTTGTTGGGAGTAATTCTTCCTATATTTGGCCCATTAATTTTTTTAATGGTTGGTTCCCGGGGCGGATTTTTGATTTGTTTAAAGCCTTTGGTTTTTAACTGGGTGTTCGGAAATCAGTTTGGTTTTGGGCATTTTGAAAATTTAATTTGGGGGTTAATTTTGTTGGATTTTAAAAAAGGGAAATTTTGGGCATTTTTTTGAAAAGGGGGTTGGGAAATTTCTTTTATTTTTGGGATTAATTTTTTTCTTAATTTTAAAATTTAAAATTTTAAATCCCCCAAATTTTAAAAATTAAAATTTTAAATCAAAATTTTAATTTATTCTAATAAATTTTACAAAAAAGTGAGTTCAAATATAAAAAATTTAAAATATTACACTTTAAAACCCAAAAATTTTTTTAAAAAAGTTAAAAAAATTTAAATTTTTAAATTTTAAAAACTCTTTTAAAATTTTGGGTTTTGGGTTTTCATTCGGGTATGGGATTAATTTAAAAATTTAAATTTTTCAAAATTTAAATTTCCAAAACCCAAATTTAGAAGTTTAAATGGTGGAATTGCAACACATTAAAACCCCAAAATAGGTATTTGCATATTATCAAATTTCATTTAATTTTCTTTAAATTCAAAAAAAATTTTTCCCAAAAAAAAATAATTGATTTAAACAAATTTTGGGGTGGAGTCAAATGTTATAATTTTAAAATTTAATTTCCCATTTTTTAATTAAAGAAAAAATTTAAACAATTTATTTAATTAAACTAATTCCCAAAGGGGGGGCAAATTTTTTATATTTTACTATATAATTTCCCAAATTTAATTTAATTTTCCCCCCATTTTTTTATGCAATTATCTTAAAACTTACCCAAAATTTTTCTATCATTTAAATTCTTTTAACCAATATTAATTTAAAATTAAAAAATGGGAAAATTTAAATGGTTTTAAATACCCAAATTTTTAATTTCCCCAAATTTGGAGGGGATTTAATTAAATTGGGAAATTACTTTCTTTAATAAAATTAAATTTTCCAAAAAAGTATAAACAATATTAAAGCTTTAGGGAAAAAGGGTTCTTTACAAATTAGGCTTTAATTTTAAAAATTTTTTTTAAAAAATTTTTTAAATTAAAAAATTAATTTTAATTTTTCAAAAATTTAAAATTTAAATTACATTTTAAAAATAAAAAATTTATTTTTAAACCAATAAACAAATTAAAAAATAGGTGGAATTTTAAAAACCCCGGTTGTGGCATTGGGGGGTTTTACCCTTTTTAAAAACATTTATTAATTATTTAAACTCAATCACAATGTAGAACAATTTAAATGTTTTAGGTTTAAAAGATAAACCCAAATATGGGAAAGGGTTTGGAAAATTAGTTTAAGTCTTAAACTTTAACTTTTAAAATTTAAAAAAATTTAAATTTTTAACCCCTTATGGTAAACAATTAAAAAAAGGGGTGGAAAGGAAAAACCCATTAAAAAATTTCCCCCAAAAGGCCCCGAAAATGATTTTTTTTACATTAATTAAATACTTAATTTTACCTTTAAATTAATTTACCAAAAACAAATTATAAAATTTTTAAAGAATTAGGTTTCACTAAAAGAAATGGGGCCCTTTGGAATTTTTGGACGTTTCAATGTTTTTGTTTTTAATTTATTTTCCCAAAAAATTTAAGAAAAAATTTTGGTTAACCCTTTTTATTATATATATAAAAATTTATATGTTCACAAGCCTCAAAATAGTTTAAAATCGAGGCTTATGTTTAATAGTTTAATCAAACAAGCCCTATGTTTCGAAGCTATTTGTTGTGGCTTATTTTGAAAATTTTCGCCTATATATGCTTATTATAACATAATAAACTTATATGTCTAAAAGATTCAAAATAAGCCTACAAAAATAAGCCCAAACAAACATTTTACTTTTACTTAGGTTTTTAACATGTCCGTGACAGTAGAGACACAAAAAGGACGCGGAACTACGAAAAGGACGCTGGACCCAAAAAATACACTTTTCAAATAAAAACGCTGTTCGGACGTCCTTTTCTGGCCCCGTCCTATTTATTGCTTAATACGCACTTGCACATGTTAAAAACCCTTATGTAACTAGAGACTTTTTTTTTTTTTTTTTCAATAATAAAGTATTTTGAGGACTATTTAGGGGTGTTAGTTTGCCTTATATAGTCGGTTTATCGCTTATTTGGTTTTGCCTTATGTTTCAGAAAGTTTGTTTGGCTTATTTTGAATTTTTCGGCTTATTATAACATAACAAACTTATATTCGCCGAAAAGATTCAAAATAAGCCTTTATGAAAAATAAGCCCAAACAAACACCCCATTAAAAGAGAAAATGTTAAACTTTTTATTTTTTTTTTGGCTTCTAGGTGATTAATTGTGACCAACTCGAAGAAATCGTAGCTGATATTAATAAAGATCGTACTGATGGAGTTAAGTTTAAGGTTTCCACTCCACGTGATTCGACTTTCTGGATCGATTTTTTTGACGGAACTGTGTATTGGGATGAAGAAGAGGTTGGAGATAAGAAATTGGATACCATTGAAATTCAAAGAAGAGATTACCACATATGGCATGACGACAACAATAAGAAAATGGAGTTGAAGTTTGGTAGATTAATCGAGTGTGTGGGTCCGTGCGTATGCAAGGATGCTCATGTTGAAGATGATTACGCGGAACTGAATTTAGAATTTCATGAGGATCTTCGTGATGGTAATTTCTATGTACTGCAGTTCCGTGACTATGTCAAACTTTTAGACTTTGAGAAGAAGCTGTTTGGATCTATGCCTCGCTTGCCAAAGGATGATCACCCATCTAATTAACCATCCAACATTTTGAGAAGCAACGGTCAGGTTTGTGTATGGTGAAACAATCACACGAGACTTGTGGTAGTATGATTACTCTTGCGTTGTTTTTCTGTGAAGAATTTGAGTGGGGGAGAAAGTAATTACATCTCGAGGTGTGTGGATCGCTATATAGAAGCTACTTTGTTAAACTGAAAGGTTCATGTCTGCTCGAGATTATCCAAGACAATTGTAACTTGCATTATGCTTTCCTAGTAGGAATGTTAGGATTATATGTTTTTTCTTGATACCTATTGACTTGATGAATTTAGCCGTAAAATGCATGTTCAAACTTTAAGCCTCATATTTCAATGGAGTATTTTTCCTATATTTTTGTTTTTTGTTATTGTAAATCTTTTTGGATCATTTTGGTTGTTAACGTGGTTAAGATCGTTATCTGGATTGGTTAAGAACACTGGTTCACTGGAACTCTGGAACGACAAGGGAAAGGATGACTAGCTATAGATTTATGATGGCCAATACTGTTTTACCATTCTACATTAGGACCTGTGTTTTAAAAGTCCTGTGATTTTTATGTCAAATAGTTATTACAAGCTGAAAGCACGCAACGCTGATTTATCTCAAGGACGTTTAGACAATTTAGTCAAACGCAAATCTTATTCCTTAAACCATGGTCCCGATAAAGTCTGCAAAACCAACAAGGGCGTGTTTGAGAGCCAAAATAATCCAATTTCTTGCCTGTAGCTTCAATATTACATAAGTCAGTACCATAGAGTCAAAGTTGTAGAACAATATTAATACCCAAACCCGTCGAAGTGGGACAATACCATACTAAGTTGTAATCATCAAAAACCATAATCACCATCCTGGATATGATTTGATTTACCTGTACTCTAGTTTTATAAACTTAATTTGTCAGAAAATTTGACTAAGGAAGCATTCTTTCTAATGATATTCTCCATACTCCAGAGTCCTAGCCCAAATGTTCATTATTAGAGAAGGTTACGGATGAGATCAGAGGTGGTAAACGGCAGGGCGGACGAAGAACGCTAAACGGACACTAGCCCAACGGTGAGCAGCGCCAAACCTACGTTATATGAATCGATTAAAAAGACCTGAAACGACAAAAACGAATTCTCAAACGTAACACCTCATTTATATTCGACTAACTAAATATAGATATATATAAGTTTTCATTAAAAACAATTTAACGTTCGAGAAACACTGCTACCATTACGCCTATTTAATCCTTTAAACGAAAAATCGCCATTTAAAATAAAGAATGCTAAATGTGCCCATAACTTTTAAAAATTGTCATTTAGCTTTTTTTTTTTTTTTTTTTTTAAGACAAATTACCACATCTAGATGAGATTCAACTAAGTAGTTTTAGATGGACCAGTCGACCATAGACATATTCTCGTGCACTGTATCAATTTTAACGCGTGGTGTTTGAGCCTTCAAGCATGATACATAGCATTAGTACACCAATCTTAGAAGTTATCGTACTAGCCTCAAAGATCGTAGATGCTACCAACATGTTTATACCACTTTGGTTCCAATTTTTTCAAGTACTTTTAATGAAGCATCACCAACATATTGACACGAGGAACCAATCATCACATTACCTAGCTAATAATTTAGACGAATCAAAAAACGAATTTATAATATCCAATAACTTATCAGATCACTCTTTGTCCAAAACTTAACCAATAATTATCAAACTATCCAATATCCAATAACTCTTATGTTTATAAGCTCAAGTTGATAAACATATATAAGAATTGAGCTTGCTAAACTTTTTTTAGATTCAACAAACTTATAAGAGCAACTGCAATGGGCTTATTTTTGTTCGGTATGGATGTGATCGTAGTTGGGGTCGCTTGATTTCCTCATTAGGTTCATGTCGTGGTTAGCTTTTGGTCGAGGTGCGAGACCTACTTATACCAAGCAAAACACACAGCAAATTTCTTTTGTTTTTTTTGTCTTTTTATTATTAAAGTGGTTAATAGTAGTAAGAAATTAATAAGGGTATATAATAATGTGACATTGAGATTACATTAGTGGTGAGCGGTGATTATAGTGATAATGATGCTTTAAGTTGTAAAAGTAAGCTCAAAAAAACACTTTGAGTAATATAAAGGGAGGTGATATATACATTTTTTTTGGGCATACATCATAAGTAGGGGTGAGCAAACGACCCGAACGGACCGGACCGACCGAGACCGGACGACGATCGACCATCT